>OU898278.1:131725437-132325437 GCA_918026665.1 Diabrotica balteata | reverse complement strand
CTGAAAATCTACGTAATGCCCAAGAACTGAATAAAAGTAGCTATAACATTGATCAGAAATGGGAAAATATAAAAGTAGCAATAATTAAAACAGCAAATGAAAACTTAAAACCACAGAATAGTTAACATAAAGATTGGATGACTGAAGAAATACTACTACTAATGAACGAAAGAAAATCATTCAAAACAAAAAATCCAATTAAACATAATGAAACTGATCTATTAATAAAAAAGAGAATAAAAGAAGCTAAGGAGAGAATGTTACATGAGCAGTACCAAGAACTAGAAGAAATTGAGAAAAAATATGACTTTTTTAACATGCATAAAAGAATTAGAGAATTAACAGGAATGAGAAAAACACTTCAAACTAGGCAACTAAGAGATGAAAGGGGTGCACTTATAACTGATATAAACCAAAAAATGCAGAGATGGACACAATATATAGCACAACTTTTTGAAGACAAAGAGAGAACAGAAGCACCAAAAGAATTTAAGAATGATACTGGGCCTGACATTATACGAGAAGAAATTGAATATGCAATGAAATAAGCTAAAAGTGGTGAATCTCCCGGGCCTGATGAAGTTCCTATCGAATTACTTAAAATTATGAATACTGAATCTATTGATCTTCTTTTGGATCTATTCAATACCATATATAGAACAGGTATAATACCTAAAGACTGGCTCCAATCAACATTCGTACTGCTTCCCAAAAAAGCCAATGCAAAGGAGTGCAATAAACATCGCACCATAGCCTTAATGAGTCATGTCTTGAAATTGTTTTTAAAAGTAATTCACAATAGAATACGTATGAAATTAGATGGAGGCATAAGTAATACACAAATAGGATTTAGGAAAGGACTGGGAACACGAGATGCACTGTTTGCAATAAGTGTTCTTTCGCAGAGATTCTTAGATATTAATCAGGAAGTATATGCCTGTTTCATTAATTTTCAGAAGGCATTTGACAGAGTGCAGCATATTCGACTTAAAGAAATTTTATTAAATAAAAACATAGACAGTAGAGAAATTAGAATGATCTGTAACCTCTATTGGAATCAAACAGCAAAAGTGAAAGTTGAAAACGAACTGACCAAGGATATCCAGATTCGCCGTGGGGTCCGTCAAGGGTGTATTTTATCACCCTTGTTATTCAATTTATACAGTGAAGCCATCTCAGAATTAGTGCTTGCCGAGATCAGTGAGGGTCTTATAATAAACGGTGAGCAACTTAATAACATAAGATAGGCTGATGACACCTCCTTCTGGCTGGAACACTAGAAGAACTGCAACACCTTGCTGAACAACTAAATATATATTGCAACGATTATGGACTAAAAATCAATTTGAAAAAAACCAAGTTCATGGTATTTACAAAAGCACAAAACATCAAAGTTAAGCTAGTGCTAGATAATACAGAAATTGAACAAATATCTTCGTACAAATACCTTGGAGCATGGATCACAGAAGATACTGATCAGACAAAAGAAATAAGATGCCGCATTGACATTGCGCGGTCAACTTTTAATAGAATGAGAAAACTTTTTTGTAATCGCGATATCAATATATCGCTTCGGATAAGAATGCTTCGATGTTATATTTTCTCTACCCTTTTGTATGGAGTTGAAGCTTGGACACTTAAAAAATCCAACATTAAAAACCTAGAAGCATTCGAAATGTGGTGTTACCGACGTATTTTGAAAATATTATGGATGGATCGCAAAACAAACCAACAAGTTCTCGAACAACTAGGAAAACAATGCGAAGCTTTAAATTCCATAAAAATCAGGAAATTTGAATACTTGGGGCACATCATGAGAGGTGAAAAGTACGAACTACTAAGGAATATAATGCAGGGTATAATCAAAGGTAGAAGAAGCGTAGGAAGACGTAAAATCTCGTGGCTACGCAATCTCCGTGAATGGTTTGGATGCAGTTCAATTGAACTATTGAGGCGAGTAACCAATAAAATTATAATTGCCAGAATGATTTCCAATCTCCGATAGGAGTGGAACTTAAAGAAGAAGAAGTGTTTACAGTGCTGCTCTATGGAGTTGAATCATATACACTAACCAAGGCATCTATGGAAAAACTCGAGGTGTTTGAAATGTGGCTCTACGTCAGGTGCATAAAACATGAGAAATTATATCGACAGTAGGGATGGCGGTTTTTGGCAAAACACCGGTTTTCGGTTATACCGGTTTTTTTTGCTTACGGTTTAACCTGGCGGTTATAACCGGCCAAAAAAAACCGGTTTTTCCAAAAACCGGTTTTCGGTTTTTTTAATCCAATAGGTTACAAAGTTACATTAACAATGAACTTTAGCTTGCGATACTTCATTCGACTCGATTTCAATATGATCAAAATTAGTACTATCGAAAGAACATTATTACCTATATAAATAAAACACGTTTATGCTTTAAATATGTGACGTAAGAACCAATAGTATCGCCGTCTATTATAAATATGCGGTTTAAATGTTAAAATGTTTATTAATTACTATTAAACTGGGAATAAGCCACAATTAAAGATAAAAATACGTTTATTGACGTTTCAATTTCCACTTCGGAAATCGTTCTCTTTTTTTCGAACGATTTCCGAAGTGGAAATTGAAACGTCAATAAACGTATTTTTATCTTTAATTGTGGCTTATTCCCAGTTTAATAGTAATTCATTTACAGTGCCACAAGAAAATAGCTTCAGAACAATATTAAAATGTTTACTAACGAAAGAATGAAAATGAAACTATTTAGAGTAATTATTGGTATGGCAATCGCAGAAACGCTGTTTAAAAGTTAAAGACCTTAAATAATTAGGTCGTATTATTCCAAACACCCATAATTCAAATTTTATGGGACCAAAGGCGGCTCACATCAGATCAGAATTTAATTTAGGTCATAATATTTACCATATATACATAAAATTTTAAGAGTGGGTGAATGATTTATGGTTACCAATACGTGCCGATACCCAATGATGTTAATTGTTATGGTTTAGGGATAAAATTACAATTACGAATTTCCGGGATTTCTTATTCTTAGTATTTAATTTTTAAACAATACAGGGAAGTATCAAATAAATTTTAATACAAACGTATTGAAAATAATATCAAATTTTTTGTGATGCTAACAAATTTAAACGGTAGATTTCCAAATCGAAACAAACCTAATAACCTAATAACCGGTTTTTACTTTAAAAATAAAAAACCGGTTATAACCGGGACACAAAAACAACCGATAAAACCGGTTATTGCGAAGTAAAAAAACCGGTTTTCGGTTAAAACCGGTAGGTTTTTCCCATCCCTAATCGACAGTGAAACAGCGCAAGCTAGAATATCTTGGACATTTAATGCGAAACGATCATAGATATAACCTGCTGCGACTTATATTACAAGAAATGGTCTACGGAAAGAGGGTACCAGAAAGAAGAAGAATATCTTGGCTCCAGAACTTACGAAAATAGTTTTTCTTGACTTTTTCAGGACTATTTTTAGCTGCGGTCAATAAAGTTAGAATTGCCATGCTAGTAGCCATCATCCGTAACGGATAGACACCACAAGAGGAAGTAGGAAAACCGCAGTGATACAAGCATTGTGCCTTCAAACAAGCAATTTGAGAAGAGTACCTCCCAAATACAAGTGAAAATTTAAGTGATTGATACTATTAAAATGTTTTTGTAATTGTACATGTAAGGCTGGAAATTCTGGCAAATGCAAACATATAATTGGCACATATTACTATATATTTTTCGGTAAGTGATTACAAAGTGATTTTATTAAAGTAAAAGAACCATTTTGCTATAAATTCATGTTTATATATTTTTTCATTATTTACAGGTATACGATGAAAAAATTGGAATAATTAAGCACCACAGACATCAAGCAATAATGAAGAAAATTAAAAAAAACGTATGAAAGTGTGTTGCCAATTAACCATTTTTGCAAAAAGAAAAAAACACTGCAATAAGTGAATTAGATACGTGTCTAGCAAAATCAACAAATACTGAGATATTGAAGATATTACTCCCTGGAGCAGAAGATTCAGAATTAAGTCTGACTTTAAAAAGTCTGGTTCCTATACATCAAGATACAAAGTTCTATGAGAAAGAAATGCTACCAGTCTTTGCTGATACATGGGCTACTGACATTGTACTAAAATATGATTTACCTATAATTTATACAAATAATGTTAAAGTAAGCTACAGTAATTCTGTTGAAATGTTGAGAGTAACTGGAACCACTTGTTATCATTTATTTACATATAGTAAAAATAAAAACCCAATTTCGCCAATTAAAGTCAACCAATAGTGTAATTTAAATTTTTTAAAGAAAATACTACATTATATGAAAAAAGTATGAATCAGTTGCCTTAAAAATGTATGAAAAAAAAACTCAAAGTAAAGTTAAACATTTAAGAATTCTTATCTCATTATGATGTATCATGGCTGGTACTAAATGTCGATAGAATTGTTTCAGGATAAGGTTGTGTTGAAATAAAATGCCGTCTAGCAGTCAACACAAAATATTGCAATCAATTTTACGTGACCTTAAATATTTATGCATAATTGAAGAAAATAATATTACTTTAAAGAAAAACCATATGTATTATGGACAAGCACAATTGCAAATATTATTTACCGAACTACAAAAACATGTCATTTTGTAGTGTTTTGTCCCTTCGATAACTTCACACTTATTATCAATGTACCATTTGATGAAGAATGTATACAAAACATGTTAAAAGTTTTGATAGGCGTATATTTTTAGAATGTATTACCAGTTTTATTCCAATTATGTAAATAAAAAACTTGTTTTAAAATATTGTTTTATTTCTTTTCTTCTTTTCCTGGCCAGATGATTGCAGGTTTTAATACTTTAGAAAGAACTTCCACCGTTATCTGAAAATATTTTTGTACATGTGTTTGCCGAGACACCAAAAATATAACAGAAAGGCAAAGAAAAGTGAGGTCAGTTTTTAGCAAACACTAGAACAATACGTTGTTTTAGCTGAAGCAATAATGGTTTCGAATTTTTCGAAATGGTTCTTCCAGTAAATGCATTTAAATCGCGATTTGTTTGTATCAAATCATACAAAGTAATTTTTTTGCCTTCACTTAATATAGATGAAGTCACTTGGATAGCCTTCTCTTCTGTGCTGATTTTTAGTGAGTGATCCCGCTGTAATTGTGGACTATTTCGAATGGCTTCTAAAACTGCACTAATCGCTGTACCTGTGTTAGTTTCAATTTTATCTTCCGTAATTGTTCACGTTGTTGAATCTTAGTCAATCATTACAGCTCTTTTGAAATAGATACTGTACTATATAGATGCCTTTGTTTTGCTCGTTTTGATCTTTCTTCTCGAGATGATCTTTGTGAAGAGTACAAAACTTTGTCCAAATATCGAATAGGTAGATTCTCATATGAAATGGAACCTTTTGTTAAAAATTGTTTACCAGTCCCCACATGTAAAAAATAAGTAAAACGTTATTTCAATGATTAAGAAAGAACCAGGTTGATACAATAGTACCTAAATAAATTTTTTATCAAATATGGTTTACCTGGAAAAAAGTAATCTGATTTCTTAAAGTGTCGGCTGCATACATTCAAATAAATACATGGTTTTGAAGCAGATAAGAATTCAAAATTAGTGTTAAATATATAATGGGTTGTATATTATTTTCTTTGAAGGAAATGCTATGAATATATGTTATCTTTTACAAAGAGACATTTGCCTATAGCAAAACAAAAGAAAGCTTAATAAATATCAACGGACAGACTATTAGTAATCTTCGATATGATGATGATACAGTCATAATAGCTGATAGCCAAGAAGCGCTACAACGACTAATAGATAGAATAAACACTTAGGGAGAACAACTGGGCTTGCAGATTAATATAGACAAGAAGAAGGTAATGGTGGTTAGTAGAACACGAAATATGCAATTAAATATAAGAGTAAACAACAAGAACATTCAAAAGGTCCCCAAGTTCAGATATCTCGGTAGTTGGATAACTGAAGATCTAGATCCAGACATAGAGATACGTAGCAGGATTGAGCAAGCCAGAACAGCATTTACTAATATGAGAACCTTGCTAAGCAACAGCAGCCTCAACTTAACGCTTCGCTTTGTAAAATGTTACATTTACTCCATACTGCTATATGGTGTAAAAACCTGGACCATAAAGGCCAATGTGATGAACCGATTCAGACGTTGAGGGACCGAATAAGAAACGAAGATCTGCGAAGAAGGACGAGTATTACTGATGTTGTGGAACGCATAGCGGAACTAAAATGGAACTGGGCAGGCCATGTAGCGAAAATGCACGATTCACGATGGACGAGCAAAATTACAAATTGGAGGCCAAGAGCAGACAAACGCAGTAGAGGAAGACCACCTACACGTTGGTCTGACGACATCAGGCGTATCACTAAAAATTGGGAACAAAGAGCACAAAATCGTGAGGAATGGAGGAATTTAAGGGAGGCCTATGTCCAGCAGTGGACGTGATAAATAGAGGCTGCATGATGATGATGATGATGAACCGATTAGAGGCCTTTGAAATGTGGGTATTTAGAAGACTACTTAAAATTCCCTTAACAGATCACACAACAAATGTCGAAGTATTAAATCGAATGGACAAAGAACGAGAATTGATGCCAATAATAAAAAGAAGAAAAACTGCTTATCTGGGTCATATATTTCGAAATTCCAAGTACCAGTTCTTAAAGCTTATTATGGAAGGGAAGATAGAAGGAAAACAAGGCATCGGAAGAAAGAAATACTCATGGCTTAAAAACATAAGAGATTGGACAAATCTCGATGCCCATGCACTTTTTAGAGCCACACAAGATCGAGAGGAGTATGCCAGAATTGTCGCCAACATCCACTAATTGGATAGGGCACCATAAGAAGAAGGTAATTGGGAGAAAAACCAATTACAGGTTGGTTGACCTGTTGAAAAAACCTTAATTTCTTGAAATTTAAAATTAGGAAAATTTAAAGTTTGGTAGTGGAATGAATTTTTGGATGAATTAATGTTGATTGGTTAGAAAGTACTAAGAAAGAAGATAGGACAGTTGACTTGAAAATTGAACCAGGAGATTTGAATCATTGTGTTTTTAAGATCCAGAACGAGAAGTCCACTTTAATCTCCCTGTGAATCGACGGTATCCTAAAACCCACCCTAATCTTTTCGTTGTTACCAGTGACAAAGGTAATGCCACTGTACTCGTGGATAGAGATTAATATTTTAAATAGGTAAAGAAATAATAAATAAGACTTACTCACAATCAATTTAATTTAACTATCAGACGACCGGTTTCGCTTTCTACAATATGCAAAGCATCCTCAGGTCTCGATACAAAGTTAAACAAATGATGCCGGTACTCTATTAATAGATGGATGGTAGAACATGGTTGAAACTACTTTATATTGTTGAATGGAGAACTCAATTCTATCACTGCAGTTGTTTGACAGTAAACGGGAAGTTCTTGAGGAGATAGATTTGATCCAATGAATTAGAGATATGTGTGAGATTGTTTGTTAAATGTAAGTGATGTAATATACTATTGTGTTATTAAAGGCTATTTATACTTACTCCAGAGATATATTTTTGAAATATGTGTTATTTATTGAGTAACTGTTACTGTAAATAACACACATTTCAAAAATATATCTCTGGAATAAGTATAAATAGCCTTTAATAACACAATAGTATATTACATCACTTACATTTAACAAACAATCTCACACATATCTCTAATTCATTGGATCAAATCTATCTCCTCAAGAACTTCCCGTTTACTGTCAAACAACTGCAGTGATAGAATTGAGTTCTCCATTCAACAATATAAAGTAGTTTCAACCATGTTCTACCATCCATCTATTAATAGAGTACCGGCATCATTTGTTTAACTTTGTATCGAGACCTGAGGATGCTTTGCATATTGTAGAAAGCGAAACCGGTCGTCTGATAGTTAAATTAAATTGATTGTGAGTAAGTCTTATTTATTATTTCTTTACCTATTTGAAATGGACTCACACAAGCAACACATTCATGATTAATATTTTAATCTTAGTCAATCATTGTTAGGCTAAATTTTTACATAATTATGATGGGTATGCTCCCAGATTTTATTGTCTACCTAAAATGCATAAGCCTACATTGAGAATAAGGCCCATTGTTTCTTCAATCAATTCACCCAATGTAAATATTGCACAATTTTCTAGAACTGCTGCATTTCTACAAACTATACATTTATTTCATTTTGTTTTTCTTAATTTTTTGGTCATCATCATCATCATCATTCAGCCCATACTCGTCCACTGCTGAACATAGGCCTCCCGTAGTTCACTCCACAAATTTCTGTCCTGAGCCGCCTGCATCCAATTTTGATGTGTCCGTTTCAGGTCATCCGTCCATCTTTTTGGTGGTCGTCCTCTATTCCTAAAGGCATCTTGTCTGGGTCTCCACTCAAGAATGTGTTTTGTCCATCTGCCATCCGTCGTTCTCGCGACGTGCCCTGCCCAGTTCCATTTTAAAGTTGATATTCTTTTGATTGCGTCGATTACTCCCGATCTACAGCGCAATTCTGTGTTGGGTATTCGGTCTCTCAGGGTTAATCCCAACATGGACCATTCCATTGCCCTCTGTGTTGTTCGAATTTTATTTGCGGGCGTCTTAGTAAGTGTTAGCGTCTCCGCACCATAGGTTAGAACCGGCAGCACACATTGATCGAAGACTTTTCTCTTCAAGCAGATGGGAAGAGCTGATTGGAAAACATCTCTTGGCTCATCTTAAGAGAAGAGCTAAGAGATGAATTTTTTGGTACCTCAGCAATATTGTTTGTACAGGTACAATTAGAAATCACGGTTCCATTAGTTACAAAATTTTGTAAAACCCTTTGAATTGTTGAATGACTTTGAATTGGTCCATTGGAATATCTTACGCTAAATAAAGAACTGACAATTCGCCCACTATTGCCTGAATAAAACATATTTATTATTGCTAGTTTCTCCTCAACTGGATACATTTTTTAATCAACTATATTGTTTTTTAAACAATAAATCACAAAATTAAAATTTTGGAAATTCAATTATTGTCGGACTGGCTAATCGAGCTAGAACGTGTATGTTCGAATCGGACAACCTCTTCAATATTTTGTTGTCTAAATAGCGAAATAGTTGATATAGGCAATATTTACACGTTCATAGATAACTTTTTAAATAACCGTAAATTTAAAGTTGCAATAAACGGTAATGAGTCAAATCTTCTCGAACAACTCAATGGTATACCTCAAGGCTCTGTTTTAAGTCCAACTCTGTTTAACTTAGCAATTAATGACATCTCTAAAGAAGTTCGTCAACCGGTAAAAGCTCTACTGTACGCTGATGACCTACTTATTTACTGTAGTGGAGCAACCATATCCAGTACATCAAATCTTATTCAAAATTCTATAAATCTTGGTCTACACAACACGGCATTAAACTTTCCAGCTCAAAATCTAAATTACTAAGATTTACCAAAAAACAAAGCGTTCCAAACCCGAAAATATATCTAAACGATGTTCCTTTACCTACAGTAAACAATCACAAAATCTTGGGGCTAATATTCGATCAGAAGTTAAATTGGAAAATACATTTAAAAAATCTAAAGGACAACTGTGCTGGTAAACTAAACATATTGAAAACACTTGCACATCATCAATGGGGAGCTGAAAATATGTTACTGAAAATCAATAGAGCTCTTATTCGCTCTAGATTAGATTATGGATGCATGCTTTACATGACCGCCTGTAAAACTTATCTTAAATCCCTAAATTTAATACAAACGACCTCCTTACGTCTATGCCTAGGTGCATTTCGATCTAGCCCCGCCGAAAGTATGTGCATTGAAGCTTTGGAACCTCCTCTTTTCATACGACGTCAGCTTTTATTCTCCTCCTATTTCACTAGAGTTTCAGCTAACCCAAAAAACCCAGTATTTAAGCTCGTTAACACCCACCACGCTCCTGAAAATAGAGACAGATGTATTTACCCCCTACCACAATTAGTAATTCCTTTGCTAGCAGCTATAGACCTGAATATAACTACCCCCATCAGTACTTCCAATAATCCTCCATGGACCAATAAGCTACCTGCTTTCAATACTAGTCTAACTCGATATAAAAAAGAAGACACTCCTAACCACCTCCTTAGACAATTATTTCAAGAAGCAATAAATGCAAAACAGTACAATCAAGTTCTCTATACCGACGCATCTAAAGATGAAAAGAATACTGGCTGTGCAGTCTGTACTGAAAACATAACCTTAGCTCTACACCGACTACCAACCACTTGTAGTATTCACACTGCAGAATTATATGGTATCCTTAAAGCTCTTGAAATGACTTCTCCTAATACAAAATCTCTAGCTATATGCACTGATTCTCTTTCTTCAATTCGGTCCATTGTCAACATATACTCATTAAATCCGATAGTCCAAAAAATTTAACATATCTGTCATCAAAACCACAGCAGGGGAACATCAATAAACATTCTCTGAACCCCATCTCATGTGGGCATACGTGGAAATGAGTCTGCAGACATCGCAACAAGAAAAGCAAGTTGCTCTGACCTAAGCCTAGAAAAAATTCAACTTCATCAAGATGTAGCAGCAACCATATAATAAAACACTTGCAAAACATGGTAAAATCATTAGGATGCCTACAATGACTAGGAGGGACAAACTTATAATTCGAAGACTTCGAATAGGACACACACGCATCACTCACGGATACCTGATGACTTCCGAAAACCCACCTGCTTGTGAAAATTGTGATTATCAGCTCCTTACAGTAGAACACTTACTCGTCGAGTGGAGTTATTATAGACTATACAGATTAGCTCATAATATAAACGGTAACTTGAAACAAATACTTAGTTCGCCAAATATGTACAGTGCTCTAATTGACTTTTTAAAAGATTGTAGATTATATTATCGTATATAACAATATTGTAACATTGTTCGTTCAAAAACAAAAAAAATACTGTATTTATCTTATGTAAAAAAAATACTGTACTTATGTTATGTAATGTAATCATCTTATATGTATAATGTAATATTCCAGATTTTTTTGTACCCGTATCAATGGCCATAGATGTCGAGACACGTTAATTCCAATAATAAAAAAAATATTGTCAAATATCAGAAACATAAACATGACCAAACTCAAGATGTCATACACATTCTTGTACTTCTCGTGGCCTGAATTTAAGGGGTAGCCTGAAAAATGTATTATATTTTTACAAAATTTTGGAATACATTTAATTCGTAGAACAATTTTAATATTTGTTTTTAATACATATTTCATGACTAATCAACCAGAAGAACTAATAATTACAGTGGCACAAACAAGAATAGAACAAGTAAAAGAGTATATATATCTAGGCAAAATCACTAAATTAAATAAAGAAAATCAGACCGAAGAAATAAAGAGAAGAATAAGATTGGCCTGGGCATCATTCGGAAAACTGTCTTATATTCTAAAGAATTCAAAATACCCCCAATACCTTAAAACGAGAGTCTTCAATCAATGTATACTCCCTGTCCTCACATATGGCTCTCAGACATGGACGTTTACAAAGGAAAATATGGAAAAAATAGCAAAGACAAAAAGATCCATGAAAAGACAAATGCTGAATATTAAACTATCAGACAGAAAAAGAAACGAATGGATCCGTAATAAAACAAAAGTGAAAGATGTCTCAAACCAAGTACGAAAAAGGGGAAGGCCACAAATGCGATGGTCAGATGACCTGAAGAAACACGCCGGGTCAAAATGGATGCAAATTGCCCAAAATAGAGAGGCATGGAAGAAGCAGGAGGAGGCCTATATCCAAGGATGGATGTTTAGGGCTGCATAGATAGATATATAAACATATTTCAGTCCTTTACAAATAGTTTCTTATAACTTTCAGGAGTTCTCCTGAAACATCAAGAAGAAGCAGAACTAATCTGACTTGACAATGGCAAGTGTGACCTTGCCGAAACGTCGTCAAAACAATGGTTTTTCTAAAAACCAAAACTATATAACGCGGAGTCAAACCAGGAAAACATCTGAAATCGCATATAGCTCCCGAGAAAATTTCCAATATATATATATATATATATATATATATATATATATATATATATATATATATATATATATATATATATATATATATATATATATATGGATATAGAATACGCAAGCACATGCTTTTAATATAATCACTCTAATTATATCCCAAATATAAGTAACTTCAAATTTCTAAAGTGATGTTGTTTGACACTGTCAAGAATTTCAAATTAATGAATAAAATGGGGACAAAAAGTAAAATTAGCAACCGTCATGTTAAAGTGAGTGGTTTGGATTAAACAGCTTAAAAGTTAACAGTTAATAACCCTCGTAATTAAAGCACCGTTTTTATTTCCACGCTTTGCATCATTATCAAATTAAAAATGAAAAACAGCATATTTAATCTCAACGGAAAGTCTGGATTAACCGAAATATTCACGCATAAATGATTTCGGTGAATTCTACAAATTGTTTCAAGTAGTTCTTAAATTAAGTTATTTAAAAATGGGTTACGGATTCTAAAATGATAGAAATACTTGAAATGAAATAGACAAGATCCAAATGTATAATAACGAAAGATTACGGTTAATCTATTAGCGTTCGAAAACGAAAAATATTAGAATTGGTGAATGTTTTGATCCATATTATTAGAAAAAGTTTTAAAGATATAGCAAAAAGTTAGACAAAAACTGAAAGTCCCTCAAAAGGTTGTCAAAAATGAAATCGTAAGGTGTGGTAATAAAATAAAAAAATAAAATTTCTTCTATGATCAAATTGGAAAAAAAGGGGTTTTGTTTAGCTCAATGAAAATATTTTTGTAGTATATGTTGCAGTTTGCAATATACTAGATACAATAAGTAATGGGTAAGTAGTTATCAAAAAGCTTATTTTAGTTAAAAATAGGATGTAACTAAATTATGAGATTAATTATGAAAAATGAAAAAAGTTACATTGCATTTGTTATATAAATAAGTTCCTACCATTTACAGAATTTACAAAACTAAGGCTTTTTATCGGTTTTCAATGCAATTATTTTTTGTCGAATATTTAATACAATCTTATGATTGATACTTAATCAACGATTTTATTATTAAATTTATTTTTGAGCATTCAATAATAGTTATTTATTGTACAAGACGATAAAATTGTACTTTATCTTCGAGAGCGTTCTTTAGCATCGAGACGTCAGTCGAGTTTTGGTGTAACCAGTTTTGGTGTAAGTGAAAACGGCATCCACTAATTTTTGCATTGGGCCACATATACAATAGAGCACAGTGAATTGCTTTTTCAAAGTCCACAATTATTTCAGTTGGCTCTAATGATAATTGAAATGTTTCAAAAATCTTAGACCTTAATAAAGAAAATAAATTTTTGTATGTCATTGACAATTTGTCCTTTAACAAACAGTATGCTAAAGGAACATAATGTCCATTTTCCAAGCCATGTATAGTAAATAATTGTAGAAAATATTTGGTACTGTATGAAAATGTACCATCCATATACAAAGTTTTTAATTTAGACAACAAACGAATATTTGTCTCGCATGAAAATACAATTACATTTAATTCAGGATAATTTAAAAACAAAAAAACTTTCATTGCGACAGGTTTTAGGAGAGTAATTACTAACCGCGTTATGGACTTCTGATATGCTTCTTGATAACGGACCTGGTAACAGTTTACGACGACAGTTGTAAATGTTCTTTCTTATGCTAGCTATGTCAGGAACCGTCAGCAAATTGGCATCACACTCGGCAACAGCAGTTCTTGTAATTTTGGCAGGCTTTTCCGATAATGTCCTCTTGGGCTTTTCTTTTACATGCATTGGTTACCATCTTTACTTCAAGCTTTTTTGGATCGGCTTCATGATTATGTACCAAATCACTTTTTGTGATGGTGAGGTCCTCACAGCCTATTGTAAACACTTTTGCGGAACACTTAGTGTTTCTTTGGATGCAGCGCCAAAATATCTCGCCGCTTTTTAACACCTTCTGTTTCGAGAACGAATGATTCCACCACTAATAAATCTCGAACACGGGAACTTTTTATCTCATTTTTTAAATATCCGTATACGTGCACAAGTCAACGTCAAACAAGAAATAAATTACAACTGAAATAATTTAGTCACAAGTACACAAGTGCCACGCCCCCCGCCGCGACAATAAATATTGGGAAAACCCGCTTGTCCTGCTTGGGTGCAAATATCCATCACCGCTAATTACCTACCTACCTGCTTTACGCCGCGGTGTCGAACTCAGAGTTGTTATCAACAGGTCCTCGTAGGCACTTCGTCTCAGGACCATTTTACTCATGTAGAGTCATACACCGCCATGTTACCTATCCAACGGTAACTTAACCATCACAAATTAGAAACACTAATAATGTAAAACAATTTCAAATTTATAACTTTTAAGGGGTTTTTACCCATATATTTTGGTGGCTACTAGCATGTACAACCGTTTGCACTGATGATGGATTGTTTAATCCGAAAACGTTTTGCAATGTGTTTGTGATAGCCCGTTTGAGGCAATTTTATATACCTTTTATAAAGGATTTTAACAAATTTTTTTTTTTTATTAATCTAGTTTAGTTTATTTAGTGTTGAGTTTCTTAATGAGTTTCAGGTTAAAATTCATTGGCGCCCTATTTATTTTGCAGTTTAGCTGTATTCAGTGTTTCCTATTTTGTTTTGTCAAACTATTATCTAATTACATAGGCGTGCTCAGATTTTTTAGTGTGGGTTGTAATGCTGAAAATCATGTCCTACTCGATTAAAATGATATTTTTATACATATAAAACAAATCACAATTTTTTTAAATAATTTTTTTAAATTAAAAACATATTTGTTAGAACAGTAGATTTTTGAAACGAGTTACATTTGTTTTTATATTAAATTATTGAATGATTCTAAGAAAATGTGGGTGGCCACAGTCACTTTTATAAAAACTTCGTTAAAAATTCAGACTGATGAAAAATTTATTATAATAATACATTACAGTACCATTCGTCGCTTAAATGCTAGGCTTTTTTAAATTCGTCAACTAAACTATCTTCTCTGTATTTAGAGTACGTTCTTGTTCAATAGTAGGCACCATTAGACTTTACAAATAGTCTAGCATTATTGCCGATCAAAATATCGATTTTATTATGCTCAGCTTAGAAGAAGTTCTCTCACAAGTACAACTTAATACAGACATTGTAACAAACTTTACCATTAATAGGTTAAACACTGAAAACATTAATTTTTTCGAAGACATCCAATCGAACCAGTCGAGAACCTTGAAGGTGGAAAATTCTTGTTGTTGTTGAAAGTCTTAATCCAGCTTCTAATTCTCCAGAATGCAAATAAAAATATTCTAGGGTGTATTTTAGATTAAAAGATTTCTCAACGTCAAAAACAAAACAGTGACAAGAAAAATAGACATCTCACAACTCAAGAACCCTGAACAAAAAAAAAAAGAAATAAGTATCAAGCTTGAGAAAGAAATAAAAACGATCGAAAACTTGGTACAGACAGACATTAAAGTGACATGGACTGCTCTAAAAACAAAAATAACAAAGATACAAGAAGAAGACATCGGGTTCATAAAACACAACAAAAAACAAGAATTTATAACGCAAAAAAACATGGACCTCATGGACATAAGACGAAAACATAAAACAAGCCCAATAGAATACAAGTGAATCAATAAAATCATTAGAAAAAAGTGCATGGGCGAAAGAAAACTGTATGTCAACAAAATGCGTAGAAATCGAACAACTTTAAGAAAAATACGACACCTTTAATATTTATAAAAAAGTAAAAGAAATGACAGGTAGACACAAAAAGAGATAAGCAACAATATTAACAAATGGTAATAACAAAATAATTATGGGTACAGAAGACAAACTAAAGAGATGAAAAGAATACATACAAATTCTTTTTGATGACGATAGACCATCCACAGATAATCAAATAAATAAAAAAGGCCCAGAAATAACCAAAGAAGAAGTGATTCACGCAGCATAATCTCAGAAAGATGAAAAAGCCACCGGTCCAGACAATATCAATGTCGAAATACTAAAAATTTTTACAGAAAACGAAATTAAAAACCTAGTCTTAATAACAGCACTATTCAATAAGATATATAATGAAGGTAAAATACCAACAGATTGCCTACAATAAACATTCATAGCATTACCAAAAAGATCAAATTCCTCACAATGCGATGATTATCGAATATTAAGCTTGATGTCTTATGTCCATAAAACTTTTCTCAGAATTATTCTTCTTATGGTGCCTATCCGTTACGGATGTTGGACACTAACATGGCTATGCTGACTTTGTTGACTGCTGCCCTGAAAAGTCCGGTAGTGGTTAAGTTAAACCATTTTCGCAGGGTATGCAGCCAGAATATTCTTCTCCGTCCTGGACCTCTTCAGAATTATACATACACGAATTTACAAGAAGTACGAGTTCCAGATGAGTGACACTCAATTCGGATTTCGAAACGGATTGGGAACACGAGAGGCTCTTTTTGCTTTAAGTGTGTAACGCAACGATGCAGAGACATGAATGTATGTGTATATGCATATTTTATTGACTATCGAAAAGAATTTAATTGTATCAACCATCAAAACATGATCGAAATTCTGAGAACAACTGGAGTTGACGAACAAGACTTGCGAATTATCTCAGAACTATACTGGCACCAAACGGCAACAATTGAAATAGAGCACACAACATCTGAAGATATACAAATCCGACCAAGATTAAGACAGGGTTGCGTCTTACCACCCTTTCTGTTTAATTTGTATTCGGAGTCTATATTCAGAGAAGCATTAGACCAGGTCCAAGGCAGAGTTAAGATTAACGGAATCAGCATAAACAACATTAGGTATGCTAATGATACTCTCTTAATAGCAAGTAACGCACAAGAACTACAAAATATAATAAATGCGGTAGTTCACCACAGCGAAATGTTCGGTTTACATCTAAACGTTTCCAAAACGAAAACTTCCGTATTTTCAAAGACACCAATAAACGTACATGTGTATGCCAAGGGTCAAATGATAGAACAGGTAAATTCCATAAAATACTTAAGATTAACTATCAATAGTCAGTGTAATCAAAAAAAAAAAAGAAATACTATCAAGAATCGAACAATCAAGGAAAACATTCATGAGCATGAAACCATTTTTCACAAGATCAGACCTTAGTCTGCAGCTTAGAATCCAAATGATTAAATGTTACGTTTTTTCTGTCTTACTGTATGGCTGTGAAAGTTGGACAAAGGACTCTAAAATAGAAAAAAGAATAGATGCCTTTAAGATGTATATATACAGACGAATTTTGAGAATTCCATGGGTGCAAAGAGTTACTGATGTTGAGATACTTCGTAGAATGTGTAAACAAAAAGAATTACTAAGAATAATCAAAAGAGGAAAATGCAATACTTGGGTCATGTGTTGAGAGTCAAAAAATATGAATTACGTCAAGTTATACTGAAAGAAAAAGTACAGGGCATAAGGTCAGTAGGAAGACGTCAGAACTCATGGCTGAAAGACCTAGGAGATGGTTCGACCGCTCATCCGCAGAAATCTTTCACGCAGCAGTTTCCAAAACTAAAATTGCCCTTTGGATCGCCAACTTTCGAAAGGAGACGGCGCCATGGGAAGAGAAGAAGGATGTACTTTAAATCTTGATTTTCTAGCTCATCCATATTTAGGGATATGAATTTGCCTACTAAATAAATATTTTTTTTATTCTTGGTTCAATTTATCGTTTAATTACTGAATCATTCTATCTAGAAGCGAATAAACTACTAAGAGTGTCAGTTCTTTTTTATCGGTAACTCTAAATGCATTGTCAGCATTATTATTCAATCTAGTAAAAACTTGTTTTCTCGGGGTAGGAATGTCAATTTTAAGCTTATCACAACTGCTTTTTACTTTGAAATAAATATTATCGAATATGCATGGTTCGATCCTTAATTCTCCCAAAGCAAGCGCTAAGTTTGAAACTTCATCTGTAGCTTAACAGATATGAATGTCTGGTGATTGAAGTAATACACTAATTTTGACAGCCATTTGCAGAATTGGATGCATTATTTCCAAACACATAAAAAAACAAAAAATTTAATTTGATGTAGTATCCTTTTACCGTTAGCTCTAGCTTTTTTATCAGTTGCGTCTCCTCAATGGATTCAATAATTGCTTTTAGCTGGTTTTTGACCAGAACAATTGCCTCAACATGACAATCCCAACGTGTTTCAGATAAAGATTTCAAAGTTTTTAACTTATTATTTACGACCTTCACATGTTTTTCAAAAACAGCGTGCCTTTTTGGACTACCTTTAATATAAGAATAAACCAATGGTGACACTAAAAAAAATCTTTAGATTTTTAATATGATCTACGCAAGCGGTTACCAATGCGGCAAGACAATGAGCATAGCAATGAACATACAAAATTTTAATGTTAACATCTCTTTTATATCAAGTTTCTCTTTACATCTTTTCTGTAGACCAGTAAATTTTCCTGGCATCGCTGAAGCTCCGTCAAAGCATACAGCTTCAACATCCTCCCAGAAACTTTCATATCACGTAAATTAGAATTTATTATTTCAAAAATGGTTTCTTCATCAGTTAAATTTAAACGTTTTATTGCTACTAACCTTTTAACTGAAAAAGTACTATTTTTAGGGATATCTCAAAAACAATAGCAATCTCCTCGTGGCGCAAGACATCACAAGTCTTTCTACAATCACCAAAAGAAGCTGCTATTTCACTTTTTTCTGAATATGCCTTACAATAACAGATAAATAACAAATAAATACAGTTGTTTGGGGCCGATTCCAAGCATGTCTTAAATGTAAGGTAATATTTTTTAAGAAATTGAACAATTTCGAGAAAAAGTCCTTTTTCATCTTACTTCTCTCTGACTTTCAGGTCAACCTCTTTTTTTTAAATCTGAAGATCTATGAATTTATTCACGTTATAACTTAAAATTTCTGTTCTAAATTCATGAGAACTTGATGCGTATTTTGATGCATTTTAAATCGTTTTGTATTTCTGCTTTATTTCACGATGAAAATCCACTAGAGATAAATGCAGTCTCTATTAATCTAGAATGCTACTGTCATTAATACCGAAACATCTGTACAAAAACAGAAAGCTGCATCTTTTGTTGGACTATATTCCAACCATTTGGGGGTTATACTACCAAGCTGGTAAAAATTACTGACTTTTTCGCTTTGCCTCTTATTTTGGCTTAAAACTGTTCTAGTTGTGGTTGGTAAGAAGCTCCTCTTACTATTCTAGGAGATCGTTCTAATCTCTCTTTTGGTAATTTTTAGCAAGGGTCATCGGGCAATTTCTTATGGCTTCCTATCATTTTTAAAGTATGTTCCCTAACCTTTTATTACTTATATACGCCTATCTAATAGAGATATCTGATTATGAAACACTAAATCATAAATAAATCCACAACCAAAACATTTACAATTATAAATATTACTGATCGCCCGTATTAAGTATAGTAAATTAATTACTATTTTATTGGAAATACAACGTAATATTGTGCAGTTACTGATGCAATTAAAATTGGAGGCACTTGCCTACTTAAGAAAATAAAAAACTTTTTAACTGTCCAAATGTGCCGTTTGGACAGTAATATTCCTGACAAATGTCACCTATACAGACTCCTTACAAGAATAGTAACGAATCGTCTTGAGAAAAAAACTTAATATCTCCCAGCTAATAGATAAAGCGGTATTCCGTACCGAATTTGAAACAAATGATCACCTACAGAGCATTAAAATGATAATAGAAAAGAATATCGAAGATTAACAAATTTGAAATTCGCAGACGACATAGGTTTGTTTTCGAACAACCTCAAGGAGATACGTACAATGAATATATTTCAATGAGATATGTTCAGAATGCTTGAGTGGAGACCAAGGTTAGACAAAAGAAGTAAAGGACCTACTCGTTGGGCTGACGATCTCAAGAAAATGTCAAGTAATTGAATGAAAAGTTCTTAAACTAGAGCATAATGTACAAAAATAATGAAGGCCTATGCCCAGCAGTGCACGCAAAAAGCTGGGTGATGATGATGATATAACGATGTTTACATTATCGTAGTGAAACCGATTAAATATCTTCTTCTTCTTCTTCTAGTTCCATGACCGTTATCGATCGTTGGATATCATGTTGGCTACCATATTCGCTATCGTGACTTTATTGACAGCAGCTCTAAATAACGATGTAGTTGATTTTCCATACCATTACCTTAGATTTTTCAGCCATGATGTTCTTCTTCTACCAGAACCACGATTACCTTGGATCTTTCCCTGAATGATCAGATGTAAAAGATCATATTTTTCAGGGTGTCTCATAATATGACCGAAGTATTCCAGCTTGCGTTTCTTTATTATATTGACCAGTTGTGTTGTTTGGTTCAGCCGTCTAAGGACCTCCTCATTTCTAACTATGTCGACCCAGCTTATTTTCAGTAGTCGTCTGTATACCCACAGCTCAAAGGCTGTCAAGCGTTTAAGCATAGCCTCAGTTAGGGTCCACGCTTCTACTCCATACAGCAGGACAGGAAAGATGTAGCAAGATATCATACGAACTCTAAGGTCAATGATAAGATCGTGACTGCAAAGTACGTTTCTCATTTTTACAAAGGCAGCTCGGGCTTGTTCTATTCGGCTTTTAATTTCTGCGGTTGGATCCCAGCTCTCATTGATATTACTGCCGAGATACACGAGTTTCTCTACTCTGTCCAGTGTGGCATCTCCGACTTTTATACCGTCATCATGTATATAATTTTGTTTGCTAACTATCATATATTTAGTTTTCTTAACGTTGAGTTTTAATCCATACTGATCACAAGTCTGTTTTCTTTTGTTCATTAGATTTTGAAGGTCTTCTCCGCAATTGGCAAGGACTAAGGTATTGTCGGCATATCTAATATTGTTGACGGTTACTCCATTCACAATAATACCTTCGGTTGTCTCCATTAAGGCTTCCTTAAATATTTCCTCCGAATATAAGTTAAAAAGTAAAGGCGACAACATACAGTCTTGTCTCACTCCTCTTTTTATATTTATTTCATCCTACAGTTCTTGTTCAACCTTTATTCTTGCCACTTGATGCCAGTATAGATTTGTAATTATTCGTAGATCTTTATCGTCCAATCCAGCTGTTTCCAATATTTCTAGCATTTTGTTATGTCGGACTTTGTCAAAAGCTTTTTCAAAATCGATTGCATAAATATACACATTTTGATTTATATCTCTGCATCTCTGTACTAGCACCTGTATACTAAACAAGGCTTCTTTTGTACCCAAGCCACTCCTAAACCCAAATTGAGTATTGCTAATTATGTCCTCTAACAGCGTGTAAATTCTGCTGTGTATTACTCGCAGAAAGATTTTCAAAACGTGACTCATCAGACTTATTGTCCGATAATCACCGCATGTCTTTGGACGATGTTTCTTAGATATTGTGACAAATGTCGACTTTAACCAATCAGTTGGTAATATCCCAGTGTCATAAATTCTGCTAAAGATATAACACAGAGCTTTAATTCCATTTTCTCCCAAAAACTTTAGTATTTCAGCACTTACTTCATCGGGGCCAAGTGCTTTTCCATTTTTTGCCGTTTGTATTGAACGTCTTACGTCACTTTCTGTTATAGATGGACCTGATATAGCAATCGGTGTATAGTGTTCTACTCTCTCGTCTTCAAATAATTCAGAAATGTAGTTTCCCCATTCTTTTAACTTTTCATTGATGTCTAATATTCTGTGTCCGTTTCTGTCTTCTAAACTTTGGGATACATTCTTTACTATGAAATTGTCTTTTCGCGTGTCTTATCTTCTGCCTGATTATTGCGTGGATCCTCTTGTATTCGTTTTTATCTTTATTTCTGACTTCTCTTCTTTGATCCATAAGTCTCAGTATTTCTTCTGTCATCCACCCTTGTTTTTTTCTTGCTTTTAGCGCACTCAATTTTGTTTCTTGAACAGTCTTTAAGATGTCTTTAATTCCCGTCTAGTTTTCCACAGTACTTTCTTCTTTGCTTGATGTTAACTTCATCTTTTGTTCTAATATACTAGTTATTTCTTGTTTTACAGTATCATTTAGCATCGTTTCTCTATCAATAGTAACTGTTTGCTTATTCGTCCTTGCAACTCTTTTTAATCTCAGTCTTATTTTTCCTACTAAAATATTGTGATCTGTTGGTACATCTGCCCCTGGATATGTTTTTACTGATAATACTGAATTTCTGTATCTCTTATTTATACATATGAAGTCTATTTGGTTACGAAAAACTCGTTCAGGTGTATCTGCTGGTGATTTCCAGGTGTAAAGACGACGTTTTGGAAGTTTGAAAATTGTGTTCATTATTACTAATTGCTTTTCTACGCAAAAAGATGCTAACATATCTCCTCTTTCATTTCGTATTCCCAGACCATATTTCCCTATGACATCTTCCTGTTCACCTTCACCAATCTTTGCATTAAAATCTCCCATGATAATATTGAGATCGAGTTTCTTTGTAGGTGTTAATACTTTTTCTAAATCATGATATAATTTTTCAATTTCTTCTTGTTCATAGTCTTGTGTGGGTGCATATACTTGTAATATGTTCACATTGATTGTTGTTGATTGTATTTGTATCATCAGTATCCTGTCTGAGAATAGGACGACGTTTTTTACAGCTTCATCTGTTTCCTTCGACACAATTATTGCTACACCATTTTTGTGTTTTGAGCTGTCTTCTCCTGAATAGTATACAATGTGGTCATCTACAGTTACTTTTCCAGACCACGGCCATCTCATTTTACTTATTCCAAGGATACTTATATTTAGACGCTTCATTTCTTTAATGGTGTTATGAATTTTTCCTGGTTCGTACATGCTTCTTACATTCCATGTACCTATTTTTCTTTCTTTAGAAAATGTGTTCATGTTTCTAGCTGACCGGGAGATTCTTAGCACCCCTGCTCCATTTAAGGAGCGCCCGTACTCGGGGCCGTTGTATTTATCAGCCATTTCCATGATTGTTTTTTGGGAAAATTAGGCTCTAGGTGGTTTCCCGTTGCCTTCCTAGAGTGTGTTATAGAAGGAAATATAGTGACCCGTCTGCCCTCGGAAACCTAATAGCCATTCGGGGTCGGAAGAAACAAGAGTTAGCCAAGAGAGGCCGATAGGAAAGATTAAAGACATTTCACTCAAGACAAGTTGTAAAAGAGTGAAATGTGAAGGCCCTTATGATGCGTCAGGTGCGTTTCATAAGCGTATGAGTATTAATACACTTTGTGTTCCCGCTCATACCTCGGGGTATTGACTACAGACTGTATGGCTCGTCCAGCATGCCATAGCATGGAGGGAAGGGCACATGACATTTTTTACAATGTAGGCACCTTAACTCCACGGTCTGACAACACCGGTAAATATCTGTTATGTATTAAATACCTTAGTTCTTTATCATAGATTTTATATTAACGTTACAATTTTTACACCTTTTCACTTTTTAATTTGTATATCTGAATGGTTAAATAGGACAAAAATATAATACATTTTCTTATTATTTCGCGCTTTAAAAATAATATCTCTGGATAAATTTATACAGTTAACCCTTTTCACAATTTCATTGCAGACAGATCAGCGTCATCACAATGTATGCACATAATGAGATTCATCCCTCGAACTTAATTGCAGGAAACTAGAACACGCCGTTTCCCTTTCGATCCTACGCGATTATCTTATTGCTCTAGAAATATCTCAAATACAGCAACCTACCGTGCGAAGTCCCACGTTGACAAATTGATTATTTATACAGCTCCTTGACAAGGACGGCTGAACGTAAAGTAAGTCCCGGGAATATAGTTTATTTTCTTTTTAAGTACTGGTTGACAACAGTTTTAGTCTCTAATAAAGAAAATTAAATTATTTACTCAAGATTAAAACCAACATTGACTTTATAATAAAAGAGGTACTCAAACTCTTTTCATGCGGCATGTTTAAGTTAAATATTATTTTATACGAGATTAAACCATAACACAGGTCAACAATGAATTTGATGTTTTAAAATAAATATCTTGTGTTAGGTAATTTTGACCTCTTGAATCCGAAACTGAAATTAGTTTTTTTCTATCACCTTCCGACTTTTCGCAAATTGAGATCTTATAAAAATACCTTGATTATACGAAAAGTTTACACATAAAATTAGAATAATGGTTTTTAGTGTAAATATATGGTACAAACAACAGTTATCCAAAAATATTTTAATAAAATGCTGAATTGTGGCAACACTGTAAGCCGTGTGTCTATCCCGTCGTATGCCAATAATGACCGAAATAACTATTAACTAACTTATTAACTAACTATTTACTTAACTGTAAATAGGTTTTTCGACAAATATTGGCCTACGACGGGATAGATGTTGTTTCGATTCAGAGCAGTGGCACATATCGCTCTGATAAGACCTAAAGAGGTCAAAATAAGTATCCCTGTATCGAAACAAAAATCTAACACCGTCATTATGTTGTATTTCTTTACTCTGTTTGAAGTACCAGAAACTGAAGTCACTATGAATTTTGACCATGATGAACGGCAGGTGGAATGCATATTTTAGATTTCCTTGCCGAGTAATTTATCAAGCTGTTTGCTTTGCAAGTTGTAGAAGACACATGGTAAAAATTTGAATACAGTTTCGCCAGGTAGGAAATCACATAATTTGTCTTGTTGTTACTAGGTGGCGCTGTTACGTCTGTAAATAGTTTTTTCGATTATTATTGGCCAGCGACGGGATAAATTTTGTTTCGATTTAGAGCAGTGGCATATACCGCTCTGATGAGCGGTATATTAGTATTTATAAAAGTATTTATAAAAGTTGCGAGATTGCAACATTAACTATTCTAGAAAAACTGAGCGGTAGATATATTAGAGATGGTATATTGTTTAGAAGTTTCATTTATCAGTAAAAGTATCCGTATAGAGAAGGACTCTCTACGAAAACTGCACGGCCATATCTCATACAAAAAGTGAAGTACTTTATGGAAAAATCTAGTGGTGATGCTGAGTGTATTTCTCGATATAGAGAAAGCATTCGACAGCATGTCCCACCTAGCAATTACAACAGTAGTTTATATAAAAATAATAGACGAAACAAGCCGCAGATGGATAGACTACATGCCCAGGAGCCGTATGATATATGCATCTTTATTGGAGGATATAGTGTCGGTCCGGTTTGAAAACCCTATTTGCAAGGTGTCATGAGTTCCAGATAATCGAGGAGTACACACCGATAAAATACCTGAGAAACTTGCCAGAGAGCATCATCTACAAAATACTTCAGTCTAGAGCCAATCTAGTCAGAGGCCTAAGTGCCTAAAAGCACTATCTACTACCAGAAAATCCTGAATTTACTAAACGTGAATAAATCTATATTGGACGGATATGTGCTAAGAGCGCTGAAGTATTGCGGAAAACAAGCAGAAATGAGCTCAGAATAATAGCAGCTTCCTTACTAAATACGCGTTAGTCAAGGAATACCTATATGTGGGACTCTTTTATACTGACTTAAGCTGCAGACTCTTTAGCAGAGAACCTGAAACAGTCGGCCATTTCTTTCATGGTAACGAGGTATTAGACCGCAGGACACAAATACTTTTCGGAGACTACCGAGTGACGCCGAAAACATATGATATCGACTTTTTTACCGATTATTAACTTATAATGACATATATTTAAGATTTTAAATGAAATATAAAAAGTACTGGTAAATAATGAGTATATTAGAAGTTATCATTTATGCTTTGAAAACATAGCATAATAATTTTAAAATATGTTAGCTGCATGACAATTTTGCCTCCGAATTTTTTACCGGTATGCCTACATGGCAATATTTACTTTCCTTAATCTGATAAAAACGATCAATCATCCTTAAAATCCTAATAAAATACCATCTTTATACTCTCTATAACATGATAACCTCGATTGATGCAGTGTATTTGTCTACTCAACGGACAGTTAAATTACTTACGGAAGCGATATAAATTGATGACCAGTTAACATACTAAACGCCAAACAAAAAAGAAGGTAGTGGGGATGCGGATGAAGTCAAAATGGACGTATTATATCATTCAGGAAAGATCGAATGGTTTTAGTTATAAAGACTGTCCTCTTCGAAAGGAAATATAATTAATAATAAAAGGAACTGTAAACCAAAATTATTTTTGTCGTAAATGAAATAATATTAGCTATATATACATACATGAATGTACATATATAGTGGTATGATTTTAAGATACCCAAGGCTAATCACAATCTGATATTTTCACAATGCCCAAGGTATTCAACAATGATAATGAAAATTATCTTAATAATTGGTGTGATTTAAAAAGATGACTAATCATATCATGATTTAAAAAGATGAATATGATAATTTATTAAACATTTAAGACAGAGATATAAAGCGAAGACTAGCCTCTGCAAAAATAAGAAAGGGAAAATCATGAGCGATAGAATTACTAAAGAAAGGGACACATCCATCATTACAACAACAGAGGAAGATGGAGAAGAAAATGAATTAACTAGACCCCAACGCTAGAAGAGGTCCAAACGGCAATCCACATACAAAAAAGCCATAAGCACCGGGAATAGATAAAATACCGGCAGAACTACTCAAGCAAGAAGGAAGGAATTTGACACAACAGATGTACCAGCTAATACGAGAGATATGAATAAAAGAAGAAATCCCCCAACAATGGAAAAAAAGTATAATATGTCCGATTCACAAAAAAGGAGACAAACTGTTGTTTCAAAATTATAGAGGCATCTCTTTACTTTCTTCGGGATACAAAATACTCACAAACATCATTAATCGAAGACTTCGACCTGTCACGGAAAAAATAATCGGGGAATATCAAGCAAGGTTAGGCAAAATAGATCTACCATTGACCAACCATTTACTGTTAAACAAATACTAGCCAAAACATGGGAATATGACATGGACGTTTACAATCTCATTGTAGATTTTAGACAAGCCTTCAATAAATAGGACAATTCTACCCAATATATTGGAAGACTTTGGCATATCATAAAAATTAATACGACTAGTGCAAATGACAATGGCGGAAACAGAAGCACAGGTATGTATTCAAGGACAGATCACTGATGTGTTTACGATAACGCAAGAACAAGGCGACGGACTAGCTCCAACGCTCTTTAATCTTGATCTTGAATATGTAATTAGACGGTTAACGATGAGCAGAAATAATACTCCTACAAATAAATCTACCCAATTAGCAGCATACGCAGATGATATAAACATAATGAGCAGAACAATGAACGCAGCAAACCTACGTTAAGTTGAAACAGAGTGTGGAAGCAGTAGGGCTAGCAATAAATACAAATAAAACAAAACTACTCATACAAACAAGATCAAATAGACCGGCGCAATAACACTTTATTGACGATATAGAACATGTGAATAAATTCACATACCTAGGAATAAATCTGGTCGCAAGTAGTTAAGAAGAACCGGGAATAAATAGAAGGCTTGTGCTGGCAAATAAAGCCTATTTCGCGATGGGCCACATATTCAAATTGCGAGACGTACACCAGAAAATAAAAATCCAGATTTTGATTAATTTTTATTGGCGGAAAAGGGACGCTAGGGGGAAATAAAAACAGTGCATTTGAAGGAAAAGAGGAGAGTTCTTTGTGATACGTGTAATTTTGTACACGCTTTCTTTGCAGCTGCTTTCATAAAATTGCCAAAATATGAAAAATTTTGTAAATTTAATATGAAAATATATCGCAATACTTACTCTCAACATTCATCTTACATTTACATTTGTGACATATGGAACTAAGATTTCAGTGAAAAAAGTATAAAAAAATCTTTCGGAAAACTGCAAACCAGTGTAGATGAACAAAGTTGTTTCAGAGACTTAATATTGAGCTGTTTCCTAACTCTAAGGAAGTTTACCTGTAATGTACAACATTCCTGCTACCAGGTGATGTCACTTTATTTGAAAATTTTGTACATAATTGTCTACAAAAGTAAACAACAGCTCTTAAACAACTCACAATGCACTTTTAAAGAAAATATAACCGTATTAAATACAAATTATAATATAATGAAAATAATAATTTAATTATAAGTTAGTATAAGTTTTGAATATATTCAATTTGAAATTCTTTTGGGTTGTCTTTAATCAGAAGCACCATAATTATTGACTTGTTAAGTCCATTATCCTTTGATTGAGTTCATTATAATATCTCTAATATCTAAATAACTGAAATCTCCTCTGGATTAGTTTTATATCCTTCTACTGAAACGATATTTACTTGACATTACCCCTCTTTTTGCAAAAGTGAACAGTTCTCATAATTTAACTGTAAATTGGAATTTTTTAATCTGTCAAAAACCTAGCTTAAGTTTTTAGGTGCTCATCAAAGCTTTTAGACTTTTAGACATACTCTTAAAACCATCTCCATTATAAAATTTTACGAAAAAAATAATCTTTTAATTAGTCAAATCTACTATTACGTTACTATATTAATTCTTAGTAGGTAGGTATATTATTCTAAGTGTAGTGGTTAGTACCTATCCCCGTTTTTCTTGTGGTTTTCATTAAATTCATTATGTTTTTATCTTTTAATATTTTTAATTTTATAAATTATAACAATTAAAATCAATATAATAAAATAATATAATAAAAAATAAAACATTTACCTTTAAAATCGAATACAGGCAAAGATAAATGGAAAACTAATACAGTGCATATCAGTACAAAGCGGAGTCAGACAGGGTGACTCGTTGAGCCCACTTCTCTTTAATATAATAATGGACAAAATAATACAAGCAGTACGTAAAGTTCATGGCTACAGAATGGGGAACAAAGAAAACCAAATATTATGATATGCAGACGACGCCGCATTAATCGCCGAGACAGAAGACGAGCTCCAAAGATTAACACATATCTTCAATATAACAGCTAAGAAATACAATATGATAATATCAGCAGAAAAAAAACCAAATGTATGACAACATCTAAATACCCACTACGGTGTAAATATACGGAGATGTTAACCCTAGAAAGGTGGACTATCGTAAATTTGACGACGCTCCTCGGTTTTCGTCGCAGTTCGGGTGCAGTCGCGTAACCTCTGCCCATACACTTCTCAGTAGCTGTTTCTTTAGTCTTGATTTAACAGGCGGTGAGTGTGTTTCTCCACTACTGTATTTATGTATTAGATTTTTTGAGGGCACGTCGTCAATTTTACGAAAGTCCACCTTCTACGTTAGTTTTTTTCTCTCAAGTTTATTTGGACGCCGGTGACGTTTTTGGTAAGTCGTTATCTAATTCTTTTTTATATTTGTAGTAAATATTATTTTATTTAATTGTAGCACTATGTCATCACGAAAACCTTTAACGGCAAGTGAAATAAACGATGAAATACAGCGTATAATGAATGGTGAAGATAGTGAGCAGGAACCTTTTGAAGATAGTGAAAGTGACTGGGAGTTAGAAGAAGATGCTTTGGAGTTTGAATCGGACGATTCAGATGAAGAAGATGACTCTAAAAATAGTGGTAATTCCAAAATTTTCCAGCCATCCAGTGTATCCAGTTCATCTGTAAATTTAATGGATGCAGATATAGAAGCAATAGTGATGGAAAGCGAAAAATCTACAGAAGAAGTACCTGGAACATCAGGTGAGAACTCCACTGTTTCTCAGTTTATTGTAAATCCGGGAAAGGCTCTAAAAGGTAAAAACGGGCATAAGTGGTCAAACAAAATACCTTCATTGTCAAAAAGAACGGCAGCTAGAAATATTATTCATTTTATAGCTGGTCCCAAAGGAAATGCCAAAAACTACACAAAAGTTGAAGAATATTTCTTACATTTTTTTTCAGAGGATATATTATGTCGTACTCTGTTACACTCAAATACTGAAATTACAAGACAATCTAAAAAATATGCCAGTCGTCCTAATATTTCTGACATGAGTAAAAATGAGCTACAAGCTTTATTGGCAATTTTGATAATGTCTGCAGCAAATAAAGACAGTCATCTATCTGTGAAATATATGTTTGACAGTAATATATCAGGAAAATTTTATCAGGCTTGCATGAGTGGTCAGCGTTTCAAATATCTAATAAACTGTCTTAGATTTGATGAAAAGGAAACACGAAAAGAAAGGCAGCAAGATGATCCTTTTGCGCATATACGCGAAATATGGGACATTTTTATTACCACCTGCAGAGAATCATATACACCTTCATCCTATCTGACTATTGATGAACAGTTAGTAGGATTTCGAGGACGTTGCCCTTTTCGAATGTATTTACCTGATAAACCTAATTCGTATGGTCTCAAAATCGTAATGATGTGTGACAGCTCTTCGAAATATATGATCGATGCTATTCCTTATTTAGGCAAGAAAACCAATACAAATGGTTTGCCGTTGGGTACATATTTTGTAAAGGAACTTACAAAATCAGTTCACGGTAGTAACAGAAATATTACCATGGACAACTGGTTTACATCAGTTAGCTTAGCAGAGGAGTTACTAAAAGATCAGTATAAACTGACAATTATCGGAACTCTTCGCAAAAATAAAAGAGAAATTCCACAGGAATTGTTAAATGTAAAGAACAGAGTCCCCAATACATCTATGTTTTGTTTTGATAAAAGAAAGACATTGGTATCATATATGCCAAAGAAAAATAAGGTAGTTTTACTTCTTTCAACACTTCACGAAGGTGCTGATGTTTCCAAAATAAATGGCAAACCCACTATAATAACTGATTATAATGGAACAAAAGGCGGAGTGGATACATTTGATCAAATGTGTTCGAATATGAATGCGGGTCGTAAAACGAGGAGATGGCCTTTGTGTATCTTCTATAATATGATAAATATTGCAAGTATTAACTCGTATGTTATTTACACCACAAACACATTAAAAGCAAACAGAAAAGTTTTATCCAGATACGAATATATGGTTGAATTGGCTCGTCATCTCGCCGAACCCTGGCTGAGAGAACGATTGTGTATTCCAACTTTACGTCGAAATCTTAAGCAAAATATTAAAGATGTCCTCAAAATTTTCGAAGAAGTTGAACGTCCGTTACCTGAAAAAAAGAAACGCAAGGCATGTTTCCATTGTCCTAGTAAAAAGAGGCGCATGACTACCACATATTGCAACCAATGCCATCACGCTATATGTGGCGAACACCGAGGTAATATATGTACAATGTGTGCAAACGAGTAGTGTACATCGACTTTATTTATCTGTGTACCACTGACTAAGGCTTACATTTTTTCTAATTTTTTGTAATAAAAGTGTTTATAATTACATTTGTGTTTTTTTTCAATTTTTTGTTAGATGTCGTAAAAATTACGATAGTCCACCATAACTGTCAGTAAATAATAGTCCACCTTTCTAGGGTTAAAGAAGAAGTACGATAACAAAGCTTAAAAGCAAGTAAAGCGGTGGGTTTTCTTAATGACACAGTCTGCAAAAACAAACACCTAAGGCAAGACACAAAAACAAAAATCTATAAAGCAGCAATTAGACCTATATTAACATACATGGCGGAGACAAGACCTGACACATCTAAAACGAGACGACTGCTAGAAACAACAGAGATAAAAATACTCTGATGAATATCAGGGAGAAGTCTGTTGGATAGGGAGAGAAGCGAAAACATAAGAAGAGCATGCAATGTGGAAGACATAAATGGATGGGTGACATAACGAAAACAGGAGTGGAACGAACATATCAGTAGAACGGCAGAGCAGAAGATAGAATAGTACGAATAGTACGAGATAAGTCACCAAATGGACGAAGAAGTATTGGCAGACCAAGAAAAAGATGGTGCGAACATTTAAACAATTTAGGAGGCTAATATTAAAAAAGAAACAGGCTTTAAAGTCTACGATAAGAGCGAGAGAAAGTGTGAGTGTGTGTGTATGTGTGTGTGTGTGTGTGTGTGAGAGAGAGACAGAGAGATAGAATAAAAGACGGACTATTTATATGCGATACACCGGTCTGCAGAGTACCTATCGCATGAGTATTACGGTTGAGCGTATAGACTTTAGTTGATAGATAGTGCTAAGGTACGGTTTGTTAAAACAGTGCGCAGCGTACAGCATACACGTACAGCAGAATCTGTTGTACTCGACTCACGGCAGTTTTGGTGAGTCGGTTTGTCAGATTAATTCGCATAAATATTATCTCGTTCTAAAAACAAGTTTAGAAATTAGTTTCACGTTTATTCTCTGAAAGTTTGTATGTTTAAAAAAAATTAATTCTCACAAACTTAACGCAAAAATTTTATTACTCCAAGAAGAGGAGGAGGAAGAAGAAAAGTTGATAACGTTAAATTTAAATAAAAGAAATAAAAATGTAAACGAAATTGTTTCATGACTTAATACTAAAGGTGCTTTTAAATTAACAGCCAAAGAAAGATTTTTTCAAAACGAGGAAAAATTTCGAGAATATTTTAGACTTTCCAGGGATTTATTTGGAACTGCCTTACAATTTGTAATAACTTCACTAGTCTTTCATCTTCCTCAGGAGAAAATTTTAATAACTATATAAAAATACAATTATAATTTTGGTATAGATGTGTACGCTGTGAGCTCAGCTGAACGTTTGCATCCAAATCAAATCGCAGTTGAGTCCAGCGCACACCGTCGACGTACATGGCTATCCGTTTGCAGTGCACGCAGCTCAGCAGAACCTAACAAACCGTTATCATAGAGACCCATTTCTTTGATTTTAACGAAGGTGCGCGGCGTTTGACTTATGTGTCGCTCACTGTTCTAACAAACCGTAGATTTAGGCACAAAAAGGTATCATCTTGAAGATTTTAAAGAAAATATTCAGTTATGAGTAATGATCTTATTTTTCTTATTTTGACCAATCCCCCATTTTTTTAGTATACTCTGGTTTAACGTGTTTTTATATGAACTTTGATGTATTCTATAATTGAGCTTTGAAGAAACTTCTACAATTTATTATTAATAGTCTTTAATTGTATTTCCCTAACCCTATATTTGCAGAAGTAAGAAAGACTACAACAAATTAAACAAAATTAAAATATATTAAAAATTAAATAAGGTAAGTCAGGGTAAGTGGGAATCTGGGGCAAGGGCGACTATTTAATACCGTAATTCAACCAACGATAGTAAAATAGCGAAATCTAGTGTAAACGTTACTCAACTTCATAACCATGTGTTCTGTATACGGTGGAGCGACGTTACCGACAGTACATGCGAGAGTTGAGGTATTGAACATATATCTGCAAAAATCCACTTGATTTGTCAAATTTGCACTTACCCCAGTGTTCTGTAATAGCAAGATTTTCAGGTAATATTATTAGCCGTATTATTTTAGTGTAAAAGTGCACTTCGTAAATACGATAAACGTAATATACATAATCCAACTTAGAGGCCACGTACACTGATGTTCGCACTTGCCTCAATAAAATTTTATCGAAGCAAGTGGGAACTAGGAATAATTAGTTACGTATCCACCTGCCCCGATTAAAATTTTAATGATTGACTCTTTTTAGGTGCTACCATGGTTCGCATTTATTAACGTAAGACGGAGAGAGCGACCTCTTATAGTAAGGAACAGCTGCAAAAAGCACTGGAAGATATCAGATCTGGAAAAACAACACTACCTACAGCAAGCCGAAACTATGCAATTCCAAAAACAACATTGCAAAATCATTTAACTGGTATCAGAGGAAAAAAAGTGATTCATTAGGTAGAGGACCAGTTATTCATGTCGAACATGAAGGCAAGTTAGCCGAAGGATTGAAAACTCTAGATAAATGGGACATTGGATTGTCAAAACGTAAAGTTCTGTTGATTGTCTCTGATTTTGTTAAACAAAATAATATAAGAACGCCATTTAAAAATAATATTCCTGGTGATGACTGGTTCACCGGCTTTAAAGCAAGATACAAGTTATCTCTCAAGAAACCCCAATCGGTTGAGTAAGCAGGGAAGAAGATGTGTGATCCATTTCCCATTTATAAGTATTTTGAGATCTTAAAGAACACTCTTGTTGAATTAGATCTTAATGACAAGCCTAAGCAAATATGGAGTTTGGACGAGACCAGCTTATGCGTTGACCCATCCCGAAGGAAGGTGCTAGGAGCCAAAGGTAAACCATGTTCGCGAACTACGAGTGGTCCAGATAAGAAGAATGTAACAATATTATCTGCGGCAAATGCATTTGGAGACAAAGTGTCACCATGTACTGTATTTAAAGAAAAGTTCGTATGGGACCAGTGGATGACAACACAGGAACCAAATAATCTTGATATAGCATATGCAGCTACTCCAAACGGCTGGATGGAAACGGACGTTTTCGTCAATTTCTTAAAAAATACATTTTTGAATGCTGTGGGACAACAAAGACCACTATTATTGATATATGATGGTCACAGCACTCACGTAAATACAAAAGTCATCGAACTAGCTCGTGAAAATAAGATTACCATTCTCAAGTTGCCGCCACACACATTGCATTTACTACAACCCTTAGATTTGTCCGTGTTTAAATCTTTAAGACTAAGTGGGACAAAAAATTGGTGGCTTGGCAGCGAAGAAATCAAGGAATAAAAATGCCGAAGCGAAAATTTTCTGAACATGTTCGTGACGTATGATATGCTACAAAGCCAGAAATCATCCAAAGCGGATTTCGGAAAGCGGAAATATTCCCATACAAAAATGACGTTGTAGAAGAAGATAAATTTCACCCCAAAGCCTATAAACGTTGGAAGGAGATAAATAACAAAACTGCGAATCAAGGTGACGAAAATATGGAAGCAACTCTAGAAGATTTACCGCCATCGGTTTCTTTTGAAGACTTGCTTTTGAAAACCAAACCAATGCCTCGTTTGGAACCAATAAAGAAAACACGAGTAACTCCTGGTGCCGAGGTTATAACTAGTAATGATTATTACCAAAAATTACAAGAAAAAGCAAACAATAGTATTGAAGCAGTGCCCAGCACCAGTGGGGTAAAGTATCAGCGGAAAATAAAATCTAGACGACGAAAACAGCATAGTTACAGTTCTAGTGACGAGCTATCTGATATAGATCCACCGTTAGATGATGATTCGTTAGATGAGCTATCTGATATATTTCCACCGTTAGATGATGATTCGCTGGATAATAATTCGCTAGATGATTTGGTTGAGGACATCATAGATGACGATATGGGCAACAATATTGAAAATTTAAAGAAAGATTTTGAGTGTGGACAGTGGCTTGTAGTGAAACATACCGGAAAGAAATCTGTGAAACACTTCATTGGAACAATAGTGGGATTTGACCAGGAAAACAACAATCCAATTGTTAAATTCACGAAAAAGAAGAATAACAATTACACATTTTACTGGCCAGACAATGATGACACTGACACTATTTCCGGGGAAGAGGAAAATCGTTCCAGTTCAGGGTATCTTTCAAAGGATTGAATTTCGTATGCTAGGAAATTTAGCTTTTATATTTTGTTCTCATGAAAAAATTTGGGACGTTTTATATAAATAAATATTACTGACACTAAATTTTATGTTTCTTATTCGCAATTGCTCCATACATAGTGAAATACACAACACATATAATGTCCACATGCTATTCCCACTTGCCCCACAGTCTGGGGCAAGTGAGAATATTTGATCAGGTAACGAAAAAAAAAAATTGTATTTGATAATGTTTGCATAATAACCACGTGTTACTAAATCAGTACTAATTAGAAACTTCTAATGACTTTATATACCAATTGTGATTATTCTAGAATTCATACTTCAGTTTTAATAGTGACATGAACATCATCTCTAGAAAAATGCGTTGGCTCTTACCCTGACTTACCTTACATACAATCATTGCGCTGAATTTTTGAAAAAAAAGAGGTACTTACAAGTACTTACTTACAAATTAAAAGAAAACAATAATTTATTTGCTGAAAAAAATGTTAGTTTATGTAATCTATAATGGATTTTCAGGAGGTCTAATATGTACTTTAACGTACAATAAACTAGTAATAATACCTAAAAGAAAAAACACATAAAATGACAACTTTGTGGAAATTACAACACGAAGAGCTAGTCTGTAAATGCAAAAAGTTTAACAGTGTAGATCAACAAAATAAAATGACCAACATTTTTTGTTATGAATTTGATACCCATTACTTTTATTAGCGAATTCTAAAATCATAAATATCTGTGCAACAACAATATCACATTTAATAATGCAATACTCTAGGCTTCAAAAAAGATCAAAGTAGAAATTTTTCATTCTCTGATTCAAAATAATTCTTGATTATGTTCCTAACCACAGAAAGGTTAATTTATCTTTTTGAATGAAAACAGTAGAGAATAGCAAACAAAGTGAAAGTTTCACGGCAAAAACTCCCGAATTTTTAAGACAAGTCGCAGAAACTCTCAATAGAAAGTTAATGGCATACATCCGGCGCCAAAATTCCAGGAAAGTCCCTCTTCATCCGACGCTTTTTGCTACAGTGGCAGTTTGAGTTTTTTTAAGGGGAATATACAATCATATGTATGTTAATAATTCCTTATTTTCTGATTTAATAATATTATTGATTTATTTAAAGAGATAAGCGGTATTTTAAAATAGGGTTTATAGTTTGAGTTTAGTTCTTGAACCTTAATATATATTTTTAGTAGATTTTCTTGGGCTTAGGTTCATACAAAAAAGATTGTCATGATACTAAGACATTTTTTTTCTTTTATCGACGTTTCGGCAGGAAATCTATGCCTTTTTCAAGAAACAATATTGACCAAAAAACATTTTATCAAATATATAATAAGGTTTAACAGAGAAACTTTTGACTTACCAAGCATCTAAAAGTTCGGTGCTAACAAGTATAAATATATTAAATGTCAAAATTAAAATAATAATAAAAGCATTGGACAGACCCACTAAATCATTACATGTAAAATGTATTTTAAAATTCAATATGTTGTTTATTTATGTTAGTTTATCATTTAAACAATCGGTTATTTTAACATCATATGCTTTCTGAAATTATCTTTTTGGGTATTTTTAAATTAAATTAAAATATATCTTGTTTAAATTTTTGACATCTTTTTTATCATTTATTGCATTATTATTATTTTTAATTTGTATAGACTCTAGGAGCTCCATCTTCTTTCTGTTATGTTCACTTTTTAGGATCTTCGTTTTGTCAAAACCAAATTTACGTTTCTTTTCGTTTTCGTGTTTTGTGAAGACGGTTGATTTTTTTCATATTTATGGAACGTATTCTTGAGTTAAGTAGCTGACTGGTTTGTCCAATATATACTTCATTACAATTCGAGCAGGGAACTTCATACACAACATGCAATTTTTTTAATAGAGGGGTTATTGTTTTTAGTCGTGTAAAATTCATTTTCAAAAGATTGTGTTATTTATGAGCAACCGTAAATAACATTACGGATATGAACGACAAATAATATCATACTTAAAACAAGAAAGCTCCAAACGCCAACACATAATTTTTCATTTTGATTTTACTTGTGTGGTTTGCATTAAACATGGTTAAAACTGAATTTTGATCTGTGATTAGTTTGAGTTGTCTTTCTTTAAAAAATGTCTTCCTTTCTTGAATTCTTCAACGTAAGCAAATGCGTCTTTTTCAATTGCAGAATGTTTTCTTTCAGAATCCGTGAGTAAATCTTTAAGACTCTGTTTCTGTTTCAATCATGAAAATATCTTTTTCATCAATTGCTCATAGAAATGCATTACCTGTATTTATTCTCACCTCCTCAAAAGCAAATAATAAATCTGGACCTAATGGAAATTTCTTGCAATCTATAAGACCTCTAATTTTTGCTGAAAATTATAAAAAAATATATTCATTTTGATTTTTTAATAACATTTAAAAACCGGTAAATTTAAATCATGGTTATCTTGATCCACACCACCACTGTTACGCCATCTAAATAAGCGTAAAAACCTTGTAAATTTTTTTTAATGATATAATGAAAGGATAATTATTTGGTGAGTGCTATGTTATTTTTTAATTTGCTATACATTTTTAATTTTAATTTTCTTCATTAGCAAGTTTTCGAGTAAGAGCTGCTGCTGATTTTTAATAATTAGTTTGACATATCGGCCTTCTTAAAAAATAAAAATGAAATCTTCTTTGTTTGCGTCAATGCGATATGTTTCAAAAGGATTTATATGGATTAAATAAAAACTGTACTTACAGTATTCAGTCTCTAAAACAAGATCTTTGTTTTAGTTGAAATGCAGTGTTTCAAGATATAATTTTTAAAATTTTTGAATGACGAAAATCCATGTTAAAAATCTTATTCATTTTTGGTTCATTTTCAATGAGGTATTTAATAAATGGTATGATATCAGGAGAAAAAAAAATAGAGCAGATCTACGACCTATTAAGTAGCATAGTACAACTTTCAAAAACCCTTACATTTAATGCAAAAACACCAGTTGGTAAAGTACTTAGGTGTGGTGGAAACATAGTATATCACCATCTCAATAACTGAAATGACAGAATAAACCAAAATATAAATTTCTAGAAAAAAATTATAAAACCTATTAAATAAGAACGCATTTCATTGGAATGCTGTTTCCATAATTTTTAATAATTGAGTTTGTCCTGAATAAATAACGGGCTAAAAACGTCAAGGGATGCTGACTTCCAACTTTGGACCATTGTTCCTTTTAAAATTGAGTGTAACCCTATTCAATATTCGCCACTGGTCTTTTGGGGAATTAGCTAAAAACGGGAACGGTTTCTGAACAATTTTAAATTTAGAGAGAAATCAGTTGGATAAGACAATTAGCTCTGTCACGAGCCTTCATAATTAGTTCCAAAGTTCGATTAAACTATTCATTCAAGTACTAACTTTATTTTCGATTTAACTTTAAAATATGAAATTTTTTGTGTGGTTTAACTACACCAAAAAAAGTTTTCAATAATTTGATTCTTTTTACAAGCCTAACTTAACATTATACTAGTATTTTACGTTTAATAAATTGAGAACACTTTTTCTATTTCAACAATAAGGTTTGTTTTTAACCAGTAGTAGTAAACTAAAAACAGGTTCACACCCAAGAAAGATACTAGAAATGTCACCAAATACATCTTATTTTGTGGTTGATTATCTCGGCCTTGCGGTAATGGACAGCAGGAGTGTGACGTCACATTCACACTAAACAACGTTTGTTAGGAAAGTGAAACTGACAGATGTCAATAAAATCTACGTCATCACTCCGGCGGTCCATTCAGTAATCAGTATCGGACCACGGTTCGTAGACTTACTACGGTTGCCTCTTCCAACTGGCGTGTGGATGCTTGAGTTACGTCACCAGAGTACACAACAATACAAAACCCATTTATTATCACAGTTTGTTTGTTGTAATTATCTTTCAGTTTATTATTTACTTTATTATTTATATATATATATATATATACATATATATATATATATATATATATATATATATATATATATATATATATAAATAAATCGGTTTAGAACGTCTTTCGACGTTGTCCGATACCTAAACACCATCTCTTCTTATCTTCGCAGTCGTTTGTTGTTAAATTTCTTTAGCTCATGGACTTGTTTACGCCGTGTTGCCATTCTAATCTGGGTCTTCCTCTTTTCCGTCGACCTATCGGTTGCCATTCTACTACTTTTTGGGGAGTCTTGTTGCTGGCATCCGTTGAACATGCCCATACCACCTTAATTGTTTCTTCTCTATATCTTGAGTTATATTTCCTCCTATTCCCATACGTTGTTTTATTACATCATTTCTGATTCGGTCTCGTCTGGAAATACCTAAAGATCTCTTCATTGCATCCATCTCTACTGCTTCTATTCGCTTTTTGTTCTTTTCACTAATTATTTATCGTTTCTTAAATCTCTGAATGTTTTCTTCATCCCTACAAATAAAATAGTTTTTCCGCAAATCGCCAGGAAATTTTGACATTCCTGTCAAAATTTCTTGAAGAAAAAGTCAGGACTTCCTTACTGTAAGGAAATGTCATTTCCTTACTGTAAGGAAATGATATTTCCGTACAGTTGTTAGTGTTCTACATAAATTAAATTTATAAGCGTCAAGTTTTACAATTCAACCTCAATACGTTTCCATAGTAACCCAAGTGATTTTATTAGGAATTTCAAAGCACCATTTATTTGGGAATAAAATTATCGCGTTTTTTTTTAAATCAATTGATATCTGTCGAATTTTAAACGATTTGCGGAAAAATAGTATGTTTACCTCGTAGAAAAAGCCACATTCCTGGACTCTGTGTTGCTAAGTCTCGGCTTGCGCCTCGACTTAGCAATCTTCACAGTCGTCCAGGAATGTTAAGCTTTTCCTACCCGGTAAACAATGTACTATTGTTTACAAAAACATAACCTAAATAAATAATATACTATAATACAAAAAAACTTTAACAAACCTTCTAATAGCATCATCTAATTCTTCTAATAACTCATCGTTTAGAATCCGGCCAAAATTCTGGACTAAATTGTTCATTTTATATCTTTATTAACTACACGTTATCCGGATCTACAAATAGCATGAGGTTAAATCGTCTCGTTAAATTGAACCTGTTATGTTAGCAAGATAACGTAAAACGTTACCAGATAACGTTTTTGAGAAACGTTATTTGTGATACATCACATCAATTTTTAGAATTTAACGTAAATGCAGGTTAACGTGCACGTTATTCGTAACATTTTTGATACATCACAGGGACAGGGCTGAATGTTACGATTCACCTCATACGTCGATTCTAACCTAACTTTGTTATAATTTTCTTCTTCTTCTTTTGTTTTATGGCCTCCACCTCTTAGGTACGTGGCCAGCTCATGTATGTATTTTAATTTCAATTATAGAAGGGAATTCTCCTCACAGAGATTCTGGAAATAACCATATTCCCTTCAACTATTTTGGACAATTTATAGTGGATATTCTAAAATAATTCTATGTCATTAATGTTATATTTTGTTGTTTATTGTAGGTGAGAGACATGGATTTGGTATAAGAAGATTTAATAAAATCGAAGATCGTTTGATGTTTAATGTTAAAAAACTAGAGACAGATTAGACTATTTTAATTGTTTGTAATTTTGACTAATTTTTGAAATGATAGACACTTTTTAAGAGGTTTAGGTTAAGTAAACCGATAGTGATCTATATTCTAAAAATATATTGTAAATAGTTGTTAATAAAAGTACATATTCTGTCTCTTTTTTATTCACTTAGTTTAGACATTCAATGATTTCATAATCTTGGTAATTAAAAAAAAGTTTCAATAAAGATAATAGGAATGGATTGTGACAACAATCACAGTCAACAAAAAAAACCACAAAGATAAATTCCATAATGAATTCCATATTAAAAACAGATATGTAACAGAACTTTTTATGTACGGAAGAGAAGGTTTAGGTACTATTTTATACAAGGAAAATGGGGAAAATTCACTCATCCCAGATACCTACGGTATCAAAAGGATTGAGCTCTGGTGAGACTCTTTCCGTGTTATCGAGCCCTAGGTGACTTGGTATGCTGGAGTATCTCCCAAAAATTTTCGTACACATCTGGACGTTGAGAGCACTATAGCTTTCTGCATGGTATTGTAGAGATGTTCATTCAGACCTAGCTTTTTTATATTTTCTAGGATGTTCTTTCGAATTACTCCAGTAGTAGAGAGAATAATAGGTATTGTCTGGGTACTTTCCATTTTCCACTGTCTTCGTATTTGAATTTCCAAATCCCTGTACTTGGCGATTTTTTCGTTCTGTTTAACACGAAGATTATTGTTGTTGGGTATCGCCACATCAATTAATGTTGTTTGTCTCTTTAGTTTATTAACTATTATGAGATCTGGTCTATTATGTGCCACTGTTTGGTCTGTGAGCACCGTGCGATCCCAGTATAGCTTGTAGTTGTCGTTTTCAAGTATACTTTCAGGAAAATATTGATAATATGGAAGATGGTTTGTTTGAAGAAGTCCCATTTTGTTAGCTATCTCTTGATGAAGGATCTTTTCTACTGAGTCATGCCGTTCCTTATATTCAGTTGCAGCAAATGCCTGATAGCCCCCGGTAAGATGTTGAATGGTTTTCTGAGCTTGGCATCCATATCGGCATTTGTTATTTTGACGATATATTTCAGGTAATTTTTGGTTGGTATAACCTGATCCTGAATAGCCAGTAGTAAACCTTCTGTTTCGGGGAACATCCTTCCTGATGTCAGCCAATAGTTCGACGCTATACTGTCGACATGGTCTTGACTGACCTCATTGGGATGTCGCCCGTGCAGAGGCTTGCCCATCCAGGTGCGCATTTTTTCTTCCTTAGTAAGGTGGTTTATGCGCATTTCTGGTTCCCTCAGTTTAATCGGTGTTGTGTCATCTACTGCACAAATCGCACGATGAAGAGTAGATGTCTCCGCCTGCACCTGAAAATAAGTTCTTAAATTAGTAATGTGTTTTCTAATTGCTCGCTTATATCCATAAGTCCTCGACCTCCTAAATACCGCGGTAATGTCGTTCTTTCTACTGCACTTCGAGGATGGTGTTTTTGTGCCTTTGTTAGGTGTGTTCGTACTTTTCGCTAAAGCTTTTCTATATCCGTTTTTGTCCACTTAACAATACCAAATAGGTAGCTAAGCGCGGAACATGCGTAGGTGTTTAGTGCCTTAAACAAATTTTTACTGTTAAGGTGTGAACGAAGCAGCTGTTTTACCCTTCGTATAAACTCAGTTGTTATCTCAGTTTTCATTTGCTTATGGTCAATCTTCCGCGCTTGCTTTATTCCGAGATATTTATACATATCATTTTCACCCATGGCCTCGATGTTCTGGCCGTTTTGCATATCGAATCCGCCGGGCTGAACCTTTCCCTTGATTATATTTAAGACACGGCACTTGTCAAGACCGAAGTGCATACTAATATCATTTGAGAAATTTTTAACAGTTTTTAGCATCTGGTCTAGGTGGTTTCGAGTGGAAGCCATTAATTTCAAATCATCCATATACAACAAATGATTAAGCTTCGCCACAACAGTGTTGTTATTTTTGATACTAAAACCTGAGTCGGTGGAGTTCAGTAGCTGAGATAGTGGGTTCATCGCTAAACAGAACCAGAGAGGACTCAAGGAGTCCCCCTGGAAAAGGCCCCGGTTAATTGGGATATCTTCAGTTTCGATGTTTTTTTCACCAGGTATTTGAAGGTGAATTTTAGTCTTCCACTCCGTCATTATATACTTTAAAAAGGTCACTATATTAACATCGACTTTATATATTTTCAATATATCTATCAGCCATTGATGCGGTATTGAATCAAAGGCCTTTTGTAGTCGATGAAGGCGGTAAAAAGGTTCCTTTTTTTGCTGTACGCCTGGTTGGAAATGACTGAGTCGATTATAAGTTGTTCTTATTATTATTATTATTATAATTAATTTTTAGATGACTTCAACGCAAAAGTTCAATGATTCTCCAGAAATGACTTATTTGTTATGAACGTTGTACAAAGACAACAGACTAAATAACAATTTTGTTTGCGGCCTAGTCCTTAATAGGAGGAAGTCTGAAAACATTAGGTATAGTGACTGTAGATGGCAATTGATTTTATCCCCCGTGGCATACCGCCTTTATGGCACACCGCTAATTTTCTTTGTTGTTGTATACTATCTGTTAAATCTTGACATATCATATCTCGTACGTCACAATTGGCCCCATAGTAGCAAAAGTACGTGTTTAAAGCCCTTTGGCATGCCGCCATGTTTTATTTTTCTTTGTCATCGAATTATATTCATTAAATCCTGTCATATGGCACATCAAACGACACGATCCAACTAGCCGTTCTACGCCCACTACAAAAAGCGTCAAAAATGACAGATTAAACATTAAATTTTTTTCAAATTTCCCCAGAATTTAGAAAAAAAATTGATTGTCTCTCACTCTAACACATTGGCATGGAAGCTGTTGCCAATTGTAGCAAAGTGCCGCGTTTTATATATAGACGATTGGGGAAAAAGTATTATTGTAAGGCCGTAGGCACATAGCTTATTTACTTACCTATTTAAGAGCGTTAGATGTGAAAACAGATTGGTATTTTTTTTTAATGGCTTTGGCTTGAAACCTTTAGCCACGTAATTACATATAAATATTAGTATTCATTCATACAGGATTGTACAAGGAGGACATTTTCAGGCTCAGGGATTCATCAGAGCGGCTTTATTGTAACAAACAAGACATAAACCACGGTTAGGTAGGTGAGCAACATATATGGTAAACATAAAAAGGAAATGTTCAAGCATACGATCAATTTTACACTCATACCTTTAATTTAATTTTTACAAGAAATATCATAATTATTTTAAAGATTTTTATATTGTCTTCACTTAATAGGAGATTTACGTTTAGTGGTGTACTTAATCCCTCTTTTATCAATTCTTCTATCAGCCACGTGCTTGTATTACAATGTAGTGGGCAGTTAAAGAATATGTGATTTAAATCAGCTATACTAGTTCCACACTCACATCGGTCTGTTGGGAGAACTCCTATTTTGTGTAGATGTTTCGGGAAACATCCATGATCTACTTTTAATCTTAAGACAGTTGCCACTGTGTTTCTGCTTAGTGTAACATCTTTGTAAAATTGTTTTACATCTACTGTGGGTTGTAATTTGTATAAATTAGTGACCCTGCTTTCACCAAACTGAATCCATTGTCCGTCCCATTTAAATTTAATATGTTGTTTGATATAGGCAAGTAGGTCACATGTGTTAAATTCTTCTATCACCATATGTGGGTGCTGTAATGGATTTTTAGCTATAGAATCAGCAATAGTATTGCCAACAATATTTGAGTGTCCCTTGACCCATAGAAATTTAGTACCATATGGATCTGATAGTTTTAGTAACTGTTGAAAAATTTCTAATATGAATATGATGCTATTGATTGTGAATTTAAAGTTTTGTAAGGAGTGCAATACTGACAGTGAATCACTGCATATGACAATTTTGTTCCACTGGTTTTCACAGCACAATTCAAGGGCTTTGTATATAGCACACGCTTCAGCAGAAAAAATGCCTTAGAGCTTTAAATTGAATTTTATCAAGTTTACGTAAATTGGTTATGCTAGCTGACCCATATACCACACAACAGTAATCTATTATAGATCTTATATAGGCTCGATAAAAATTGAACGCAATGTTTTGATCTGCACCCCACGATCTCTTACACACCATTTTAAGAAAATTAATACCTTTTTCGCAGCGACCAATTGTATAATTAATATGTTGAGTCCAAAGCAGTTTCCTGTCAAGTATGACACCAAGATATCTAAATTCCGAAACAATTGGAATATCATTGCCATGTAAGGTTACAGCGTGATGTTTAATAGGGTGTTTTCTTGAAAAAAATACTATGGCACATTTTTGGTAGGAAATATTGAATCCATTTAACCAAGTCCAATTATCCAAGTTGTACATAAAATGTTTGAGTTCAGTAGTGCTTTCACTGTACGTTTTGGGAGACCATAAATTGTGCAAATCGTATGAGTACAAATTAAAAAGAAGTGGACTTAAAACAGCTCCTTGTGGAATACCTTTTGATGTGATCTTGGGTCCAATAATATTGTGACCTACTCTTATCGATACACTTCTCTCTTTGTATTGGTTTGATAGTAAATGTGCTATCGATTTTGGAATGCCAAGAAAAACAAGTTTATCACAGAGTATATTTAAATCAATATTGTCATATGCACTTTTTATGTCAATAAACAATGCACCTGTTGTCATGGAATTAGAAAAACCAATTTGAACATCTGTAGTCAGACGAACTACTGCATCCGTGGTTCCATAGCCTTGTTTATATCCATATTATGTTGCTGGGAGAATATTATGCCGCCTTAACCAAATTTCCATTCTAAATTTGAGAATTCTTTCAAATGTTTTAAAAATACATGACAATAATGTTACTGGTCTATATGATTCCGGATTATCTTTGTCTTCTCCCGGTTTTGGAATTAATATAACAAAGCAATCGTTAAATTTGTAAGGAGGTATTCCAGTTTGCAAAATACAGTTATAAATATGTAGTAGTAGTCTTTTAGCCAGTACACCCATTTTTTGTAACATAATGTAAGAAATCTGATCTGGACCTGGAGCTGTGTTTTTGGGTATCTTGATAGCATATTTAAGTTCAGATGGTGTTATTTCTTTTAATAAGTAATGTTCTTCTGGATTTAAAGCCATGTAAGGTATATGTTTGCAAACAAATGGTGGACATAACTTCTGAAGAATATCTTCTGTAACTGCGGAAGGAGCATGTTTGACGTTTGCGTTTTTGTTGTTTAACTTGTTAGCCATCTTCCATATTTGAGTTGATGGGCAACTAGAGTTAAGACTGGAGCAAAATTTAATCCATGTTGTTTTGGCTTTGTGTTTTAACATTTTTTTAGTTGTAGCTTCTATCTTTTTATATTCAAGAAAATTATTCAGTGTAGATGCGGTTTTGTATTTTTTAAGAGCATTCTTCTTAAGCTGTAGCTGTGTATTACATTCATCATCCCACCAAATTGATTTTTGTCTATGTTTAGGACTGAAAGGTACGTTTTGGGGGATAGAAGCTTCACTGCTTGTATTAATTGCTCTATTCAGATTAAATGCCATTTCATTACAGTTTTCAGAGTATACAACATTCTTCAGTTCCATTTCAAGAGTGCCATGAAACAATTCCCAGTTGGCCTTCTGTAATTTCCATTTTCTTGTTGGATAGACAACAGAAGAGGGTACATGATTGGTATTTATGTAGACAATTATGAAAATTATTTTTTATTTTTACTTATTTGCCTTCTACAATATTTTTTAACCATTAATTTTTAGATTCGCGTGCCGTTCCAAAATAAATTGGTATGCTGTACTAAAATAAGTTTGTTATGATTTAAGTAAATTAATTTTTCGTAATATTGTCCTGAAGCTATTTTGTTGTTGTATACCATTTATTATTTTTACTGTCAGTTAGCCATCATATTTTTAGTTTAAAATAAGTTTTGATTTCCACTTCGGAAATTTTGATACTTTGAGAGAAAGATTTTCGAAGTGGAAATTGACACGTAAAAATAAACATATTTTAACTAAAATTGGTATTAATTTCCAGTGGAAATAGTAATGTGAATTAATTTTCCGTCTGAATACGTCAGTACGTTTTAAAACCGCAAACTCAAACATTTTAGATACATTCTATCTTTTTAATATTACCATTTCCCATGAGTTGAATTTGAAAGCCCGAGGCTTATCTCTAAATTGATATTTTATGCACTTGGAGGATCGCCAAATTTCGTATGTTGCACTGAAGGAATTCATCGGGAAAATACACTTTATTCGAGTCCATTGTCCGCAATATTTTCAAATGCCATTCTTGTTAAAGTTTGCCATTAATTTAAATACAATTTTTCGCAACACGGTCTGATTTAAAAGCTTGTTTTTTTAAATATTTTTGAAGTCCACTTTAATTCTAAACCGTAGTTTATTTTTTAAATAAGGGTAATATTTCCATCTAGCAGGAAATAGAAAAAAAGCTGATGTGGATGAGGAACCATATACACTTTTAACAATAATAAAAATTAACATACCGTAAAAAGGGGTTACATTGAACATTTTCTTCATATTTTGTTGAATAAGTTTTGTATCTGTTGCTTAATCGAATAAAAAAAAATACCACTTATGGGTCACTATAGAAGCATGACTTTACATACTAGTCTAGGCGGGATCTGTTTTGGATTGAAAATTTTCGAAGGGAAGCTATTTTCTTGCTGGAATCCCTTCAGGATGTGCCCATTATCGATAATCACGATATGCGCCAGTCGCCAACCCTGTGCTAAATTTTTTATTTAACAAAATCTGAAAACAATTGAAAATTTCTCATTTTTTTGCTCTTATTTTCATTTATAATTCGGAAAATAGTGACCCTAGAGAAAAAATTATAAGAAGTTAATTGTTGAAAAAAAGCAATAATTTCAAAAAGAAGTACAAAAAATGAAGTTAATCCTTTAAATGTTTTCGACTTTCTAAACTTGACTTACAAGTTCCATATTCCGCCTAGAAAAACTTTTTAATATGTTTAAAACGTGTGCTAAATTTTGTTAAGATCGGTCGGATAGGTTTTGCATAATAATTTTGCAATCCAGCCTACTGGAAAAAAAATCGAAAATTTTCAAATTCATAGTAGGCCCTAAATAAGGCCCTCAGATAGTTGCAATTTTTTTACATATAAAGGAAAGTCTCAAACTTTCAAACTCTTTTTGTAAAATTTAAATCGGTTTACTAGGAGACACTAGAAATTTTTTTAAAATTAAAAACATTTTTTAGGCTTATAAACAAATTAAATAACTTTACCAGCTTTAAACATATCAATTTCAAAATGTATACACTTAAAGAACATTAAAAGACGCTTCTTTTAAAAAACAAAAAGATACATTCGGCTTACTGGTTGCCGAGATATTGAAGGTCAATGAATCTAAAAAAGTAAAATAGTTTAGCCTCTCAGATTCCAAGTATTATCTAAATTTTAAATTATATGAATTTAGAATAATTTTGTAAAAGAATTATTTGTAATATGTCAATCATTTTATATAAAATATTTAAAAATATAAAATATATTATACCTTTCAGAACTTCTCTTAAAATGGATTCGATGTGCTCGTACAAAATATTTTACTGTTAAAACTCACGGATTTGACAATATAACTACTATATAATAGCGTGGAACACAATATGATCAAACCACTGAAAAACGTGTTCAGCACGCCTTTAATACAAGCCCTTACAGATTTTGGAGCACTTTACTATTTGTTTTTATTTCAAAACCCGAAATTAAACAAACTGATGGTCCCCTACTTGATACTCGCCGATTCACATTTGAAGTGAATGTCCCTCATCACCACCTCTCATGCATTCTGAGCGACATATTACGCGAAAACGCGAATTTAAAAAAATTTATAGGCTTTCCTAGTAAACCCATTTGAATTTTACAAAAAGCGTTTGAAAGTGTGAGACTTTCTTTATATGTAAAAAAAATTGCAACTATCGGAGGGCCTTATTTAGGGCCTACTATGAATTTGAAAATTTGCGATTTTTTTCCAGTAGGCTGGATTGCAAAATTATTATGCAAAACTTATCCGACCGATCTTAACAAAATTTAGCACACGTTTTAAAACATATTAAAAAGTTTTTCTAGGCGGAATATGGAACTTGTAAGTCAAGTTTAGAAAGTCGAAAACATTTAAAGGATTAACTTCATTTTTTTGTACTTTTTTTCCAATTATTGCTATTTTTTCAACAATAACCATTAAATTTTCAATTTCTAGCTAACAAAATATTGTGTAAAATTTAATAACGAAACTTTTAGCCACTTATAATTTTTTCTCTAAGATCAATATTTCTCGAATTATAAATGAAAATAGGAGCAAAAAAAATGAGAAATTTTTAATTGTTTTCAGATTTTGTTTAATAAAAAATTTAGCACAGGGTTTTGCGACTGGCGCATATCGTGATTATTGATACTGGGCATATCCTGAAGGGATTTCAGCAAAAAAAAAGCTTCCCTCGAAAATTTCCATTATGGTCTGAATTTCTACAGATGCCGCCTAGTCTATACGTTAGATTATCTCTTGGGCGTAGCTATGTAAAAATAGCTATAAAAAAGTTGCTGTTCAATTTTACCCGGGTTCGGGGTAACATTGAACAGTAGTATAAATCGGTGTCTACGAGCCCACAGGTTAGTTATTCGTTCAATTTAACCCCGCCAGTGAAACAAGCGGAAAAAACTAGTGGGGAGAGTTTTGTTTGTTTTTTTTTCTCAATGGTTATATTTATTGACAAAATATTTTTTTACATTCTTTTTTATTAAACTTTAAATTCTTTTACACAGTCTTATAAAATCATATTTCAAACTAAAGAAATTGGTAATTTTCAAGTCAAATGACAAAACATAAGGGAAACGTATAAACGACAGTCTTTAGAAGGATTTTAGCCCAGAGTATACCCATCAAATTGGATCGAAAAAAACCACTTTTCCGCGGCGGTCTTCAGCTGGAGCTGGCAGAAGTCTCTCAAAATCTGAAGAACTTACGACTGAAATGTCGTCTATCTGAAAATAAATCAACAATCGATTTTGGTATAATGCAAAATGCACTGAAAAATTTACCTCTGGCCAATAGAAGGCAGAATTCTTCGCAATTCTCAGGAACTTGACCACATAATCTCCATCAGGCAGTTTTTCTTTTATAAGACCAACGAAAAATTTCAAGATCTTTTTGGTTGCGAATCTCACGAGCACATAATCGTCGACGACTGCAGCCCCTGTTGGCCTTTCGATCTCCTCGTTCTTTTCTTGGTGCATTTCATCACAAAATGTCTCGAAATCACAATCAGATTCGTCCTGAAGCTCTAGTTCGTAGTCGGAACTGTCACTATCCAATTCCTTAGCAGACTTTTTCTTATTCTTCGTGGGTGGTGCAGAACATCCAGAACTTTCTCCTATTTCAAAATCTTCCAATCCAATGCTTTTACCCGGTGCGATGTTAATTTTCTTTTTTCTTTGAGTTCTAGCTCTCTTTTTGTTCCTAATACCCTGTAGAAATTGTAAAACTGTGTCGTTTAAACTGTTTCCAAAACTTTCATTTGATTCAGTATCATCAGTACCAGGCAATTTCTTTAATATTTGATTTCTGTCTAAAGGGTATATACCCGTTGCCCGAAAGCCACTTTGAAGGTTTTGTTCACCAGTTTCTGCGAATTTTAACATCAGCTTTTTTAAAAGTTTTGGAAACATCTCCTTTGGAAGACCAGTTGATCCCGTTGCTAACTTATAATCGCTGAGTATTGCACGCCATTGTTTCTTCAGTGGTGCGAACACCGCGACATCCAGGGTTGAGCGATATGCGTAGTATTCGGCGGTAAACATATGAATCGAATATTATTTTCAACCGACAGTCTGATAATTTGCTCAGAAAAATGGCTCGCCAAGTTATCCCCGATTAATACTTTGACTCCTTCTTCATGTCTCGTGGAATAAAGGAAAACAGAAGTAAACCAATTTAAAAATGTTGCAGAATCGAACCATCCATGAGCTGTTCGGTTGTATCTGGTTTTATCGGGTCCTCCTTCCGTCCAAGTTGTCCAAAGGTTTTCTGCTTTGTAGACTACATACAGAGGCAGCAGAACTCCTGAAGCGCTTCCACAAAACATCAAAGAAATGTTTGATTTTGATTGAGATAATAAACGTTCTGGGTATTTCACCCCTCTTTTAAAAAAGCATCTTGCAGACCCAGGATCATCCGATAAATTTGTCTCATCGAAATTGTATATACAATCGGGGGAAACTCCGTCTAGACATTGCTCAAGGTTATCAAAATAAGCAATGAAAACTTCTCTAGTGGAAGATGCTCTATTTGGGTTTATATTTTGAGATTTTCTTACACTTATTTCTCTGTTTCTTTTCAGAAAACCTTTAATCCAGTCGATACCAGGCAAATTATTTTTAAACTGCTTAACTCTCTTACCCATTGTATCCAAATGGCTTTTCATAACATGTCGTAAATCGTCGTGAGTCAAAGGAAAGCCCCATTCAGCGGTTTTCAAAAGCATCTTGACCAGTGCCTTTTCTTCGTCGTTGTTTAAAACTGTGGGCCTTCCGACGTCCTTCATTTTTTTGTTGTTCAGTTTGTGACTTAATGTTCCTTTTGGGATTTTGTATTTCTTCGACGCCTTGGAAAGTGATAACTGTTTTGTTTTAATTTCGCGGATTGCTTGATCCAAAGTATCAGAGGTGTAATTTTTGTATGATCGACTACCCAACTTTCTAACGTAATCACGCATTTTGGACTGAGATTATCGCACTACACTACCTATTGCACCACAACTGAATTTCCTAACCACACAATGTTCCTACCGCCAAGCCAACCAATGTTATACTGAGCTCTGAGCTGAGTGAATTTCATTCAAATGATTCAAAACGAGGTAGCGTAACGCCAGACAATAATATTTAGATGGAACTCGATTGACGCCGCCCAAGCACGTTCAATCCTGCCGTTCAATGTTACCCCACGTTCCCAAAATAATTGACATATTTTTTGTATAAATTAATTAAAAATATTCAAAACCCTAATCATTTACGGTATTATGTAGAATAAGGTTCAAATAGGTACTAGTATCGTGTAAAATTAGTCATGAGAAGATATCTTTTGCATATCGCCGGCTGCAGACCAAAGTTTGAGAGATTTTTTTTTACTACCTTTTATTTCAGAAACCATTTTTTATTTCATTTTTGTTAATTTTGAGAACCTGCCAGAAATTTTATCAGGAAGTCCAAGAAAAACATATTTGCAACCCTCAAAAAAATATATCGGCCCAAAAAAAAAGTTTAGGCCAACTTGTAGAAAAATATAATCTTCATTGCAAAACTGTTCAATGTAACCCTCGGGTTCAATGTAACCCCGTTTTCCGGTATCTAAGAACCACCATATAGTATAAAGAGTCTTTATCTAAAGCACGGTGTTTTGTATAAAACTTAAGAGGTCGCTGGTTAAATGATATTAGATAGATAATAATAAAGAAAAAAGGCAATATGTTCTTTGTAACTAAATTAACGAAAAATAGCAAATACAACTGTAAATAAATTATGATATTAGCTAGCCTTACTCATTGTTGTCTGTACAAAGAATATATCACCCTTTGAAATATTGATGACGTAAGATTCTTAGCCAGTGGAATCTCGCTGGTTTCACGTGGGGACGCCTGGGTACTCCGAGGCTGTATAGTACGGGAACCGATATAACTGGTCTGTTTCGCTCGCTGTCTTGTGATGAAGTGCATGAGATCGTCAGGTCAGAAAAGAACCCTCTAACCGTTATACGTGGTGGTCCTAATAAATCACTCTATTGTATTGCGATTTTAAATGTCGATAATTTAAGTTAATTGTCACGGTAATACGAAACTTTACACTTGCTTCTATATTTGTGATACAAAATACAAAGAAGGAAGCCAAATTCTCCGTATTTAAAACATAATAAATAAGATAGCCATTTTAACAATTTTATGAAATACCAGGAAGAAATATATTTAAACAAAGTCGTTAGAATACAGCATTTAATTAAATCACATTATAGTACACTAAAAGAAAAATATTAAATGTAAAAATATGAAAAGAAATGGTACATACTTTCTTAAACACACAGGTTGGCAAACTTTTCGTATATCACCAATTAATTTATATTGTTCACTGTTGCACGTAGGCATTTCGTCAAATTTTCCATCTTTTTTTATTTTGAGCTTTTTGTATCTAATTTGTGTAGATGAGCTTTATATCATCCGCCCATCTAGTCGATCGTCGTGTCCTGCTTCGATATGCCTCTTGTCTTAATCTTTATTCAAGAATCTTTCTGGTACATCTATCATTCGTTAATCTCATGACTTCCGGCTTTCCGGGACGTCCGGCCCAAGGCAATTTAGCCATGGCTATTCCTTTAACTGCACCCGCGACTCATCTTCTTCTTCGCGTGCCATATCAGAACTATCCGACGTTGGCGATCACCATTGCGAAGGCTTCTCGATCTTCTGCAATATGGAATAATTGTCCTGCATTTGGTATCTGAGTCCATTCACGAATGTTTTTTAACCAAGAAACTTGTTTTCTTCCTAAACCTCTACGGCCCTCTATTTTGCCTTTAAGGATCAGTTGTAATATTTTATATCGACTTTCCCTTACTATATGTCCCAGATAACACATTTTTCGATGTTTAACAGTCTGTAGCAGTTCTCTGTCTTTGTTGACGCTCCTTAGTACTTCTTCATTAGTTTTCCTTGCTGTCCAAGGTATCTTCAGCATTCGTCTATGAACCCGCATTTCCAATGCTTTCAATTTTGTTCATGATCGATACTTTTAGCGTCCCACACTTCTGCACTATACAAAAGTACGAACCAAACATAACACTTAAACCATTCTTGGTCTTAGTTCTAAACAGAGATGATTATTTCAAAGAAATGAGTTCATTTTCATAAAAGTAGTTTTAGTCATTGCTATTCTACGTTTTATTTCTATGTCTGTCGGGATCTAGTTGGTCCGTTATCACAGTTCCCAAATATGTCATTTTGTGAACTTTCTCAACTTGGACTCCGTTCAATTAAAGCTTTGCATCGGGATATGGGTCACGACTAAACACTAAAAGTTTGGTTTTGTTTGAGTTTATTTTAATGCCCATATCTAATCACATTAAGTAGTTCCCCGCGAATTATATTCTTCTTATTTCTAGGTTTGGGATTTTATCTCCAATGGTAATAATCAACATTTGTCTCCTCACAGCTTGTTGTGTAACTCTTATTTTATTTATTGTACCTTTTGTCAGAGTGAGTATTTCTGCACCATATGTAAGTCTGATCTTATTGTTGTCTAAAACCGTGAAGACGTTGTGTTGATTTTTTATTAGGATTTCAAATCAGAAATTTTATTTTTTGCAATTCTCTGTCAATACAGGCAAATTTAGCTATGCTCAGCATGGTTATGGCGCTTCATCATCATCATCAATCAGCCAATCGCGCCCACTGCTGGACATAGGCCTCCCTCAGTTCTTTCCAGTGTTCTCTACACTGGGCCACTTGTAGCCAGTTTCCCGCTACACGTTTTATATCATCGGTCCATCTAGTTGGTGGTCGTCCTCGGCTTCTTTTATAGTTTCTGGGCCTTCATTTCATAATACGTCTTGTCCACCGTCCATCTTGTGCCCAGTTCCACTTAAGCGACGTGGTTCTTTCGATGACGTCTTGAACTCCTGATCTTTGCCTGATTTGTTAGTTTGTTATGTGGTCTCGAAGGCTCACGTTCAGCATTGCACGTTCCATGGCTCGTTGCGTAACTCTGAGTTTATTAGCAGATTTTTGCGTAAGTGTTAAAGTCTCCGCTCCATAAGTTTGTACAGGTACAACACATTGGTCATAAACCTTTCGCTTGAGACACATGGGAATTGAACTTTTTAGAATATTGCTTAATTTGCCAAATGCTACCCAAGTTAGGCCCATTCGCCTCTGTATTTCATGTGTTTCATTGTCTCTGCTTATTTTGATTTCGTGTCCTAGATATTTGTAAGTGTCTGTTTGTTGTATGGTATTGTTGTCAATAGTTATATTTCCACTCATTACGAGATTTGTTATAAGTTTAGTTTTCTCAAAGTTTATCTTTAAATCCTGCTCTTTCAGACAGACTTTTAAGCGAATGCATCATAGAAACTGTATCTTGTAAATATATTGATGCCCATATCTTGCCATTGAGTGCTCTTAAATATTGACTCTAGAGTTGCCGTGAACAATTTTGGTGAAATATTGTCTCCTTGTCTAACTCCTCGACCCAAGCTGAATTTTTCTGTGTCTTCGTGTAGTCGTATACTTGATGTAGCGTTCCGGTAGATGTTTTTGATTAGTGTCGTGTACCTGTAATCCATTCGGCTTTGATTTAGGGCTTCCACTATTGTTTCAAACTCTACAGAATCAAAAGCCTTTTCTTAATCGACAAATGCAAGAACCAGTGGTATGTTGTACTCGATGTACTTTTCTATTAAGATCTTTATGGTATGCAAATGGTCATTTGTGCCATATCCTGCCCTAAAGCCTGCCTGTTCTTTGGGCTGATAGAAATTAAGTTTAGGTGTTAGCCTCTTTGTTAAGATTTTCATAAAGAGTTTGTACATATGTGTCAAGAGGCTAATGGGTCTATAATTTTCTAATTTAGTATCTATATCGCCTTTTTTGTGTAACAGGACTATTACTGCATTGTTCCAGTCTTTTGCATTTTATAGCAAACAAGCATTTATTAAACAGTTCGCTTACTGATTTTAATACAATTTCTCCTCCTGCTTTTATTGCCTCGATAACGAGGTAATCATCAATAGGCGATCGATGGTTCTTCATTTTCTTTAAAGCTGCTCTTACTTCTGACACAGTAATGGGTAAAAGTGTTTCTGATCCCTGATTTATGACAGTCTCTACTTGTGTCGGGAAATTGTTTTGTGGTCTTTGGCTGGTATAGAAGTCTTTATAAAATTCTCTGGTTATTTTCAGAATGTTTTGTTTATCTGTTGTTGCCTTTCCGTCTTTATCTCTCAGCGTGTATATTTCTTTTTTACTTTGTGTGAGTTTTCTTTTCATTATCTTTAAACCTTTGTTCTCTTCTACTGTTTAAGTAATTACATTAGTATTATATCTCCTTACATCTTTTATAATTTCCACTGAAATTCTTTTATTTAGTTTTTTATATTCTTCTTTGTTTCCCTTTTCGTTCTCGCTTAGGTTTCGTCGTATTTTTATGGAAGCTTTTGTATTTTTGCTAATCTTTTCACTTTTGGTGTCATTTTTTTTTTGCAAAATTTGAGTTGTGCATTTCTAACCGAGTCTGATATTAATTTATTGTGATCGTCGATACTTAGAGGTTTGGGATTATTACTCTGTAAAGCTTCGGCTATATTTTTTATGAATGCTTCTGGATGATTTGGTGAACTCCAAACTATGCGTTTGCAACTGTTTATCATTTTTGCTCTTTCTTTTTGTAGATTTATCGTTACTCTAGCTCTTACTGGTCTGTGGTCGCTTCCTACTGATAGCTTATTGAGTACAGTGACATCTTGAATAATTTGCTTTTTGTCTGTTATTATATAATCATATTCGCTCTTAGCTCTTCCGTCTGGACTAGCCCACGTCCATTTTCTATTATGTTTCTATTAAAAAAGGTATTCATTGCATACAGTTTGTGTTGCAGTAGAAAGTTGGTATGCATTTCGCCTCTTTCGTTTCTTACTCCGATTCCAAAATCTCCGATTGCCACTTCTTGTTCGTCCTTTTTTCCTTCCGAGCTTCCCGTTAAAATCTCCCATTATCAGATTGTAATGAGCCGGTTCCTGCTTTTTTGTTCTTTCGATTTCCTCATAGCGCGCTAAAAAATTTACAACAGTTATACCTATTCTTTTGTGAAATCATGCGTAACGGTTTTCCAATAAACTTGATAAAAAATATAAATCTGTCATATTTAGTTATAACTCAATTTTTTATACAATTTTTTTGACGCATTATTAAGGGCCGGTTCTACATTCCAGGTATAAATTGGAGAATAGTTATTCTGAGTATAACTTATACTTGAGTTTATTCCAAGTATAACCTTTCGAGCGTTCTACCACAGAATACTAATCACAACAAGAAGCGAAACGGAGGGCTTTTTCGCAATCCAAATTTCTTTGCGCATGTGCGAAATCGGCCATAGTGTTAGTAGTGTCAGTATTGTTGTTTATATATTGAGAAGTGTTATTGCAAAGAATATAGACGCGTCTATATTCTTTGGTTATTGTATTGTATTGAGAAGTTATTTAGTTAGTTAGTTAGTTATTTAGTTAGTTAGTTAGTTATTTAGTTAGTTAGTTAATTTAATATATTTGTGTAATAAACTTATTGTGATGGCTGCACGCAAGGGAGGATTTTATTGTGTTGTTCGTGGGTGCCCATCGAAAACTGGGGAAGGAATTAGTCTCTTTTCAATACCGACTGATCGTAGCAGGTAAACAAATTAAATTTTAAATTCAAACGTATTACAAATGTTGTCTGAATGTTTATATTTTAGTTAAATACACTTTTTTTTTAGAGCTGAATTATGGCTGAAAGCGGCCAATAGATATGATCTGCTTTCCAAGGGTGCTGAATTGCATACTAATTATAGAATCTGCGAGAAACATTTTGAACCGGTGTACATGTACAAAGGAAACACACGGAAGTATTTATTTCAACAAGCACATCCAACGATTTTCTCACACAGCCAATATTCAAAACACACAGACGAACCATTAAAGAAAGTCATAAGGCTGGAAGGTAGATGCTTTTTATTTATTCACAATTATAGTGCTTTATTATAAAAGTCATATAAAAATCAGTATCTACTTACAACTATATACAAAGTTGTTTGTTGTTTTTCATAATATAAACAAGATCTGGATTTTTTAATGATCTTTTATTAGCCTTATTAAGAACATAATATATCTTATGGTTACATACTGAGTAATATTTATGTCGTTGTTTTAGGTACCACTGAAACGTATAATGTACAGGAAGTAATTATTAATAGTCCAACTGATAAAAACCATAATAATATACCTGATACTTTGATGGAAGAGTTTCTGGTAACAGGTAATTTTATTTATTGCTACAACTGTATTATGGATTCAACTAATCACTAATAAGCATTAACATATCTACTTTGAATGTTTATATGTTATTTGGTTATTAAATATATTTTTATATTTCAGATGTTAATAGGCAGGAAGTGTCTAGCCCACCTAGGCCCCATACTCCAGCTCCATTTTTCACAGCTGCAACACAAACCCCCTCCAAGTTGTCGGGAGGTACACCAAGAAAAAGAAAACTTAGATTAAAAATAAAAAAATTACGTGCAAGTGCAAGAAAGCATATGCGTCTTCCAAACAGAAGGAAGACCATAAATCTTTAAAAAAATTTTTTCAAATGTGTGACAAATTTTTAAACAAATCCCTAGCACAAATAGTGAAAGCTCAAGCAATTTTAAAAACTAAATGTCCAAAAAGTAGAAGGTATTCTGATGAATATAAACAATTTGCATTAACACTATATTTTTTGGGCCCAAGAGCGTATGCTTTTATGGAAAGAATATTGTATTTGCCCTCAAAACAAAGTCTTCAAAAAATTACTGAAAATTTGGTCTGTAAACCTGGTTTGAATAATGACCAAATATTTGATGCCCTAACGTTAAAAGTGAACACAATGTTAGATCAGGACAAGCACTGTAGTATTTGTATTGATGAAATGTCTATTAAAAGTAATTTATTTTTTGATACAGGTCGTGATGAGATTGTTGGTGTATATGATATAGGAAATGGGAAAAAGGAATCAATAATTGCACAAAATGTACTTGTGATAATGGTTCGAGGCTTATATTCAAATTGTAAACAACAACTAGCATATTTCTTTATAAACACTACCTTTGAAGCAAATCATCTTCTTCCTATTATAAAAGAATGTATTTCTAAACTATTTCAATCAGGTTTATATGTGAATTGTCTTGTTACTGATATGGGATCGAATTTTCTAAAATTGAGTAAATTACTGGGGATTTCTCCAACTAACTCAGAATTTGATGTCAATGGACAAAAAATTATTTATATATTTGATCCATGTCATTTAATTAAAGCCACAAGAAATAACTTAATTAATAATGTTTTTTATTTTGATGATAAAAAAACATCTTGGTCATTTATAGAAACTTTTTATCATGAAGATAAAAAGCAGTTCTATAAGTGTGCACCAAAACTAACACACTCCCATATATATCCTACATCTTTTGAAAAAATGCGAGTAAAACTAGCATCTCAAATTTTAAGTAACACTGTTGCAAGTTCTATGTATACATATATTTCTCTTGGTATTATTCCATCAGATGCATTGGGAACAATAGAAATTATTGAAAAATTTAATAATTTGTTTGATATTTTAAATTCTACTGATAACAATAATCCTAACAAATTTAAAAATGTATTTGAGGGAACTGATTTTCAAATCAATTACCTAGATTCTATGATAGATTTGGTACATAAACTGAAAATATTAGATAAAACAGGAAAAGATGTAACATGTCGTTCGCGATCAAAAAAGTGTTGGATTGTAACAATGAATGGTGTTAAAAAGCTTTGGGATAACTTAAAGTCTCATGATTTTAAATACTTAAAAGCAAGAAGACTTAACCAAGACTGCGTGGAAAATTATTTTGGTAGTATAAGACAACAAGGTGGAAATTCCATCAATCCAACTCCCATACAATTTCAGAGGGCATTTACAAAACTATTTTGTCAAAATTTTATGCATTCCAACAAAATGAATTGCAAAGATGATTTAGATAAACGTTTAATGGATTTAAATGTAAAAAAAACTTGTAGTGAACAATACTCTCCAGTGAAGGCTATTTCGCTTCCAGATTGTGACTACAGAACAGAAAAACTAACAACCCAAAATGCCTTTCAATATGTATGTGGTTATTTAATTAAAAAGACTCAATATTCATGTTTGTCATATATGTATTAAATATTCAAAAGAAATAGAAGAACTAGATAGTAGTTTGTTATTGACACATTTTAAAGCGTACAATATTGATAAATGTGATTATGGGGGACTGAGAACTCCAAGTGAGGACTTCGTACAATATATTTATAAATTAGAAATAATGTTTTGTTCTTCATTTGAAGAAATATTAACTAAAGGTGAAATATCTCACTCGTACCTTAGGGTCATGAAAGAAGTTCCTTTTAAACATTTATGTGATTTGTTATTGTCTTTTTCCTCTGAGTCTTTGTAAGCTTCGTCCATAAAATTGTAAAATTTTCAATGACAATAAAGCATATATTTCTATTCTATTCCCATCCGGGTTATGTTTATCCATGCTTATAATGGTCTTTTAGAATGGGGCGGAATAAGGAATATTTACTTGCATTCTATAAACATTCAGAAGTGCTTAATTAGATTTTTATGAAAAAGATTAAGATATTACAGCAAACTGTTATACAACGAGAATAAATTTTTAACTGTACATAAATTGTCCTCTTACAAAGCCCTTATACACATACATGAAATAAAAAAGGATACTATTACACATTAGCAATCATGCGCATCAAACTAGATATATAAGGAATAATGCAATTTTATCCAAATGTAATAAATCCATACTCCAGAAATATGTTGGCTACATAGGGCCCAAATGATACAATTGTCTACCGGAGAATTCAAAACAAATTAAGAGTTATAAAAAACCAATGGATTGGAAACAAAATAACACAATTCTGCGAAGAGCAGATTAATTGATCATAGTAATAAATAAAAATATCGAAATATACCTTGTTTTCCAACTACAATATTTCTTGAATTTATTGACATATTTATGTCACATGCTATTTTAAAATGAATGTATTTTTGTAAGTGCGCATATTATTATGTAACTGTTTATATTAATACATTTGTTAAATATTTGCTTTTTTGCACATATATTTTTTAAGTTTCACACAGAAGGGGTGCTACTTTTATAGTAGCTCTATTTCAGTGATTTTTTATATTTATTTAGTGCTAAGTATGCTTATTTTTTGTAAATCTATATTATAATCTAAGCTTCCTAAATAAACATTATTATTAGTATTAATTACAATAAATTTCTATTATTATTATTGTGTTTTATTACAATTTTTTACCCCTCCCCACTACAAATGTGATATATCCAGGCGAATTGAATGTAGTACTGTACAACCAGAAGTTTCAGAGACCTCAGATGCACAGAAAGCGAAATCGAAGAGGTATACGTGTATATTAATTACAATAAATTTTTATTATTCTGTTTTATTACAATTTTTTACCCTTTCCTGCCATAAATTTGATATGTCCTGGCGAGTTGAATTTGCTACAATAAAATCAGAAGTTTCAGAGACCTCAGATGCATAGAAAGAAATCTAAGGTCATTTTGTATACAGTCATTCTAGCCGCAGCTGCAGAGTTTTTACGCGCAGCGAAAATATCGTGGTGTTGGAGGTTAATAGATATTCACATTCAAAGAAATTCCTCAACAGGAAACAAAAAAGTCAGCAACTTAAGACAAAGTTAATAGAAATTTCAAAAGTATAATTCTGTTAAAATGAGAAACTATTTTACGATTTTTCGAAAATATTTTACGATTGTATAATTCTGTATTGATAAGTAAAAAAGTCTTCAGTCAAAATATAGATTTTGAGTGATAAAGTGTTTTATTAAGTGTTTTATAACCTTAAAAAAACGATAAAAAGTAATAGAAATCAAGCTTTTCATCTCTATTTTAAAGTTAACTCTCAAATTCAATCGGTTTTTTAACGTACTAAAATACTTTTAGTACGTTAATTTGTTTGTTAAAAAAAAACAAATCGATATTTTTGACTTAACAACTTTTTAATTATCAGTTCAGAATTGATATATAAGTTATATTAAATTTTACAGAAAAAATAAAATTCATACAAAACAGATTACTTAAAAATGATTACTTCATTTCTCAGTGTAACTGTCATTTACCACAGTTTTGAACGACTTCCTCACTACTTTTCTTCGTGTAATCAAATGTAGGTTCATTGCTACTGTCACTCTGAATTTCTGTCCTCCCAACATCAAAGGTTCCGACAAAGCTTTCGCTTCTGGTTGTGATTAGTGTTCTGTGGTTCTACATTGTGAAATCGACAGCGGAATAGTTATTCTGGGCACAGAATAATAAGCAATCAGAAGGGCCACTCTCAGATGCCGCCTTTGAAGTTTTTCAGCACGCGCGCCATGTTTTAGGAGGACACAGACATATGATTTGTGTGGTTATGTAATTGTTTATATTTATGTTTAATTATATTATATTTATGTTATTATATTTAACAATGTTAATATAATTGTATAGTATGTCTATGATTGCCGTAAGTCAAATAAACCTGGTTAATTTTTCCATACACACCACATAAACAACACTAATTTCTTTAAAATCCTCCTAAAACATGGCGGAACGTCTGCGCGGAGGAGATGCGCGTACTTAATTTTCCGTGGAGAGTGAGTATTCTGTTTGTTTATTATTCTGTGTTCTGGGTATAACCATAGAACACTAAGGTAAAACTAAATAGTAGATCTCATGTCTTCAAAATTAGTTCAAATTGTTATTGACAGCGACATTTGGCATTTGTCATAACTGTAAAATTTGTTTACAATTGAAAGGAATTGAATAATTGATTCGCTTTATCTGGTATTTTATCTACGTTTATATTATTATACTTTTCAAAATTAATATAAAATGGATAAAAAAAGATGTAAAATTTCCTTCTTAAATTTTTTGTTATCATCAACTGAGATTAGTGTTATAATATCTAATAACCAAAATTATGTAAATATATCTATATAGGTATACTCCACATTTTAAAAAAGTATAAATATTGGATTACAAAATAAATAATTTTAGTTAAAGAAATGTTTATATAATACAGATTCTAGAATTACAGTCTCTGTTATCAAAACATTAAAAAATATATTGCCTTGGTAAGATTATACCTAATACTAGGTATACTAGTCATATGTGTAGACGTTATTACATTACATACATATCCTAAAATTTTAGAATTGAAATAATAAATGCTTTCTTTTTCCTTTGGATTGCCTAATAAAATTTCCTTTGGATTTACAATCTAAAATGTTTGTGCAATATCAAAAATTTTATTTTAGATATAAAAACAAACAAAGTGAGGTTAAAATATTACAGATTTGACAACCAATAGAAATGCAGTATAAATTTATACTCGCTATATCTGCTAAACTTTGGAGGGATAAAGTTATTCTACAGATATACTCCGATTATCTTATTCCTAGTTTATTCTGTGTTTGTAGAACACCATTAATGAAGTTATTCCAAGTATAACTTTATTCTCAGTATATACTAGCATTGTAGAACCGGCCCTAAGCGTGTTATTTAAATAAGACATAATTTTAAATACCAGCCTTGGTTATACAATACATTTTTTTTCTTCTTGTAGTTCCTCCTCCTATAGGAGGTTGGCTATCATCACAGCTATCCGTATCTTATTGGCGGCTGCTCTAAAAAGATCTACTGAGCTGCAACTATACTACTCTCTTAGGTTTCTTAGCCAGGAAATTCTTCGTCTTCTTATGGATCTTTTACCCTTGATTTTACGTTGCATTATGAGCCCTAATATCTCATATTCCGCACCTCTGGTAATGTGGCCTAAATATTCCAGCTTTCTTATTTTGATGTGCTTTATGACCTCGCAATCCTTTTGTTGCCTTCTTAACACTTCTGCATTTATAACTCTTGGGTCCATGGCATTTTTTATTTTATTTATATAATATTTATATAATTTATATAATATTTTACACAAGTTAAAATATAATGTATTACCCGCAGGAGTATTGACCACACAGTGAGCGAGCAGAAGTGAGGAAACGCAGGCATGGTGGTAACTAGGATAGAGGGCGCATCGTGTGTTATGGATACTGTTATAATAAAATGTTATGGCGTATAACACTGTAAATATTTTATGACTAATTCTTTTTTATTGATTCTCGTAATTTCTAGGTCAAAATCTACCTGCCACACGATGGGTTTCCCTTCGCTATAAAAACAATAAATAAGAGCTTTCTGGAATCGCACCGATACCAGTTTTTAGATCATTGCCGCTGTGTCTACGTCAAGAACGGCATTGTATTTTCCACAACATTCTATTTACCAGCTGGTTTCAAATAAATAACGGAAGATTTTCATTGAGCAGTTAGTGAAGAAAAGAAACTCGCGGAACGTGGTTTAAAATGTACGAATGTGATAAATGATTGTAAAGTAATTTAATAAATTGGTAATAAATTATTGTGAGTTTTAATAAATTAGAATAAAGACAGTAAATTAGAATAAACACAATAACTTAGAACTATAATAAAAATATAACAATACTATGATCATCGATTCAAGATCGCACGTCAGTTTGGAGTACCTCGCCCTCACAACGCATATCCTTAAACGAAAGAGTTTATGCTATGATCGCTTGAACTGAATTTATGGTTTTTGCGGACACAAATCAATGAAATAAAAACCTATTACTATTAAGTGTTTTCGATTGATACCTGCGGTGCGGCGTCATGTGGTATGGGTCTTACTTGCGTGAACCGCACAGTAGTGGGTTACAGACCATATGCGGTCCATGGGCTGCTGATTGGTCTAAAGTCTCGCATTCACAATTATTTTTTGAACAATAAACCTGTGAAAAGTGCTTCGCTTTAAAGCTCTTCTCTCTCTTTGCACGTTCCTAAATTTTTGTGCGATGTTGCTACGCCATTTTAAAACGGCGGCCATTCAATATATAATTCAATAAATATAATAATTTGATTTATGAAAACTTCCCTGCTACCTACATGTTACAAGATATAAAAAATTTCAACTCCTATAACTTCCAACACATTAAAAATACATTTTATAAGGGTCAGCAACAACACCTATTGGGAGTCTTACAATGCCGTGCCGGATATCCGTTAAATACTTTAACATCCCACTATACTTTCAACAAAAATGTACCACAATAAATGTTGTAACCTTTTAAAGGTTTTTACCCAGATATTTAGTGGCTTGACTCATGTACACCTGGTAATAATACGCTGATGATGGAATATTTAGTCCAAAACCGTTCTGTAATATAGCCCGAAAGGTTCTTACACTTATGTACCTTTTATAAATTATTTTAAATAAAACGTTTGTGATTCATGGTATACAGTTATTTATGTATTACACTATATTCCTTGTGGATTAAAAATAATCTGAAATAGACTAATAATAAGGAAAAAGTATATTTAGAAATCTGCAAAAAAGCAAAAACTCTGCTTTGCAAAGTGCAAATACAGTAACTGTATTGATAGTTCTTTAGAATGTAACAATTTTTAGTTACTGGTACATAATTTGAACCCTTATTATCCAGTTCTATTATTTAATATTTAATTGCAGGAAAATTGTTTGAATTAAAAATCAGCCTTTAGCCAAGTTAATTATTTTACACATTGTTTATCTACAAAGCCAATATTTATATTAAATGTAAATTAAGACATTGCATGAATTAGAAGTGTGGAAAAAGGGATGACAAACTATTTGATTATATTTACTTATTGACGAAATTTCATCGTAGTGCTAATTTGATTTCTATTTAAATACCTTTTCTAGTTTCTTTTACAATTAGTTGATTAAAAAAGAAACCCCAATAAAAAGTTTATTGCAGATTGGTTTAAAAGCCGAGTGTATTAGGTGATTAGCCTAATGAATGACCTAGAAACCTCAAAAAATTAAGATAAAAGTAATGTGATTTCCTCTATTAAAGATATTTTATCCACTTTTGAACAATCAGTAAATTTATTGCAAAATTTTTAGATAAGTTTTAAATAATTTGATTTTTAGCCATTATTAAAAGCGGTCTATTCTTTAGCAATTGTATTGTAGCCAATTAGTTTATTGCACATCTCTTATTAACATGCAAGTCGTCGAAACTTCAATAGGTCTACTATAAATAGACTCTCTGTCAACAACTGGTAGTCTTCTGTGATATATGTAGAGCTCTTCTATCAAAAGTATTTTTATCGAAGCTGTTACACTGTGTTGAAAATTCCACTACAGAATTCAGATTGGGGCCATTAAGATAAATTTGGGGTAGATACAAAGTCCACAACCGGGATCGTCTCTCCGTCCATTCTTTATATATATATATATATATTATATATATTATATATATATATATATATATATATATATATTAGTAAAGGCTATTTGGTTTTCATAAGTAAGAACAAAATGCTGTTAAATACAGCATTCCCATACAGTACAAAGGCTATAATCGTTTAAAATTTTCAATTTTTTTGGGGTACTGCTTAGGCAAAACTCTTTTTTCCTGTGTTATACGTCCCAAAGGAACGAGTGTGTTATACCTTCAGATTTAGGAGCACATAAGGCTCAGCAGAAATCTACCGTATGATCATCAGTTGTGGGGCTAATGACTGGTGTTTAATTTGCCAATCAAACAATGACTAAAATCAATTTTCTTGACACAAATTCCCCAAGAACCATGCGGATTCATCCCAGGCAAAGGAAAAAGTGAACATATTTTTAATAGTCGTCAAATTGTCGAAAAATCTCGAAAGTTTAACATAGAAACATATTTATGCTGTAACATTTTTTATAATTAATATATCAAATTATTTTCAATTCCTTTTAACCCCGTGATGATACGCTGATGGTCGTGTTTACGATCAGAAATTTTTAGGATGATTTTTTCTGGAGCTGGTTTTGTCTTCACGTTGATTATTGAGCTCTTCCATCGTTTAGTAGGAAGACTAAAATCTATTTGATTCTTGCATCGTCGTATACGTGAAGACTAGGTTGATAATATCCGCGGATGATATTTAAACATAAATAATGGTCATAATTTCAAGTGATGGTCGAATTCATCCCAATATTAATTTACTTTCTTTTGCACTCAACAAAAATATGGCAGGCTTACTTATTTCATTTATTCATAATTCTCCAAGGAATTCTGATACTGGCAAACCAGAAGTAAACTTTTTTTAATTAAAGTCACATTTCATTGAATAGGTTAGTGTTGTCATTCAAAAAGAAAACTGCTATTTTTAATCAAAATAACTACTATCTAATCGATATTTTGATCTATTTTTACGGTCAGAATCATTTAGAGCCAAAAAATCTTGTTTGCATAACCGATGTTCAGTCGTAGATTGGTTTACACATTTCCCCAATTTAAAATTAAATGTTTCATTTTATTCCGTCAATTAGTGAAATGTTCAACACTAATGAATTTTTGCTGTTAAACTCAGGGGTGGATTTGGAAGCCGAATTTTTTGAAATTAGTTTACGCACGTCAAAAATGATTGAGGTTAAAATTGAAAGTTATCAAGATTAGTACAAACACTTTTAAAATCAATTTGTATCACACCATTTACACATTTTCTCTATTAACATTTAATAATACCTTCTTTATTTAACTATGCGTCAGTATTATATTAATACCGTCAGATAGTATTGTTAATTTATTTGATTAAATAATCTACTGAGGCTTGCTAAATGGTAAATGTCTATCATACAAAACAAAAAACTTTTAATGACGAAAGCTACACAAAATGTAGCTTACGTAAATTTTGTTTTTTTGTTACTTGGTGAAAAAATTCTTTTAATAATTTAATTTTATCTGACACATTTATGTTGACAATTTGGACATACATTATACATTTTAAATTCAATGTATTGAACAAGATATTGCAAGTATTGATGACTTGCTCCCTGGTGCAACATCAAACTCTGACTCTGATCAAACTACTTTAGTCCGCACATAGTACACGAAAACTCATATAATCAACAAAGAAATACACATTCAAACAAATTCACTTCCAAAACAAACCGATAAATACACATCCTAGACAACCTCAATAGAAACAACGACATATCAGCGACAGTCGTCAATCCGTCAAACGTTGTGTTCTGGAAGAATATTGATTTTTTTTAAATTGTATTTCTCTTATAAATATTATATTTACTTTTTCTTAGATACACCAACAGTACGTCCACGGCGTCCTGTAGTTTTGGTATGTTGACCTCTTACGCTAAGACCCCATTATAATGTCTAATAACACAGGCCGACATGATTTTTAGTGTTTTGAGTTTGACATGTGTCCTGAGGCAATAAGGGTACGCTGATTCTGGAGATGAATGCGGTCTAAAAATATGGATAAGTACAACAGGAGGAAGAAAAATAAGTCCAATGGAAAACAATTAATTGGAACGTGAATATAAGGAAAATTAGAAGAACTAATAGGAAATATACAAAACGTTTTTGAACAAAGAAAAATCTACTAAACAGGTATTGTAGCTTAAAGGAAATGAGATCAAAGATCGAGGGCATCTATGAATATGAAAAATACCTAATATGTCACGGCAATTCACGAGGTGGACAAGGGAAAATGGGTTTCATAATTAGTGAAAGATAAAATCCAGCGGTAAACAGTTTTATCTCATGTCAGAATCTCATTAATGTTCACGAACCTACAGAGGACAAAGAAACAGACGAGAAGAAAATTTTTTATATGTCAGATTAGATTAAGAAGTATCTAAGAAGAAGAAAATTTAAATGCAAATATAGGAAGAGAGGGATAATATCAGGGAACAATAGGTATACATAAACTACGACAACGGGCAAAGAATTATAGATTTCACAGTAGACAATATCTACAAACAGACATGGATTTCTTCCGATGTGAAAACAAGAAATCAGATCGAGTACGTTTTAATAAAAACAAGAAGTGTTTCAGATTTTTCAGATGTGAGAATTTACAGAGGGGCAAATAGCAATTCCGATTACCAGCTAATGATGAATAAGAGAAAATATATGAAACGAAAATAGAAAACATAATCCAATAATGTAATAAAGTAAATACAAAAGAAGTTATAACAGCTGACAAAGAAGTAGAAGGGGAAATCAAAACCTATCAAGAATAGTAAAGCTCTTTTACTGTAGGCGGTACTCATTAATAACTTAATATTAACGGAATGTAATACTATTTTAGGATTTACAGACGAAAACCATAGTGTTATTCGGTAGTTAAAGTAAAGTTTACGTTTAATTTAAATGAGATTGTTTTAAAGAAAAGCTTAGTTAATTATTAAAATATATAAACTACAATTAAACGTTTTCTATCATCATCAAAAAAAGAACTATTTATTTAATTGTTATGAGTCACACTATTTGCCACAAATCTATTCAAATGGTAATTATTTTATAACATAAACATTAGCTGAAACTAGATATCTGTGGACCTGAACAAACAACAAATATGTACGGATTTGTTGATTTAGGTCAAAATAGTGTATTCAATTTAGCACCAAAATAATCAGTTTGACTTTTTTTAGCAGTAAACAATAATTGAATGCATGTCACTTTTATTCTCATTGTAAAAAGTATAATATTAGAATTTTAAATTTACAATGTTTTATTCATTAAAATATTTTGAATCACCTGTGTTAATAATTGCTCTATTTTCTGACTTCGGTGATTTTGTTAGCATGGACGTGCGCCAAAAGGATTATTTTCTCGATACTTCACCTTTTTCGTGATTAATAATGTATTTGCGTATTTGTTTTTGTTTTATTTTCTGTTAATTTTTGGTCACATTATTAAACTCTAAGGAGTCAGCTAGTATTATAGTAAATATCTATTGCTACCAACAGACCATTTATAGTCGTAGATATTTACTAGTTATATTGCCGAGAGGGGGCATTTGGGCCTGTAGGACCCATCGCCGGCTCTTCGGGCTTCTTCCTATCCCCGGAATTTGAACCGGTATTCACCATCTTTGGTTTGTCGCTGATATAAGGGTTAAATACCACTGTTGTTATAAATAACAGTTCCACTGACAAATATCTGTTATAGGTAACGGTTCCAAGGAACAGTTACAAAGTAACAGAGCAAAAATGGAAAACAGATAGGTACCAAAATTATCTAAGTAGTCCTTGACTTACGGAAGGAATAACTTAGTAAAACAAGTAAATCAAATAGTATACAAAATACAATGCAAAGGAAAATGTTTCTAAGTGTTTCTTGACTTACAGAAGAAACGACTTATAATAGAAAACAAGAAAATCAAATACAGAAAAGATGTGGAAATATTGATTAGTGTGTCTTGACTTACAAAAGAAACAACTTAGCATAAAATGGAAAATAAAATAGACAAATATATAAGTATTTTCTTAACTTACGGAAGAAAATATCTTAGATAAAATATCAGAAATAATAATGCGATATGAAAATATTTCTAAGTGTTCTTAACTTACGAAAGAACAACTTAGATACTAAAAAAATACAAGAAAATAAAAAATCAAAATTAATCAAATAAAATAGCAACCAATCAGTATATGAACAAATATGTAATATTCTAACCTGACAAGGTCTGAATATACAATAATGCTGAAATAAAAGAAATCGTATACAGGAAATCAGAAATAAAACAATAGCTTAAGGTCGATTCAGACACATCAGTCACGTCTCGTCACAGTGATTGCGCCGAACCGAACAATCCGTCATGAAAAATATTCTTTAATACAAAATGTTGCCGGCATTCACACTCATCAGTTCACAAACAGTTTCCCAGCTGTCAGATAGTTGATAGTTCTGTGACCAAACAGGATCGGTTCGGCGCCGAGACTATGACGGGACTGATGTGTCTGAATCGACCTTTAGTCAGAACAATAATAGCACCGACTAGGTCTACAGTAGAAGAGGCAAGCTCGACTGACTGATGAGAGAAAATCCACCTGCTTTAATGTAAAACAAATCCTTTGTTTTACACAGCAAAAGTGGAATTTCCTCCGCATTGAGCCAATCATAAATTCGGATTTGGCCAAACTTGGAATTCCCAAGTATTTGGACCAATCTCCGAATTTCTTGATGCGTCCGGCATGGCTGTCAGCTCCAGACTGACACGCCTCCGGAGACAGTTAAGATGATAATCGCAAAACAATTTGAATTTTTATTTATATATATAAATAGATATTGCACTTTTTACAATAATATACATGAATGCTGTATAACCAGATTTTCGACACCGACCCCCTTTTTTTACAGTAGACCAATGACCTATTTGGTTCATTCCAAATAATTGCCTTAATAAAGTCTTCCTAATAATCTGAAGTACTATCATCACGATTTAGAAAAGAAAATTATGTTTTTATTGATAAACATAAATTATATTTAAAAGATACAGGGCTTTTCAGCTAATATCAATTTTACACATTTGTTACATCATTATCACTGGCTCGACAACCCTTTTTGGGTCTTTTTCTGTTCCAGGATTCTTCTCCATTCTGATCTGTTTCGTGCTTTTTTCCTCCAGTTTTTTTTATTTTTATGGTGGTTATATCATTTTCTATTTGTTCTATGTATCTCAGCTTTGGTCTTCCTCTTGTTCCTACTGGCATCTGGATATTTTGTTTGGTATTTCGCCTTCTTCCATTCTTTCTACATGTCCTATCGAAAGCAGCCATGCTATTTTAATGAATGTTATAATATCCTGGTATATTTTGTATAGTTCAAAGTTGTATCTTCTTCGCCAAATTCCGTTTTCTATTGTGCCCTTATATATGTGTCGCAAGATTTTTCTTTCGAAGGTAGCTAACAACGTTTCCTCACTTTTAGTAAGTGTCCAGGTTTCTGAGCCGTATATGAGTACCGGTCTTATTAAGCTTTTGTATATTTGGCATTTTGTTTTTTTGCGACGTTTAGATCTGATCTTAGTTCCCTAATTTAAGCATGATAACATTTATTGGCAATAAATATTCACTTCTTCACTTCCTCCGTAACCTTATTATCAGACGTGACTAGGGATCCCAAGTATATAAAGTTTTTTACCCCCTCAGTGTTGTATTCTTCCATTGTTATAATTTGTGGCTGCCTTATTTCTGCGTTTTTACTTACCTGCACATATTTTGTTTTGGTCTGATTGATTTTAAGAGCACTATTTTGTGCAGTTCGTTCTATAGTAGTATTGACGTTGGACTTTATTTTGTATGCTGCTTTCAGCAGCGTAATTCCACGGTAATTTCCACATTCTAACTAATTTTCTTTTTTTTTAATGGTACAATAATACCGATATTCCACTCCGCTGGAAGCTGTTTATTCAACCATATCTTTGTTATCAATTCATGTATTGTATTTTATTTTTCTTTTAATTGTCTATTGCTGTTCTAATCTCGGCTATTGTTGGTGGGGTCTTTTCTCTGTTGTCTGCTTGGTCTAATGGTATGTCACGGCTCGTCTCTCTCCGATCTCCTTTAAGCTTTTCTGTAAAATGTTCTGTCCATCTACTTAGTATCTCTTGCTGTTCTATCAATATATTACCTTCCTTATCTCTACACATCGTTGTTCTCGTTTAAAGTCTTTTCTGCTTTTGTTCAGTTTATGATAAAATTTTTTTGTCTCTGTTGATTTACTTAGTTCTTGTAGTTGTTGAAGTTCTTTGTTCACATATTTTCTATTTTTTCTTCGGTAAGTTTTCTTTTTTTCTTTGCGTAGTTGTTTATATTCTTCCTACACATTTGTTTGTTCCAACAAAATTTAGTTTATTTTGACATTAGTATAAGCTCTAAACTTGGCCGCAGAGTATTTCATTCACTATTTTCCGGTACAACAATATGCTACGAATTCGATACATTTGGCTTCGACACCATTATGATAATACTCTGCCGATAAACTGCGAAATTTGTAAATTTCTGAACAATTCCTTGAATATATATACTGGAACAAGAATTCAATGCACCAATTATTTCGGAAATTAATATTCACTTTCTGCAAGATTGCGATTTTGATTTAAATACTTGTTGGCCAAGGATACGGTGGGTGTGCTGCAATGCAGGTGACATAGGCGTTCAGAAAATTATTAAAGATAAATATCGTTTAGCCCTATTTTTCCGCTGTGCGAGCCATGTATTGAATGTTAAATGAATCTATTGAATGACCTGAATACTGTCTGTAAAGTAAGAAATAACAATGGAAGTACAAAGTAAGGACGTGATAAATTCGTATTAGGCTGATTTATAAACTTTACGTTGGCGTTGGCGCTGGCGTTCGCCGTTGACCTTGGCGCTGGCTATCATAGACTGCATTTATAAACTTTCGGTTGGCGTTGGCATCAAAGATCATATCTAAATTTCTAACCTTACATTTTTGATTTGGTATTATTAATTTTTGCTTGAAAATTAATACAATGGAAAACGAAAAAGTTCGGCCTTTGTTAAGTGCAGTGTTACTGATACTTTGTATTCGAGAAGCACTGAGCCTTCGAAATAAAAGACAATGTCGATAAAAATGAAGGTCCATTAACCAGATGCCCATATGGCCCGTCTATATTCTTTGCAAATAATTTAGTTTAATTTGTTTGACAAATCTTGTCACTTTTTCGGTATTGTTATGGTTGCATTTGGTTATTGGCTGCAATGAAAAAGATACAGTTTTTTTATGTTATGTGATCGTGACTACAACCACACAAGGGTTAGTGTATTCTGTGTTACAACGGCCAACGGCAAAAGATAAAGTTGGTTCATTTTGAACGGAACCGAATGCCAACGCCAACGGCGAACGATGTTTATAAATAGACATACGAGTTTCCCATTTGACCATGTTGTAACGCGAATGTCAGCGCCAGCGCCAACGTCAACGTAGAAGTTTATAATGAAACTGGTACTTTTGGAATTCTAAAACGAAAATCAAAGCGTATCAGCTATGCAAGATTGCAAGTACTCTAACATACATTGTGTCACTTTTAATAAATGCTGCTTATTCTGCTTTGCAAAAATTTTTGAGAAAGCTATCTAAAACTGTGGAAGAATTTTTTAGAAGATTACCACATCAATTTTTTTCAGCACACAAGAAAGCATTATCGTTTATACAGCTTCACCAAGAAAAGATAAGAAAATTAGACAAACACACTTTTTATTGATATATAGAATATAATACAAAAACTTGAAACTAATACAGAGAATGTTTTCTTTGTAATTTTATCCATTTGCTACCATATGATACCAGATAATATAAACAAATGAAGCCCATGCATTATAAATCGTTTTTATGAAGAACATTTGTTCGGAACACATTGTAACTGTAATCGAACGAAGGTGCAATTTTGGCATAAATTGGTGACACTTATTTGACAGTTGCGGTGTTGACACTTTTTGTACTTTATTATTTTGAATTTTAAGGTGAATACCTTTTGTTTTATATTTTTACCTATTTAATAAAATCTGTTCTTTTTAGAACAAAATTAGTGTGTTTTATTTCAAGAATGTCACTTAAGAATTTAAATAGTCGTTTAAAAAGCGATGGTAATATTTTTGCAATAATTATGTGATCTATTTGATTTAAAATGGAGTAAGGATTTTTTTATACTTTGGCAACTATGTCAACTTCGATCTCTGACGTAGATAATGACGTTCATCAGTATGTAAATTAGATGAAGTATACATACACACAAACATTCATACATACACACATGTACATTTATAATTATTACAGTCGAAAAGCATTACCCTCAGTTGGTTTAGCTAGTTTTGTCGGGCAAAAAATTATTATATTAGATAAGTTGGTTCTAAATGATTAAATCTTAGAGAAAATAATATATATCTGAATTCAAATGAAATCACATTGTGAAATAATAATCAAAGAATGTTGTTTTTAAACATCTTAACGCCGATGTCGTCGTGGTTTATATCTTTTTACATTGTTGATTTCATTACACTATAACTTACGTTTCTCATCTAATTACTTCAGAGGATTAATATCTAGGAATACAAAAACGTTCGCATCCTAAAAGACTGTTTCCGTATTAGATTCATGTTTAACCAATAAATCAACCTATGTGAGAGGCTTTTGCGGTGCCAAGTAATTTAACAAACTCCATAATAACATCGCCGCACGTGCGGAAGCTTCAACCGATGCATCAAGAAAGAACCACACAAAAGCTCAAGAACAAACTCACGACAAAACGAGTAACTTGGTTACTTGAGTGCAACTATATCAGGGGTGGTTTAGCGTAGTTCATTAAATATTTTGAGGCAGACAAGGTAAAAAATCACGTCGTAACTTTTTCGGTAATATTTAATAAGAGGATTTGATTACAAATATTATGAAGTCATCTGACTATTAACTAACTAAATATAAGACAGAATACTCAAATCATATTGAAATACTATTATAATTTTCCAAAATATATAAATATAAAAACAAAATAATTTGTTTAATTTGAATTTTCATAACGATTACCAAGGTCAATTTATTATATATCGTATTACTATATATACTCATCATAAAATATACAAGAAAATTAAAAAGCAAAATTTGTTTGTTTTAAACGGCTTAGTTTTCGGGAGATGGCTGTGTACACTAGCGGCTTCCCACGGTCCGCGATATTACGGACGTAAGCGGACCAGCACGCACCACGCACCGTGGGAAGGGTCTCGTCCGTGGTAGCGCAGGCACGTCTGTGCTGGTCCGTCCTATCCATCTAGAGTCGGTAACATCAAAGGTGCGGTACATGCTCGTGCGACGCGATCCTAGCGCGTCTGTGTTTTAACAGACGACAAGTGCAAGTCAGAAGTTTTTCATTCGCTGACACGAGTAGTTGTCTGTAGTGTTGTCAAAGTTGTTTTGCAGTTTTTTGCTAAAAAATGGAATGGACAAACGAAGTTATTTTTAATTTTTTAAATTTGTATCAAAATGAAACAAATTTATGGAGTTCTACGGCACCAGAGCATAAGAAGCGGGACCGATATATACGATGTATGGAACCAAACAAAAAATAAATGGAAGAATAGTACTATTTCGATTAAAGAATTAAAAAAGAAGAGAAATAATTTAATGCCGACTTTAATGTTTACAAGCCTGAGTGGCCTTTTTATGATATAATCAAACAATACTGTCACGGACCTACACAGACTGTCACGGACCGTGGGAAGCCACTATGGTACAACGAATAACATATATCATGATACTATAACAACAAGATATGCTCACTTGCCGTTCTAAGTTGAATCGACTTTCCACATGACGTCATAACGAGACAAAGCCAGGTGACTTATATGTATCATATTTTAACGATGCATCATATGGCAATGTTGTTTCATTACTGTAATAAACAACTCTGAAACTTAAACTGGTAACGGTAAGTATACCTCGATGCCATATCTTGCACTAAGAAGTCATACCTAGTTAATTTCTGTGAAAAAGTGTTTTGAAAATTAATAAGTAATTTGTAAAATTAATTAAAGAAATATATTCTACGATTTGATTGTGTGTATTACAAACAAAATAAATATTGCTACAAAACATAAATTAAATATAAAAGATTTATTGAATTATAGGTGTTTTATTATTTTGATTGAAAAAAATAATAAATAATACAGTAAAAAAATAAATCTGTAAAATAAATTTGTCAGTTTTTTTGTGTTTTTCGCATTTTAATCCTAGAAAAGTAACTTTCGTAAATTTTACGAGCTCGCTTTTGATTGTATTGTCTTATTTGGCGCCAGTGTCGAAGAGGAAAAAAGCCTTCGTCTAGTTGTACGAAAACGGAAGAAAATAATTGATCATTAATTATCTGCACTAAAATCGGAAAACAAATCAACCACAAGGTTTTAAGTTACAATTTTTATTAATTTTCTTTTATTTCTTATATCTTCTTTTAACAGGTTTTAGGTTTTTCTTAAATCTGAAATACATTCGAGATCGGAAGAACAGCTGTTTGATTTTGTAGTCCCATTCAATGTTCTCCGACAAGCCAATTAGTCTTTGTAAATAATTTTTCTCTTACTTTAATTGATGTTCAGATTCATTGAAAATATTAAAAATAATATTAAGTTCATGAATTATTGCCACCAATTCTTCTGGAGGTTTCCTTAGGTCACCTTCGGATACTTGATTAATCCATGTCTAAGTGAAAGTATCCGTAGTTTCAGGCAGATTTAATTTTTTACATATATAACCACTGACATATTCCGGTGCATCATGATGTAATTGCTATAGTTCTTCTATGTTTGTATCCAATTCTTATTTTTCTCCTTCACCAGATAGAATTTGAAAAATATGTTTTGCTTAACAAAACTCCTCCTAAGTTTCTTAACCGGTAGCGAAATTCCACCGCATCGGGATATTCACGTAATCGACCAGCCCTCCTAATATTGCCAAACAATTTTTGGGTACATCTTGATTTAGGTTGTACCTAAAGATGTATTTTATATTAAGTTTAGTTTTTATATCTCAAATAATTTTTTTAAAATTGTTGGTTTGAATTATTCCTAATTTTACAATGATAGTACCAAAGGAATTAAATTAAGCCAACAAAGAAAATAATATTTATATTGAATATTAGCTCCAAAGAATAGATTTATTTGAAATATTTCAATTTTGATTGTGGTAGATGAAGAGAAGGAACCGCATCACCCTTCAGTTTGGATCCTTTTTTTGATTCATATTGCAGCAATTCAAGCTGAAAATTTCTTTTAAAGTCTTCCGGCTTTAAGTTTTTGGAACAAATCCTTGAGGTTTTAGTATTAAATTTGTCTTTACAGCAACAAGCACTAACCCACAGTTTTCCACTACCGAGTCCTTGGAAAAACTATAAAACCTAACAGATTTATCGGCACCTCTTGTATGATTATTACCTAAACAACTCTACTTCACAATGAATTTTATGTTTAGCGTATAAACTATTCCTAGAAAAAACCCCCTAAAAAAGGGGATAAGTATGGTTGAGTATTAAGTACTGACTCAATAATAATTAAGCATACCTTATTTACTCTAAAAGATCAAAATGTTGTTCATATAAAATAGGTATATCTACAAAGCCACTATCAATCAAAAAACTCTTATAAAAAGTTGAAAATATGTTTTTTTCACTAAAATGCCTACAAATCAACTTAACTCTTACAAAAACACAATAAAACCTTCTACAAGCTTACCAAAGACGCCAAAACTTAAACCATTGATAAAACTCCCATTATAAACAGATGAATTATAATGATAGTGGCCTACGCAATATCATACTTGTTATTCTTTGTACCATGGCTGTATACCATATTAGTTAAAAAACTTGAACATATAAGTTAAAAATTTTGTTGTGTGCAGTATAATACTTAAATACAAAATTAAATCAAAAATCCAAATCGATTAAAATAAAATTCATAACGTTTTCGGACTTCTTCAGTGAACCTTAAAAATAAGTAATCACACTGAGAAAAACGTGAATGTAAAATTTTCACTGTTAAATTGAAACTACTCACTGCGTCTCTGAAATGACTATTCCGCTGCTCTGCAAAACAAAATTTTTAAATAATGCAACGTCTTCATCTTCTTCTTTCTTATAGTTTAAAGCCTGTTTCTTCTTCAATATTAGCCTCCTAAATTGTTTAAATTGTCGCATCACCTTTTTCTTGGTCTGCCAATACTTCTTCGTCCATTTGGTGACTTATCTCGTGCTATTCGTACTATTCTATCCTCTGCCATTCTACTGATGTGTTTGTTCCACTCCTGTTTTCGTTTTGTCACCTATCCATTTATGTCTTCTATATTGCATGCTCTTCTTATGTTTTCGCGTCTCTCCCTATCCAACAGACTTCTCCCTGATATTCGTTGGAGTATTTTCATTGTTTTGGGTGTGTCAGGTCGTGTTTTCGCCGTGTATGTTAATATAGGTCTCAATGCTGCTTTATAGATTCTTGTTTTTGTGTCTTGTCTTAGGTGTTTGTTCTTCCAGATTGTGTCATTAAGAGAACCCGCCGCTTTACTTGCTTTTAAGCATCGTTGTCGTACTTCTTCTTCAACATCTCCGTAACTAGTTCCCAGATATCTAAACCTTACTTCCTGCTCTATTATTTTCCCATCAATTTCGATTTTACACCGTAGTGGGTATTGAGATGTTGTCATACATTTGGTTTTTTCTGCTGATATTATCATATTGTATTTCTTAGCTGTTGTATGTAAGATATGATCTGCATAACATAATATTTGGATTTCTTTGTTTCCCATTCTCTAGCCACGACCTTTACAACATAATGCTTGTATTATTTCATCCATTATTATATTGTCTGACTCCGCTTTGTACTGATATACACTGTGTTAATTTTCCATTTATCTTTGCCTGTATTCGATTATGGAGGTAGATGTTTTCGATGGACTTGTTCTGTAAAACTCAAAAGTAAAAGACACTTAAATTATTTTAGTGATAACAACTTTAGCATGTTTTTGAATAATATTCGTTCTATAAGATATAAAGCAGATGATTTATTTTTATTTCTGGAGGAATTAGGATTTTCCCCGATAGTTGCGGTTACCGAGCACTGGCTTGAAGTTAACGAGCTTTTTTTTGTAGAAAAATATACCACAATTGCTAAAGGTATGCTAAAGATATGATCGTCCAAGTTCAGCTTATGGTGACAAATTGTGTTTGTGACTTGTTTCTACAAATAATGATTTCTCTTTATTAACAATAAATTTCTCTTTATAACAAAATAAGACTTTCTGTTGAATGAAGCCTTTTTTGAATTTTCTTTGGTTTATAACAAAAATCTTAATCTATACATTCTTTGCATTTATAAATCATCTGATTCTTCCACGGAACTATTTTTGCAAAACCTGTTAAATTTGTTAGACGATCTGTCCAATCAAAGCAGAAAAATTCTATGCGGTGAATTATTACAATGTTTTGCCTAAACCCAACGTTTAGGTACGATTTTTTACACTCAGAACTTTGTAAATTCCAAAATTTGTGCTAGACTTCTGTGTTTTCCTTCTCCTGGGTGATTTTTTACATAGGGTTGTGTATTTTCAGTAATGCATTTCCTTTAATTATAATTAATTCAAAACATCACAAAACCTGGACTACCAAAGGTATCCGCATATCAGCCAAGAATATGCGTTCACTACTTTATATCAAGAAATTTACTACCAATGTCGTTGTAAATGAATATATATCCAAGTACAGAGAAACCTATCTAAACATACGTATCAAAACAGCTAAAAAAATACTATCAAAATCGTCTGGGAAGCTTTAAAAATGTTGCAAAAGAAACTTGGTCCATAATAAATAATCTTCAAAATAAAACTAACACGGCTCAAATATTTTATCTTCCAAACCTTGGAAATCTAAGTGAATACATGTTTAATGTGAACAAAATATAATATCAACAACTTTGCCACAAGATTCTATTTTCCCTCTTCCAATTCAAAAATAGTATCATGAATGTGTTGCGTGTGTGAGTCCGTTTCAAATAGGTAAAGAAATAATAAATAAGATTAATTCTAATATTTTATTTACTTGACTTTGCAATAATCTACTATTTTGCCAATAGAACTTTATCAAAGAGATTTGATAACTACGAGTTGAAAAATAATTGCACACCGACACAATTTGTACATCTAAACTTATTCATTGTCATAAAACTGTCACCTTCATTAAACAATTACTCAATAAATAACACACATTTCATAAATATATCTCTAGAATAAGTATAAATAACTTTTAATAATACAATGGTATATTACATTACTTTCATTTAACAAACAATCACACACATATCTCTGCTTCATTGGATCAAATCTATCTCCTCAAGAACTTCCCGTTTACTGTCATACAACTACAATAGCAGAATTGAGTTCTTCATTCAACAATACATAGTAGTTTCAACCATGTTCTACCATCCATCAATTAATAGAGTACCGGCATAATTTATTTAACTTTGAATCGAGACCTGAAGATGCTTTGCATATTCTAGAAAGTTAAACCGGTCGTCTGATAGTTAAATTAAATTGAAAATAAATTGATTGTGAGTAAGTCTTATTTATTATTTCTTTACCTATTCAAAAATAGTAGTACTAAAAGCAAATCTTCCTGCTGTGCTCACTAATTACTGATTCCTTTGAAAAAGGTATATTTCCAAAGTGCCTAAAGATAACCATTATTATTCCTCTTCACGATGGTGGTAAAAAATCAAATATTTGCAAATATATACCTATTGCCGTATTATCGGTCCTATCCAAAATAATTGAGGAACTTATAAAAGCCAGATTTATGGCCTTTCGCGTTAAAATTAACATTTTATCACAATGTCAGTTCGGCTTTTTATGATGTATGTCTATCATGCAAGTACATGAAATCTATCAAGTACTAAACAACAATCTTTACACTGCTATTGTTTTTTTGACTATGCCAAAGCTTTTGATTATGTAAATCACGACATTTTAATAACCTAAATAAACCTAATTCTCTTTGGAATTCGAATTGGTCCAATCTTACTTGAGGAATAGGAAACACCTAGTTAGAGCAAATGATACGGACTCTAGTCACAAAAGCATTGTGTGTGGAATTCCACAAGGTTCAGTATTGGGTCCTCTACTTTTCCTTATCTTTATAAATGACATCAACAACTTAAAAATCAATGGACAATTTTTTCTTTTTGCTGATGATACCAGTATCACCTGGAGGAACACTTAATGCATCATTACATTATATAGTAGTCACTTGGAACACCAAGTTAAAATAGAGTCCAACACCATTTAGAAGGTTAGCTGGTTTATAATTTGATTGGCATATATTTTTGTGTCATAAGCTGAGAACGATATTTTACTTGAAACATAATAAGAAACGTCGCTGGTATAAACTGTAAAAGCAGAGGTCCAAGGACAGAATCCTAAGACACTCTACTTTTCACTCTTGTGAGGACGATTCGATAACTCTAACTTTGTAATGTTGATCTGTCAGGAAACCATCTATCCAATAAAGTAAAGTACCGCGATTTCCAAAATCTTTTAGCTTATGTAGAAGTCTGCGATAAGGTACACGGTCAAAGGCTTTAGAGAAATCTAGATAAACAACGTCAACTGACTGCAAACTGTTAAGGAACAACGTCCAATCGTTAACACAAAGTAGGAGATTGATTAGAGTATAGCGACCAGAGACGAGTCTATGTTGTTGTTTTAGAATGCCATGTTCCTGAAGAAGGAATTTCGCCATCTCCTCGGAAATAATGGCATTCACGATTTTGCCAACTACTGCCAGCAAGCTAATTCGACGATAATTGTTGGGTCGAGTTTGTTGCCTTTTATAAAAATAGGAGAGATGGATGCTAATTTCCAACTAGGGGATAAGAAATTCTGGATTAAGAAGTTTATCTCTGCATCTTTTTAACAATTTTGTTGTTAAACCAACTAAACCAAATGGAGCCTCACAATTAATATACAAAAAACTGAGTACTTAGTTGTAGGAGAAAAACCAGAAAGCCTACAAATCGAAACGGAAACTATAAAACCAACAGACAATTTTAAATACTTGGGAGTCCAAATGACATCAAAAGCAGGAAGTAGCGAAGAAATACATTTCAGGATTGGCCAAGCAAGATCAGCCACCAGACAGCTACACGGACTATTATGCAATAAAAAAATACCAAAAGAAAGTAAAAAAAGAGTTTATAAAACAATAATAGAAAGTATTGGGCTGTACGGCGCCGAACTCTGGGAAATAAACCAAAGAAACCAATAAAAAATTAAGGCTATGCAAATGGACTACTGGAGACGATGTTTCTAGCTCACTGGACTTGATAAAGTGAGAAACAAAGATATTCAGAGAGAAATGGAAATCGATCTAGACATAATAGACAATATCGAAGCAAAAAAACTGAACTGGTATGGACACCTTCAGAGAATGCCTGAAATTAGATGCCCAAAAAAAACAGAGGAATGCACTCCTCCAACTAGAAGAAAACGAGGTAAACCAAGACGATCCTGGAGAGACGATGTCGAAGATGCAATGATCGCTAAAGATCTAACAACTGAAGATTGCTTCGACAGAAAACGCTGGAAATTAGGATGCGAGAAGCGGCGCCAGCTGTAGAAGACTCGCTTGTTATATATTATATGCCTTCTAAACCAGGTAAAGTGGTTGTGTAAAGTTTAAGTAAGTGTTGTTTGACATGATCCACTAAATTGAACTTGCCTTACGGATGGGTCGACGACACGATTACAGTAAATAGAAGGTAGATAGCAATCACTCGATTTTTTAGTGAAAACCTGTGAAAATTCTAAAGAGAGAGTGATTCTTTGTCAGAAGAGCATAAAGTCTGCTTGGGTTCTCGGGTTTTTGTTGTAGAGAAGTCGAAACTTTTGACCGCAAGGAGGATCGTACGTAGTTCTCAACTTTTTTAATGTTATTACTTTTAATAACACTTGCTTCAAAATTTTGCCCTGGAAATCTGCGGTGGTTTTGGAAATCACTGAGGAGCCCTGGAGGGTTTAAAATTCCACCATAGATATCTTTTGTAATTAATTTGTTTTATTGCCGTTTGGTTTATCTAGGTTTATAATAATTCGATTTATAAGGTTGTTTTTATATATCTTACGAAAGGTGGTATTTGTAAAAATTAAACTGTGGGCAATATCGAGAAATACAGTCCATATTAATGACGGTCGTTTAAGTCTGCAATAAATAAATGTCAGTCGATTAAGGAGAGTATAGTGTCAACAGTTTTGAACTATTGTTAAATTAATGGGCGCAGAAAATCATACAAAATGATGTTATAGAAATATTTACTACACATAACATAAATATATATGTCTCAAAACTAGTAGAAATTCACTAAGTTCCTTTACAATACTCCCAAACTATCTTGTAGTTTCTCTAATACCTCTTTTATATATTTTTGAAAGAACAAAATAATTGCTCTTTTCTATACAGCCACTAAAATATCTCTAAACTCCGAAGGAAAAGCATTTCTGACACCATTGTTACCTGACATGCAGCATACATCAATGTCTTTCCACTTATACTTTTTTTTTAATTCCATTTCGCGTTGTGTAAAAATCGATTCTTGAGAACGACACCAGAAAATAGAAGAATTCTACTGTGTTCTGAAATGCGCTTGGAAAACATAATGAAAATGTCAGGGCTGTACTAATACCTTCTAGACAACAAACATAAAATATTCACATGATTGCTGTATTAAAGAGAAAAACGTACACAAAAATATATATTTATTGCAGTTTTACAGAGTATGTAGACTTATTGTTAAAGATACAGTAGTGAAACTTTTATAGAAAAATTCCAGAAACTAAAGAAGACATAATAAAATTGTACTAATAATGAAGGTAAACCAAGAAAAAATGTAAAATAGATTAATATCTGAATATAGCACACTGCAATTACTGTAGTATAATTGGTGTACATTTAGCCGTAGCAGGATAGATATAATATTCTCCATTCGCTTAGCTAGGGCATATTTTGACAGACTCATTGTCGGAAATGTACAACACAACAATTCCTACTTCTCAGTATTAACAGCTCTAGTATACTACTATTGCAGACTATTTTCTTTGAAAAAAAGAAGAATTATTCTAAATAGTGGAAGTGTATACTAATCCCATCAAATTTTCCCTGTATAGTTAAAATGTACTATTTGGATTACTACAATTTAATATTATATTGTAGTAGTGTAGTAGTATTGTAGTAGTGTAGTAGTATTATATTGATAGTCAAAGTTTTCCATTTGTTCTATCAGATAATGCTTTGGTAAGTTTTTCTTAAATAAATATGATAAATGTTCTTTAAAAGCTAATATTTTTAGATGATTAAGGATGCTGTTAAATTACAAGGTAATCAACCTGCACAAAGATTTATTCAAAACACCAACCATTTTTTTAATTATTTGTTCATTCGGCGTAGGTTGATCACTAAAATATATTTATGAAGTTCTGTAAATATATTCTTAATAACAAAACCATTTCAGTTAACATCCATGTATATATAGCATGTATAAAGTTTCTATTATATATCAAATGTTAATTATATATAAAAAATATATTTTATAAAAAAAGTTACAGTAATTTAGTTTATACCGTTAAGTTGCTCCAAATGTAGGCAACCAACTTAAACTTTTTTGGCATTTAGCTGGAGTTTTTGAGAATAAATATTATTTTTAATAAACGTATAATATTTTCCAGTTAATTTATTATTTTTTAAAAGTCATGATAATAATGCTGAATAAGCAATATTTTAAATGATATTTAATCACAAAAGTACTTAATATTATTTTATATAATCTTCATAAAATACGTTTCTAATAGAAATTAGCTAAAATTAGAAAAAAAAAACTAGTTTATGATAGTAATAATAGAATATAGAATATAATATTTTTGAATTATATTTTTGATGATATTGTATTATCTTTTTGATGCATAATATTTTTTAATTATAATATGAATATTATATTTTTTATCTAACGTACTTTATGAGGATTATATTATATAACACAATGTTAAGTACGTCTTTTATTATATATTTGAAATATCGCTTATTCAGCATTAGTATCAACACTTTAAAAAATAATAATAAAATTAAATATATTCTCAAGAAACTTCAGCATAAATGCTAACAAAAAGTTTAAGTAGGTTGCCTATATTTGGCGTAACCTAACGATATAAACTAAATTACGGTAACTTTTTTATAAAATATATTTTTTACATGTAATAGAAACTTACTATCTTTATACATGCTATAAATTTCTAAGTCATATAAGTTTGCAAAAGAGGTCGACGAAATACTTTAATGAAATGCGCTATGAGCACGTGTGCTTGGTCGTATAGTAATTTCTAGCCACTTCTAGTCTGTCAAAAAGTAACTAACTTCGTAAAAACATAATTACTAAAATCACTAGACAGTTCGGACTGGGATTAGCGAACCGGGTATAATAGACCTATTTCAGGGCTTAGTTCAACTATCCACGCGAGCACCTGGATTTTTTGTTAAACGTTAATTCCACCAGGACACCAATTTCCAATATAATCTTATACTAACCCCAAACACATTCCTTACATTCGCACCACCCACCACCACATATAGATCAGCGAGGTAAGTTATTAACATCGAGCAAAAAGATAAAAGAGGGAATCTAATCGTTATGAAAAGGAGACCAAAAAAGTGGCCTCTGATGGCGGACATATCCGGAAATGCAAAGGCGCTAAATTTAAATTTTCCAACACTTATTAACAATAGCTATAAAATATTTTTCAGACGAGAAAGTTTTAATTAAATATTAACTACAATAGTCTAAAAAGTGACACAATTGGTAAAAGATTTCAATATAAATAAAATTTCATGTGACAGTTGGGACAAACAATAACATAACCTAACTAAATTTGACTTCTTAAACAAGGAAAGAGACCGTCTATCCTTGTCTAAAGTGGCCTTTCAAGATGGCACTTCCTGTCTATCAATATGTTTACCCCCACTACCTTTACATTCTCTCTTTTGTCTTATTGCTCGATGGTTATTAACCAATTTTATGAAATGAATTTTCAATATAGAGAAGTAACGCTCTTAGTCTCAGGTAGGAATGTCAAAGACATTTTATATCGATATATCGTCTCATATAATCATCGAGCAAAAAGATAAAAGAGGGAATCTAATCGTTATGAAAAGGAGACCAAAAAAGTGGCCTCTGATGGCGGACATATCCGGAAATGCAAAGGCGCTAAATTTAAATTTTCCAACACTTATTAACAATAGCTATAAAATATTTTTCAGACGAGAAAGTTTTAATTAAATATTAACTATAATAGTCTAAAAAGTGACACAATTGGTAAAAGATTTCAATATAAATAAAATGTCATGTGACAGTTAGGACAAACAATAACATAACCTAACTAAATTTGACTTCTTAAACAAGGAAAGAGACTGTCTATCCTTGTCTAAAGTGACCTCTCAAGATGGCACTTCCTGTCTATCAATATGTTTACCCCCACTACCTTTACATTCCCTCTTTTGTCTTATTGCTCGATGCATATAATACATCGACTGAAGATATCAATGTACGATATTATAAGCAATATATCGATATATTATTTTTATAACAATATATCAATATAAATATATCGAATATAATAATAATTTAATTTTAAATATAAAATTATCCTCGCAGAAATGTTACTTCATGCCCCGCGTACTAAGCTGTTATTTTAATTTTAATGACCAAATACTAGACTGCATTTCATTTCAATTTGAACTTCCACAAGTGTTGCTGGTAATGAGTTAAATAACTCAAAACACGTGTAAAACAATGGTGGAATTCGAACTGAAATAAAATACTAAATTGTATACAGCTCACTTTGGTATAGTTAAGATGAAATTATTAGCTAGGTCTTATATTTGATGGCCATCACTAAATACAGAAACTGAAGTTCTCAGCAAGAATTGCATTCCTTGTCAGAGCATTTAGGCAGATCCACCTAAGGTCCCTTTGCAAGGCTGGAGCATTCCTCAAAATGTTTGGTCACGCGTGCATAAAGATTTTGCCGAAACACGAAAATCTAATTTTCTTATAATTTTGGCTGCTTCTGCTAAATAAGTGGAAGTTTGTCCAATGTCTTCAATCACCTCAATGGTTACGAATGCTAAACTTAGGGAGTGTTTTGCTCGTTATGGTTTACCGGAAGTACTTGTCAGCGATAACGGCCCGCAGCTAATATTGCAAGAATTTAAACATTTTACTTTATTTAATGATATTAAACATATAACAATACCTCCTTTTTCAGCACATTGCAATGGTGCTGCTAAAAATAGCGTTAAAACAGTCACGCATTTTTTGTTAAAAGATTTTGATCAAAGAAATAATAATTTATTATTGTCTAACTTTTTATTAACATATAGAAACACAGCGCACCTGTAGACAGGTACTTTTCCCGCTAAGATATTTTTTGAAAGGGCTTTGAGAACGCGTCTAGATTTAATTAATATTGTTCTGAAGCTATTTTCTTGTGGCATTGTAAATTAATTACTATTTATAACTGGGAGTAAGCCACAATTAAAGATAAAAATACGTTTATTGACGTTTCAATATAAATGAGTCAGATAAAATTAAATTATCAGAAGAATTTTTTCACTATGTAACAAAAAACAAAATTTGTTTAATTTACTGTTTGTATTTTGAGAACGATTTCCGAATTGGAAATTGAAACGTCAATAAACGTATTTTTATCTTTAATTGTGGCTTATTCCCAGTTATAAATAGTAATTAGATTTAATTAAACCTGATGACAAAAACAACAATCAAACCCAGTGGATTTAACACAAATTACACGTAATTTGATGCCAGCGCAAAAAAATAATAAGAAATATTATAGGGGGACGAGACAGATAGAGTTTGTAGTAGGGGATATAGTTTTAGGTAAATATTATAGAAATAACAAGGTGTCGTGGTGAAAAGCAATGATTTTACGAGTTTTAGGTAGAAGAGCATATTTTTAGTAAATCCGTTAGGTAGTAAACTTACGTGGAAAAGACATTGTAATCAAACTAAAATAGTTTTTATTAGTAATTTAGAAGGTATTACATTTACGGAGACGATGCACGATAGTTCGGAGGAAAATAATATTCAAAATAACGAGGAAAATGTTATCCAAGCCGCTACAAACTCAACAGAAAATCTAGGTGGAAAGCCTCAGCTAGACTCTCAAAATTATAGTGATGTTATCCAAGAGTCAGGCATCCATCCAAGAGTCAGGCATCCCACATAGACGTCCAATAAGATCTAGAAAAGAACCAAAATGTTTTGGATTCGAAATATTGTATTTAGAAGTTTAGTTTTGTTGTGTTCCTAAATTTACTTATAAGTAGAATTTTAGGGTGGGGGGATATAATGTATTGACCATGTAATTATAAACCCTACTATATTTTCAGTTAGGTTACCGGTAAAATAATTAATCAGTTGTGTTTGATATGTAGTCAAATAAATATTTGGTTTGGGTTCATCCAAGTGTTTTTGTACCACACATTTCACCTATAATGTTATCTTGTTTTTCTTCAAGATGTATTTTTATTCGAATAATCACTTCTAATAGGTATTTGCACTCTACTATTGTATAGTATAGTGACTCCTTCCTTAGCTTTTGTTTCCTTTGGTACGCCGCTGTATACCATTAGGTAGTTGTCTAACATGTCTAATTTTTTGATTTGCAGCTCATAAATCGTTCCCAATTTAAGAAAAGAACCCTTTTTAATTAGAAATTAAATAAAACAAAAATCAAACGTACATAATTAAACCCGATATTAAACCGATACGGACAAAATATGTGTTTTGTGTACAAGATACTTTGCAAATGTAAAAACTTCTTTAAGTTAACCTTCAGAATCACTAGTTGTTGCAATACATTAACGTCAATATTACATTAAATATATAGAATTTGTCAGATCTCAAATAAGTAAATACTCCTCTGTTACTGGTATAATAACATAGAAAGTCGAATGAAAAGACTTTACGAAAAAAAAAAAAAAAAAAATAAACAAATAAACTAAATAAAAACAGAATTTTTTCACAACTATGCCATCATAGGCCCTCTACTCTTTACACTCTATGTTAATGACATGCTTAAACTAAAAACTGATGGAAACATAATAAGCTTTGCTGATGACACCGCAATTTTTTATAAGGCCGAAAATTGGGAAGATCTTAAAACTATAGTTGAACAAGACTTCAAAGTAATAAAAACATGGTTGCAAATAAATAAACTCACAATAAATTACGAAAAAACTAAATATATACCTTTTGCAATGTATAAAAATTCTCTGCCAACTTTTAACTCATTAAAAATAAATAAAAAACAACAAATATTTAAAGCAGAATACATAAAATATTTAGGAGTTTTAATTGACAGGCACCTTAAATGGGACTTACAAATAAAAAATATTATAAGAAAAATACGAGGACTGTTACCAAAATTCCGTTATTTAAAAGAGTTTTTAGATGTTGAACAGCTTAAAATGCTTTACCTGTCTTTAGTACAATCTCATCTTGTATATGGGATTTTAGGATGGGGTGGCGTAGCTGATTGCCATCTGGTGACCCTTCAAAATACTCAGAAATGGTTTCTTAAACTAATATATGAAAAACGAAAAACATATCCCTCAGACCAACTTTTTCATGAAACTCAGGTTCTTGATGTTCGGCAATTGTACTGCTTAGAGCTACTTAAAAATATTCATAAAGATAAAATACCTCTTAAAGTAAAAGTGTCAAATTATGAAACAAGAAGAAAATTGAATGTTGAATGTCTTCACACTTCAAAAACAATCACTCAACGGCCAATTAAATATATTGCTCCAAGAATATACAATCAATTGCCCATAAATTTTAAAAATATCAAAAATTTTTATTTGTATAAAAAATTAGTTAATGCTTGGGTAAAAGAAAAAAGGGAGTTGTGTAACAATTTAATAAATTTAAATTATACTAGATAAAAAAAAACGAAACAAATTAGATTAGATTAGAAACTGTAAAAATGAAATAATAATTTGTAAAAAAAACATTAAACCTGTTAATATTAGACAGATTAAGTCAACAAGCATGTTAATGCTTTAAAGACTTTGTTTTTACGTTTATGTTACTGTAAGTAAACTGAAATTGAAATTGAAAATAATGTAATACTTATTGATTTGAATAAACGTATATTATTATTATTGACAAAAAAAGCATAACTAAAAAGCCGTTAATGATTATGGAATACACTAGTGGCTGAATAAAAGTTAATAAGAAAAGCGTTCTAAAAACCTAAAGAAAATTAGTTTTAAATGGTTTTAAAAAAGTAATTGGACACACTAACAGAAATGTAAACATTAGAAATTTTTCGAATAGTTTTGGAGCAGAAAATTGAGTTTTTATAGAAAATTCAATCACGAAGTAGGAACCGTCTAGGATTTTCGTTTTCACTTACAGGATTTCGCTGAAATGTAACTGCCCGAAGATATATTCTCGGGAAATCAATAAAAGAACTAGATATATTTTCGTAGTAAATTGTGTAAAGAGAAGAAGAGGTGTAAGTAAATGTTAATGGAAAATAAATTTGCAGTAAAGTAACATATGAATAGTGCACTTATTCATATGTTATTTTACTGCAAATTTCTATATAGTATATTATCATTTTAATTATTATGAAACTTTCTCTACTATGAAACTATGAGACATAATAAGAATACGAACAAGCAGTCATGCAGTAACGACTACATGGTATAATGATTATTGAATTAAATGTAAGTCACCACTAACGGGACGGACGATTACAGCGAAAGGGTACAATATTTAATTTTTTTTTACATAAATAGTTTGTAAGTTGACAGAAGCTACATTTTTAAATTATTTTAAAATGTACCAGGTATCCCAATAAATTGTGGCGTATTAAAGTTATATCTTTTCTTATATTCCACCTACATTTTATTGTATTTTCTAAATGTCCGCAAAAAATATGGTATAGTTTCATAAGAATTTGCTATTCGCTCCGTGCGTGACTGATGCGACACCTACCGCCTTCATCTGACAATTTTGGAGTCCCAATTTTCAGGTTAAATATATGACATATGTTTGACATTGTTAAATACATGCGAAATTGACAATTATTAATAAATTAGTTTTTTAACTATATTTTTTCAGTTTATGTACAAAATAAATGTAGTATTAAAAACTGAGTTTCTCAAAATCCATCATAATATATCTTTTCAACTCCAAACGGAAAAGAAAGGGAAAAATCTAGTACTGGCAAATCAAGTTTTTCACGCAAAAGAGCATATAATTAAAAACAATAATAGTAAAAGTTATGATATAAAAGCTAAAGTCATCTGCAGTTAGATTGAAGCCTTATAAAATATCATTCAAGGTAAATTATTTAAATTTTTCCTATTTCAATTGCATAAAAATGAAATTATGTGATATTTAATTTTTCATATTAATAGCACGAATTCATCTTTTTCTTTTCCCTAATTTATATGTAATCTTTGGGAACCTATAAAAACTACACTCACTGTTTTTGCTACTATTAGCAGAATTAAATACGCAACATGTATTTGCACACATTTTTGATAAAACTTCGCGTAAAAATATTTTGTCCAATATTCCAATTTTGTCATATTTCGCCGCTACGCACGCTGGCATCGTTTCAATGTACCCTACCATGATCACGCACGGAGCGAATAAACTATTCTTTAGACATAAAAAAAATTGGTTGAATTATTTAAGTAAGAAGAGAATTACTCTTCTTTTAAAACTTTCTTTAACTTTAAAAATTTTAACAGACCTCTGTACTTAGGTATAGGAAATTCTTAGAAAACTATACCTTTCTTTTTTAGGGACAATTAAAAAATGTATTAAAAGACAGGGTGTCCCGTAAGAAAAAATATAACTTTTATACACCACAATTTATTGGGACACCCTGTATATTTCATAATAATTTTAAAATTGATTAAAACTAATATTATTTATGATATTATATAAAAAAAATAATATTATTTATATATATATATATATATATATATATATATATATATATATATATATACACTCTTTAATAAATCAATTTTATTTGACTTCACCAGATTTATTCTACATTTTATTAGTAATTATAACAATTTATCTAATCATCAGAAAATGTTGAAGTACAGGAGAAAAATAAAATAAAACGGAAAATTCCAAAAAAATAATAATAAGAAAAGTAAACTTAACTATAAAAAAGTCTTAATAACCAGTATTTCCACCTCTACTAGGTATAACAGCCTCACATCATTGGCCCATACTTAAAATTAATTGCCGTATTTCATTTTGGTCTAGTTCTCTCCAAATCTGGATCAGTCTCTCTCCCACTTCCTGTAAGTTGTTTGGTTGGATCAGTGTCGCTCTTAATCGCCTACCAGGGACATCCCAGAAATTTTCAACCGGATTTAAATCCGGCCTATGTGCTGACCATTCCATAAAATTTCTAAATTATCTAGATAATTTCTGACGATCTGTGCAGCTTGAGGTCTGGCATTATCTTGCATTAGTAAGAAATTTTCATCGATATAAGTGGCGAGTAGTAGTACAAGTTGTTCCAGGATCTCCAATATGTACCTTTCAGCTGTAACAATTCCATTTTGTATGACCACTAGGTCCGTACGTGCGGTCAAAGAAATACCACCCCACACCATAACGGATCCTCCACCAAAAAATGTATTGTGTGAGAAGTTACACTAAGCAATAAGCATATTATCGTTCGTTAGGTGGTCGCAACTCACAAACACGTCTGTCGTTATTGTACAAACAAAATAGGGATTCATCAATTATTAGCACTCGTTCCCAGGGAGACTTTAACCAATTAACATGTTCTCTGGCAAAATGTAGTCTCCCCCTTCGATGCTCTGCAGTTATAATTGCTCGGGCGGCAATCCTAGGTGTTAATTTGTATTCCCTAAATCGCTGGCGAACATTTCGAAGCTGAATTTGTAGACTTTGATGTGTTACAAAACGTTGTCGAAGAGCAGAAATTCTTAAAATCGCTCTTGAATAGGGGTAGTTACCCGGTTTCGTCCTTGCCATGGTCTGCAAGTATGATACCTTGTTTCGAGGAATCTTTCTAACATTCGTGAGACGGATGTGTCGGGCACATTAAACGGACGACCAATTCTTCGGTAATTCCAATCTTCTTCCGACAGTATCACTGCATGGTCACATTCATCTCGTGTTAAATTACGTGATTGACGCTCCATAATAAACATAATTAACAATAATCAACAATTAAACGGTAACCGAATAAAATTCGTGAACACTTGGAAATTAGTATATTTATAGAATTAGTACATTTTCTGCTTTTTTTTTTGGTTTTGTTGCAAAAAACTATAGCGATAAAATACAGTCAATAAATATAGAGTGTACAAATCGCAATATAACATTAAAATGGAAATTTTTATTAACCCTAATAAAATATTTTAATCTTTCAAAAAGTGGTGCGTTAATTTCTTGAATAACTGTATATATATATATATATATATATATATATATATATATATATATATATATATATATATATATATATATATAACTCAATTCAGAGGTCAACACTCTCATTTCTCGTTCCATAAGACTTAGCGACAACAATCATAGGTCATCCGAAATCAATTCAATAAGACAAACACTCAAATCAATGAGATTTGAGTGTTTGTCTTATTGAATTGAATAAATCAAACACACAAAATAGCTACCACAAAATCCAAATCAATCAGAGCATTCAAAAAGATCTAAACCCCATGTTATAGAAAAAAGAAACCTTGCCGCCGGATCAACCCAAAATCTTTCTACCTTTTAATTAAAAGTGTCAAAATCAGTAGAACTCTTTTCCTTTTGATAGTCATTCCTGTTCTTCCATTTAAAATAACCTTCCTAAAGAAATATGTCGACGATATAATCTTAGCCCTACCAAAAGACATGATTAATGAACTATTATACATTTTAACGACTTCGACCGACATATAAAATTTACAGTAGAAACAGAACACAAACATCAGTTAGTTCCATTCCTTGACACCAAACTAATACGTAACAATAACAACGTAATAACAACAGATTGGTATAGGAAGCCTATTAGCTCCGGAAGATACATTAACTATTGGTCATAAAGCATAACACAAAAATTAATCTCATAAAACAAATGTAAAACAGAATTTTACAGATATCATATCAATCGCTACATTATAAAAACCTAAAAATTCTGCAACAGCTCTTTCTAGACAATTCATACCCAAACACACTACTTACATTCAATACAACAAATGATATATTATCTGTAACACAAAGCATCCCTAACCACACACCGCAAAACACTACACCTACAATAGACACAACCACTAACACTAATTTAACTTCATTTAAATACTTTATCATATCGTTCATACAAGACTTAACACCGAAACTTACACGAATTTTTAAATCAGCTGACGTTAACATAAAAATCGCTGATTACACAGTGTTAAACATTAATTCGATATTCACTAAACTAAAAGATAAAACACCTACAGATCAGTTATCCAATATAGTCTATTGTATTCCTTGCGGAAGTTGTAACAAACAATATATTGGCCAAACCAACAGACATCTAAAAAGTCGTATCACTTCCCACAAGTGTGACAGCAGATTATATCCTGATAGATGTTTCTTTGCAAAACACGTACATGATGAACACCATATAATGAACTACAGTGAAACAAAGATTCTTACAATGGAAAATAATCTCAATAAGAGACTCTTCCTCGAGATGGCATTTATCACCCAAAGGAATAACTTAATAAATAAGAAATCAGATGTTAAGCATCTGAGTGGGATTTATGCTTATTTATTACACATAGAAAAGCAAACATAACTATTAAATAATTAATGTAACACAAAATGTAATTTCAAAATTTTTCATCTAAAACACACCTTTACAGTAAATCCCAATCAATAAACAACTGCTACATTAAAACCATGGAACCAATTATCTTCTGGCATAAGTCAATCAATAACATTCGATATTTGGTATTTCTGGTACTTAACCTTAATGACAGTCACCCAACTAAACGTTTTTATGCTTGTTTTGTTTTTAATTTGAATCGTGTTTGTTTCTAATATATTAATTGTGAACGTAAATTATACAACTAAATGTTACATGTCCAAAACAGCTGCAATCCACATTGTACCCACAAACCATTTTGATGTTAGTAAAATAAATCACATTGCCGTTAACCTCAATCAAGTAAGATATACACAACAAACAACTATTGAATGTATTTTACCATGTTTTTAAATAATTGTAGCTCTCATCTGATGATGCCAATGAAAACTGACGAAATATAATGAACTGTTGAACAGAGTGCAATTGGCCTTTAATCAGCTGTATACCCAATTAACCTCAACTCCTTTATATATATATATATATATATATATATATATATATATATATATATATATATAATATATATATATATATATATGTGGTGCGCTAAACCTCTTGTCTTCTTCTTTATTGATTATATGATATAAGGTTAAATGCTGGAATAAATGAATTTTAATCAAATAAAAGGCAGATATCGAGCACAGGTTATTTATTAAATCTTGTCCAAGTGTGAGATCTGGATTATGCAATCTACATAAAGTAATCTATATAATTTCATATTTCATCAGTTGATTTCCCATAGTAGGCTCAGTTGGACTTTTGGTCAATGCTCAGTTTCCTAGAATTTTGAAATGTGCAGATCACGTCACCATGTTTGTGACTGCCCATCCAAACTGTCATATATGTCACATGTCACCATAACATTTCCATTAAGACCAGGAGCTATTCTCTTTCCTGATGCCACCCAATATGTAGCTTCCTTGATTTTTAATAATGTTAAACTATTTGTCCTTGTGTCGTGTGGTGTTAATATATTATTTAATGTTTATGACATTCTCCATAAATTGTTGAATAGCCCAAATTTGACGAAGATCATCAACTTCGAGTTTTTTTGAAGATAATTAACTTTTCATTAGTTGAAAAAACGTTTCTTGGCTTATTTCAGATGCCCCTGAAGATGCTCTAGCAGCGAAAGTAAAAGGCAAGATTTAATAAATAAATTGTGCTCGATTTCTGCCTTTTGTTTGATTAAAATTCTTTGATTATGGCTAAACTATTATTGTATATAACATATGTTTCAAACAAAACTGATGTATAACAAAGACGGCAACAATTTAAAATGATTACACAAACTGGCAATTCATTGTGGGCGGTATTTGGGGAAGGTGGGTAGTAGGGATAGTAGGGGAAATGTGTCAAACTCAAGGCTATTACTGTTTCCACCCACACGCAATACGATGCCAACATAACACCCAACACAACATACTAGACCACATCTTCTTTTAAGGTGCAAATATGTGAATTTTACCATTTTTTGAGTATCTTGCGCTGCTGAAAATTAAAGATATTGTCTGTTTAAAATTTAATTCGTATTATTAAACTATCAACTAAATAATTTTCACTATAGCACGTTTAAATGTTATTGGCTAAAGATAGTAAAAATAATTAAAAAATGTCTTGATTTCTGAAAAAAATCTAAATTTTAATGCGGTAGCTGGGGGTTCAATATATAACTTTATTTTACTTTGCATTTTACTTATATACCCCAAAGGCAAGTTTTCCGCGGTATAGCCATTCTTCTTCTTCTTTTTCGTCTAGCCATTCATGTCCACATCTGAACATAAGCTTCTTCAAGTCTTTCTTTCCATTGTTTTTTATTGTACGCTACTTTTTCCCGGCAGTCCTTTTCAGATCATCTGTCCATCTCATAGGAGGTCTGCCTCTGGGTCTTTTGTGTTGTTATGGTCTCCAGGTTAAAATTGACCTGTGCCATTTGTTTAGATCGCTCCTAGTTACATGTCCAGCGTATTCCCATTTCAACTTAAATGATTTTTGCACCACATCGGTGACTTTGGTTTTCTGTCTTATCCATGTATTTGTTTTTTTGTCCTTAAGTGATATACCTAGCATTGCACTTTCCATCGCGTGTTGAGTGACTCTAAATATATTCATATTATTTTTTGTGATTGTCCATGTTTGTACCGCATAAGTTAATATCGGAATAATGCATGCATCAAAAACTTTAGATCTAAGATGTAATTGAATTTGTTGATTTCTGAGTATATAGTTCAGTTTTTCGAATGCTGCCCAAGCTAACTTTCTTCTTCATTTTATTTCTTCAGTTTGAATTTCCCTATTTAGTATTATTTTTTACATTTACATTTACATTACATTTACCAGAACAACAATATGGAAGTCAGAATAGACGACCAGTTTACAGATCCAATAGATATGGGCAATGGAATAAGACAAGGAGACTCGCTTAGTCCAACGCTATTCAATCTAATCATGGATGAAATCATCAATACTATTAATAAAGGAAGAGGATACAAAATGGGGAACAAAGAAATCAGAATACTCTTTATTACGGCCGTGTGTTCTATGGTATCGAAAGCTTTTTCGTAGTCTACAAATGCTAGGAAAAGTATAGCGATTAAAAAAGGGAAAACATAATTGTTTTTTGACCCACCCTAGTATATGTGTCGCCAATCGGCATACTAGGGTCACGAGCTGCCACTGATCGATGTGTCCGTGTATGGTACACATGCCAGTTAAAGTGTTAACATATTCTAATATATAAATAATAATTTCAGAACTACGAGTATTAAGAAATCTTTGACACAGACAGTGTGTTTTATAAAAATCTCGTTACATAACTTCAACACAGTGTCAGCACAAGAACAAGTAAATGGCAAAACATTCTCATTATATTTTAAGATTTTAAAAATTTGTCAATCCTTAATGCTTATTTTATTAAATTTTCATAAACTCAACCATTGTTTCGTACATCTTGTATAAAGCTAAACAGGGAAATTTTAATTAGCCGTTGAAGAGTTCGAATTTTATCTTCTCCCTTATAAATGAAGGGAGAAACAAATGAAAAAATAATTGAAAAAACAATTTACTTCTTTACTGGGGACAATTACCAAAATTGCGTTAACAGAAGAAAGAATATTCAAATCTGTCTTCAACTGAAATAAGAAAAACCGAAACATAAATCTCCCATATCTCGACGATTTGCGTAATTTGCTTGAACACGATAAAATTTATTTTTGGACCAAAAAGTAGATTTGGTAACAGGATTTTTGTTTCCAACTTTTGAATGAAAGATTTTGTTAAGGGAACGTTTTTATTACTTATCATCTTTCTTTTTGGGGGCGTTATATTTTGCGTTTCTGGGTGTACATGAGACAAAAGTTGATAAATAAAAGCTACGTATATGTAATATAAATAATATAAATTTATTTACTGAGAAATATTTCACAATGTTTTCTGTATACTGGATACAAGAATGTTTACTAGAGTAGGGACCCTCCAATAATTTCTTCTTTTTAAAGCGAATCTTCTATACTGGCGTTGTATTACTTTTTTTCCGTACAGTAAAATGCTGAGGTGAACGTCACGGAACTAGCGCCACAAGATAGCTTCGTCACGGGTAGCGTCATAGAATAGCGGTCTTGACATAAATTCACTACTCTCAATCAATGCGTTTCTAATTATCATACATTTAAGCAGGTTTAAATTAAAAACTACATAAGAAACTATTTAAATGTGAATAAGCCATAATTAAAGGTTAAACTAAGTTTATTGACGTTTTCATTTCCGCTTCGGAAATCGTTCTCAAAATATAAACATTAGTAAATTAAGCAAATTTTGTTTTTTTTTGTTACTTGGTGAAAAATTCTTCTAATAATTTAATTTTATATGATTCATTTATATTGATAATTCAGACATACATTATACATTTTAAAGTAGAAGACTTTAAAATAATATTGCCAATATTGTTGAGTTGCGTTCCTGGGACGACTTTACTTTTAAGATAGTTCATTCGATTACATGAAATAAACTTTAATTTAAGAATATCCGTCAGAAAAAATTATAGCATATAGTTTGTCTTTAAAAAGACAAACACATGATGACAGTAAAACTATCCTGTTAGCGATTCCATAGTAAATTATGTGGGAAAAACCTCATAATTCTATCCCGACGTGGTACGTATTTGGTCATGCATTTAGTTTACTTTGAATAAACACCAAATTCTGATTTTATATGTTTCTTATTTAAAAAAAACATAAATAATGTATCCTCTATATGTTACTGACTTACTAATACTGGTACTTTACTTTTAATAACTTCCTCTTTTAATATGGGCAACCAGATCCTACTACATTTTTTTCGAGGAAATTGAGACACAATTGGTCTTATTTAGCATAATTAGAGCCGCTTTTTGATTTTTTTCTTTTTACCATCCGTTTCTTTTAGGATTATATTGGAATAATTCCATTGAACCGTATGTTATTATCCCATGCGTGTTTACATATTTGAGATCTATCAAATTCTCTATTTTTAATATAAGATTGATGTTTACCTATTCTAACATTTAATGGCCTTGATGTTTCACCTAAATAAAACAGATCGCATTCACAATGTATTTTATAAATACAATTATTTGTTTTTTCTTGTTCATTGTTAAGTTCACTTTTAGATAAAATGGATCTCAATGTGTTGTCATTGGTAATATTGTCATTTTAAGCCATTTACTTTAAAATGTATAATATATGTCTGAATTGTCAATATAAATATGTCAGATAAAATTACATTATTAGAAGAATTTTTCACCAAGTATAAAAAAAACAAAATTTGATTACAAAAATCGTAAAATAGTTTCGAAACACAATTCAGATTTCTGCTTTATAATCTGAGCCTTCTAAAAATTGCAAGACAAACAGACGTTGATAAAAGATGTTAAAAGAGACATGGAGAATCTAAAATTTGCATTCCACGACATGTCTTTTACAACTAAGCAGAAATCCTTAGCGAATTGTGCTTCTAGTACTCACACAGAGTAAATCCGAATAAAATGAAAAAAGGGCAGCAAATATTTGATTTCACGCAAACAAATCCCATGTATCTGTTGATACGTATTTCGACCTAATAGGTCTCGTCAGAACATCTATTCATAGGAGTTCTCAACGTGAAAAATCAATATTTTCTGCCTTTTAAGAAGCAACAGTAACATGGCTTCAATACGGACGCGCTAGCGACATCTAATTACAAAAATCGTAAAAAAGTTTTAAAACACAATTTAGATTTCTGCTTTATAATCTGAGCCTTCTTAAAATTGCAAGGCAAACAGACGTTGATAAAAGATGTTAAAAGAGACATGGGGAATCTAAAATTTGCATTCCACGACATGTCTTTTACAACTAAGCAGAAATCCTTAGCGAATTGTGCTTCTAGTACTCACACAGAGTAAATCCGAATAAAATGAAAAAGGGCAGCAAATATTTGATTTCACGCAAACAAAATTTAATTAATTTATTTATGTATTGGCTTATTTCCATGTATTGGCTTATCTATTGGCTTAATTCCAATAAAATATGAATTACTTTAAGATGCCACAAAAAATAAATAGGTTTAGAACAATATTGCGAAGTAAAAAATTAAAAGAATATCTCTTACTAAAAGATTCGATTCGTAATGATTGCCAAAATTTAATAAAAGTCATAAATTTCATCGGATTAATTGAATTGAACATTGAACCATCTGTTTACATAAAGGCGGAAATACACCATTCAATTCGGATGAAAAATGTTGATGATTCAATTACATTGTTCAATTAAATTAAAAAGCATACATATACACGCTTCAATTTATTCTTCATTCAATTCGGTTAAACAATGTGGATGATTCAATTACATTGTTCAATCAAATTGAAAAGCATACATATACACGCTTCAATTCATTCTTCGTTCAATTCGGTTGAACAATGTAGATGATTCGAAACGTATGTGCGGAACTTATTATATCACAAGTCAAAATGAAAAGATTCTAACTCGATGAAATAAACGGTTGAATCGAATACAATCGACAGAACTTGTAAAGATGAGTCAATGTGGATGAATCATCCCAGTTGTACAACGAAGTTGAACGAAAGTAGAAATTATCTCAACTCATTTCAACGTTCAATTTTGTTGAACGCTTTTATTGAATTGCAAAATACATGGTTCATTTTGGTTAAATCATCCACGTTCAACCGAATTGAATGGTGTATTTCCACCTTAAAGTTGCGTACACATAACGTGACATAGACATCCCCAGATCAACAGACCAAAATCAGATACACCACGTAACGATTAATTCAAGGAATTGATTAAATGTACCAGACTGCGGAAGTTATAGAGGGGCTAATATTGAGTACGATCACTATCTCAGAGCAGGGACTCTCAGAGTACGTATATCAAATGCCAGAAACGAAAAGACTATGCCAAAAATAAACAAATATAACGTTGATAAATTAAAGTCTACTGACGTCATAAGAAATTTTCAAAGATGCTTTGATCGTAAAATATCTCAAAACATTCCAGAATTGAAATAGATTCCACTTAATTTAACACAAATTGGGAGTATATAAAAACCACGCTGCATAAGACCGCATATGATGTGTTAGATAAGGTACCCAAATCGCAGCAAAACAAATAGTTTAATGAGGAATTCAAACAACTAACCAATGAGAATAATGACGCATATCTGAAAATGCTCAACTGGAGGATTAGAAACAATGTTGAAGAATATCGAGTAAAGAGAAGAGAGAAAAAACAATTGAACAAACAGCAAAAGCGGCAAACAAATTAATACAGAGTTCGAAGAAATGGGAAAAATTAAATATAGAACACGAACACAGAAAATTTTACAAACAGATTAACACAGAAAAAAGTTTTCAAGCCACAATTAAACCAGGTCAAGGATAATAATGGAATCCTTCTGAACGACGAAGTAGAAACACTTAAGAGGTGACAGGAACACTTAAGTATGCTACTTAATGGAGAAAGTAGAGCTGACAGGGGAGATAATATAGAACTTTAACAGGGGAACTAAGCTACCAATTTTACCAATTCTGGACGATATGAATAAAGCAATTCAGTCTCTAGCCAGAAACAAGTCACTCAGAGCAGATAACCTACCCATAAGAATATTTAAATAGGGCGGTTAAAGATTTGAAACCCTGTTTCACAAGAGAAATAGAGAAATAATTTGTTCTCATTACACACAAATTCACATGTAATAGGTTTTTTGTATAAAGTTACGAAATATTATCTATTTATTTACACAAAAATAATTTACAGTCCACACCAGGTTAATATTTTTATCTACCATAAGATAATCCAACATATTTATACAAAAAACAATCTGACATGTGACAGGCTCTATGTTGCCGCACTAAACTAATTTTCTTATTATATGTTATTTGGTATAAATATATATATATATATATATATATATTTATACCAAATATATATATAGTTTATATATAGTTTATATATATAGTTTATTATATATATATATATATATATATATATATATATATATATATATATATATATATATATATATATATATATATATATATATATATAACTTTTGAAAGAATATGTACTTTGCATTCGGGTATATTTATTGCTACTCATTTTAGAACAAAATCGAAAAAATATTATTTTATTCGTGGTACTCTATGAATTATATTTTATTATATAAAATTAAAATAATAAAAAAAATTGTGAACATACGAGTAAAAATAATCCAATTTAAAACAAAAGGCTCGCATAAATTGAAAATAAAACCGATTCAATTTACATAGTAGTAATTATATGCCGGCAATTTCTATCCAGTCGTCACCTCTGTGTGACATAGTTTCATATCCTGGTATGCACTTCCGGTTTCAAGGGCTGCATGTGAATGCACGCGGCTTTGTTGCCACACTCTCTCGGTCTCGGTAAAGACGTTCTTGTCGTCGGTGACACAATGTACAAATGAGTTATGCTCATTCTGGAACAATAAAGCTTGTCTTAGTAATTGGTACAAGGATGAGTGTCATACCCAAAGAATCAGAAGGGTCTAGCGGAAATAAATTTAATTAGGTATTTGTGTCCGTTTCCTCTACGTTTCCAGAATAAATGTGACGGCTTAGTCGGATAGAGACGGTTCAATTAAACTGTAGTTACGGGTTAGTGATTTGTGGGATATACGAAGTCATTCAATACGTCGCAGCAATTAATTTTTTTCCGATGTAGGGACTTATATAATTATAATTGCAATAAGAAATTGCTTTTCTTTCAAATTGAATAAAGATTTTTTTATTAATAAGAATAGATTACGATTATTTCTATCAATTATATTGGGTTTATTTTGACGCGTAAATAAATAAGAGTAAATAAAAAAGAGAGAAGACTTTGCAATGATGATCGCCAACGTCGGATAATTCTGATATGGCATGCGAAGAAGAAAAAATAAAAAAGAACTGCTAACGATGAAACTAGATCTACATAGCGAACACGTACATTAGCATCAGTTTGCGCCACAGTAATTCGTGAGCCGTGGCCTACCTCAAAACATTATTTCATCCTTTTCGGCCAAGTGTCTGTCTTCTTCACCTCCTTACTCCAATTTCGCTTAAATCGTTCTGGACATCCTCTAGATCCTTGAGTTTAGGTCGCCTCATTCTTCTTATTCTTCTGACCGGCTTATTTACCATGGTTATTTTGGAAGGATCACTTTCATACATCTGCATAACTAGATCCACCCATCTTTGATAGTTTTTATGATATGTGCATCACCAAAAAGACCATAGAGTTCAAAATTTTATCACTTTCTCCACAGATAGTGTTTACTAACTTCAGTAGATATGGTCCTCAATACTTTTCATTTAAAGATTCATAGTAACTCCTTATCTCGGATCGTCATTGCCCATGTTTCCCATCCGTAGGTGAACACTGGGCGTATTATTGTTTTATAAAATTTGCACTTTGCTAATCGTGACATATTTTTCGCTTTGAGTTGAGGACCTAGGTCAAAATAACAGCGGTTGCCACAAATACTGTTTTTCTTATTTCTTTGGATGAGTTGTTCTTGCAGTTAATCAGTAACCCCAAGTAGCAGAACTCTTTCACAGTTTCTATAGTTTCGTGTTGTACCTCTAAGTTATTTTGTTGTACTCTTGATATAGCCAGCATGTATTTAGTTTTCTGGGAGTTAATTAGAAGTACGATGTTTTCTGCGATGTTTATAATACGTTTGATAGCTTCAACTACTTCATGTCGAGCTCTTCCAATGATTACGATGTCATCAGCATGTGCCAATATTTGTTTACTACGGGTCTATATCGTACCCGTTAAGTTTATTCCCGAATCTCTCATAAATTTTTCTATCATTTGATTGAGCAACGTGCATGGTAGCGCATCTCTCTGACGCAGTCGTCTGTTAGTTGTAAATGATTCTAAAAGATCTCCTTGTACTCGAACTTTTCAACTTTTCTCATTGTCATTTTAATTTATTCTACCAATTTTTTTGGTATACCAAATTGGAACATGGTCCAATATAATTTGAGTCTGTCAACAGTATCATACGCTGCCTTAAAATATACGAAGATGTAATCTCCGTCGTTTTTTCTAATATTTTCTGATAGATGATATGTGATTATTGGTAAATCCGTTTGTTAAAAAGCTTCTTTGGTATGACACTATTATATTGTCAGTATACTGTGCCAGGTCCAGATATGATAACAGCAGAAATGCTTAAAGCCACAGAAGAAACCGGCGTAAAGTTACTTCATCTACTCTATAACCAAATATGGCATTCCAAACAATGGCCTGAAGACTGGACAAAATCCACAATAACGACCATACATAAAAAAGGCAGCTTCCATAAATGCGACAATTATAGAATTGTCTCTCTTATATCCCATGCCAGCAAGATAATGCTACATATAATCAATGAGAGACTGAAAACATTCCTTCAAAGAGAAACTCCACAAGAGCAAACTGGATTTACCAAAGGTAGAGGCACTCGAGAACACTTGCTGAATATAAGACAGATAATCGAGAAATCTAGGGAATTCAACATTCCACTATATTGAAATTATAGATTACCGTAGAGCGTTCGACAGGGTCAAGTGGAGACACTTATGGCGAATACTAAAAGAAGTAGGCTTACCACAACATCTAATTACCCTTACAACTGAACTATATGAACACACTACTGGATTAGTTAAAGTACTTGACACACTTTTGAACGAGTTTCATCCAGAACTGGGTGTCAGACAAGGATGTATACTATCTCCACAATTATTCAACATATATGGGGAGTATATTATGCGAAGAGCACTTGAAGGATGGGAAAAGGGCATCTCAATAAATGGTCATAAACTAAACAACCTACGTTTCGCAGATGACATAGCCCTTCTTGCAAATAGTCAAGCAGAGATGATGGAACTTATACGACTGATCGAAAATGAAAGTCAAATATTTGGTCTGCAATTAAACATATCAAAGACAAAGATCATGATAGTGGATAGACTACACAACAATCATCCACACATAACCACAATTGACCGGTTCGAGGTTGTGAGCTCATACTTATATCTGGGATCATTAATCACAAACACAGGGTCATTAAAAGAAGAGATTAAACGTAGATGTGATCTAGTAAAAGTTGCCCCAACAAAAATGACCAAAATATGGAAGGACTGTCAAATTTCAAGAGCGATAAAGATGAAGTTGATCAACTGCTTAATATTCCCAATATTGAACTACGGATGTGAATCTTGGACTCTGAGACAATCGGAGAGAAGAAAGATAGATGCCACTGAAATGTTCTGTTGGAGACGAATGTTACGAATTCCTTGGACCGACCGTAGAACAAATAATTCAATTTTAAGAGCTAAAAGTTATCCAACGACTCTCTAGTAAAGTCCATCTCCAACAATTAAAATATTTTGGGCATGTTATGAGAGCAAACACAGAAAACATGGAAAGACTCATAACACAAGGAAAGGTAGAAGGCCGAAGATCACGAGGAAGATCCCCAACAAGATGGATAGATCAAATTACAGGAATATGCCAAATACCTATGCATAAATTAAAAGAAATGACCAGTGACAGAGATCTCTGGAGACGGACAATACACGACATCACGTCGACCACTACACTCCCCCTTGAAGGTCAGGATTGAAGAGAGAGATACTGTGCCAATCGGAACGATTTCTGAGTAACGGTCGATAATATTGTTCATTATTCAAAAGTAATTGGCTGAGATCCATGTATTGCTCTTTATACATAAGTACAGTAGTATTAGCCTTATCACTTAAAAGTACCAATAGTTCAGGATGGTGTTTAAGAAAAAATCTAGTTTCATTATAGGCTCGATCAATTTCGGGTTGTGATTTTTTTGGAGCATTAGTAAAATTAATTAAAATGTTATTGGCTGTTGATCTTAATTGAGTGAGATCTGTAGATTCGGAAACTGTAAGAATGTTTTCAACATCAGATAATAGGTTACAAATTCTTCAGAGCTGGAGATAATCCAAATTTAGGATCGAGCTAATAATTTAGCAACATTGGGAGGAAGATCAATTTCAGTAAGGTTTCTTAACCATTTCTGTTGATATTTGATTTTAGAAAAAGTATTGATGCGAAGGTTGGCAATCTTTTTATAAGTGTTTTAAGAGATTTATTTAAGATAAATTGAAATTGTCTGTGAAGTATAAGGTCGAAATTGTGGAGCTTTTGGAGCTCAAAACCATGAAATTTTATAAATGTTATACGAGGTATGTTAAAAAATATGAATTTCGCTCAGGAGTAAAGTATCTTAATATTTCACCATATCTAAAATTTTTATATTGAAAAGTTAATTGGAATTAAATATTGTTTGTTCTATAATTTTCTCGCTAACTTTCAATTTACATCGTATCAGGCCTTTACAAGTAGTCATGAATTATATTTTCTTAGTTGGTATTATTATAATCAGATATTATTTTTGTGTTAAAACGATGCAAGAGCCTCCAAAGATTATATATATTTCGTACATGGACTACTAATCTACGTACAAAATGGATAAGCACTACAAGAATGTAGTTAAGCAATGTTTCTCCCCATTCATTTCTTTTGTTGCATTTATATTTGCCCATTGTTACATTGAGGATTCACTCCCCGCCTCTCGACGCGTTAGTGTTCTGAGCTGTTGGACGTGAATCCCTGTTCTGGCATTTGGTTTTCACCTCTGGCTGCGTTGAGTAGTTGAGTTACTGTGACCAAATGCCCATCTTGGTAGTTAGTATTCGCCTCTGGTTGCGTTGAGTAACTGAGTTACCGTTGCTAACTACCCATCTTCCTGTTCTTTGTTTTCTTCTTTCTTTCTTTTTTCTTTTTTTGTTCTCCTGAAGAAGCTACATACAATTGTAGCGAAACGTCGAGATGAACCCACTTTTGGGTCACTCACAAATGACACGGTCCAAACCCGGAAGACGAATAAACTATAAGCTAATATTCGTACAAAATATTTAAAAATAAGCTACTTTTATAAAGAGGTTAAAGAATTGAGAGCAAAAAGAATTTGCGAAAATCATATATAGCCATGGTGACTATATCAATTATTACAGTCCTTAAAAATTTTTGTTTTTAAAAATTTATTGACACTCAATGATTTAAACTAATAGTTTGAATTTGAATTTGAACTAATAGCTATTAAAACCTAAATTTGGTTATCGGATCTTTGGGTACATTAAAGGCCCTCTAATATAGATTACAAATATAATATTCCAAATGCAATTCTGAAATTTACCACCAGAGTAATAACGAACAAAATTAATAGCCTCGGATTAACAGATAAGTTAAGGTATTAGCATAGATAAACTTAGTTTTAAAAAACAAAAATCGCTCACTGTCTAATTAATGTCATGTCATCTTCAAGATAAACAAGAACACCCGCTACATCGCAAAATTTACATAACACAAACAAGAATGTATAAAAGGCCCGTCAGGCCCTCTATACCAGCCAGCAGGCATAGGCCCTTCAGGCAGATCAAATATTGATCAAACGCGGACTCTAAGCATCGAGGTCATGTGCGGCAAGCATGGGCTCGGTGGCCAGGACTCACTTCTCGAACACCCAGCTGGCGAGTAGAACAAAATTTTTATTTTCCAGACAGAGAGCTGTCGGTCTAGACCGATGGCTTTCTGTCTGAAACACACGCTTTTTTTAGGGACATGAGTCCCGAAGTAAAGCTAGAGTAACTTCTATAGAGTCAGTGAAGTTAAATAGGGAGAAAAGCCGACATGTGTGCTACCCCTACAGTTAGGTGGCTTAACCACAGTCATTAAAAACAGAAGGTGTCTCATTAACCAAGACACCTTAGGTAACATTCAGATCATAAGCCTCCTCACGTAAGTCACGCGCTGAGGAGGGGTGAAGGAAAAGCCTGGAGGTCAGATAGGCACCACCTCAACTAGTGAGGTGTGACCGGTTTGATTCTCGGACATGTGGATCCCACTCTTACAGTGGTATACACATGTCCCTAGAGGTAGGGTCGATCGCCTCGCGTGATTGTGTGTGTGTGTGATTAACAGATGAACAGCAAGTAGGTTTTAATCTGGAAGATAGTGTACAGACACTGTATTTAATTTGCGAAAAATAGTATAATAAAAAAACATTGCTCTATATCGTAGACTCAAACTCTTTGATAAAATTCAGCAGGAAGATGTTTGAATTATTTAGTGTATAATTGGGTTATTTGGGACATTTACAAAAAAAAATAAAGTAGGGAATTACAGAATCTATTTAAGTATACAGTGGGATCAGAAAAGGTTAATCACTGAGCTTATTGCTACTTACATTATTAATATGGAGGAGGTAATAATAGAAATAGTATGTGGATACTTTTCTGCGACCCCGAAAGGGGATATATCTACTACAGGAATAGCACAACTTCACGCGAGCGTATGGGTTTCCCCAGCTTCCCATCACATGAAAAATCATGTTCAAACTCAAAGCATTCCAATCTTCACCCTTCCCTCCCTCCATATCCTAACCAACTCGCCAACACGAACTAGCTAAGCGTGGCGTTTTAATGGTTTAAAACCCCAAAAGTTATTTTCTATAAAAGACAAAATTAGTAAAAGGCCCTCAGTCTCCGAGGACTCCAAAACCTACAACCAAGGTAGCGGATAGAACAGTATTGGAGTAAAGAGTGCTAAGAATATCCGGAAAATTAAGATTATCACAAAGAGCGATAAATACATATTACTTTATAAAATGTTAAAATTTTATATCGGGACAGAAGATGATGTGAACTGTAGAAAAAGTAGAAAACAATAAAATAGCATCATCGGCCTTAGTACAATAAAACAAAGATGAGAAGTACAAATTGTTCTCAAATTAGGACACTAATTTTATTTTAAAGGAGAAAACACTTTAAATGGTGAAGTAGGATTCATTATACATAGAAAGCACACACAAAATGTAGTTAAAATTAACAGCATAAGCCTGAGGATTGTATATCTCATCTCCAATGTGAATGGTATAATTTTAAGGTAATCTAGATTTATGATCTAACCACTATCCACTGGGAGAGAGCAATTGAAAAAATTTTTGAGGACTTAGAAACAGTATTACACTACACCAGCATATTACACAATGACCACAATACATGAATAAAAAGAAATGACCAGTAACATAAATCTTTGAAGACGGACAAGACACTACATCACGATAACCACTACACTCCCTCTAAGGGTTATGAGTGAAGAGAGAGAGAGAGAGAGAGAGAGTGAGAGAGAGAGAGAGAGAGAGAGAGAGAAAGAAAGGGATTACATAATAATTATGGGCTTTAATGTAAAAATAAGCTTTAAGCAAGACTGTGCAGAAGTAACAATGGGCAAATATAAATGCAACAAAAGAAATGAATGGGGAGAAACATTGCTTAACTACATTCTTGTAGTGCTTATCCATTTTGTACGTAGATTAGTAGTCCATGTACGTAGATTTTTCTGCCAAGAAATCCTTCGCCTTCCTGGTCTTTGTTTTCCTTTTACTTTTTCACTTCCAATCATCTTCAATGGAGAGAAGCCACCATCAAAGATTAGTAGATAACATCGTCCTTATAGCCGATGGTATAAACGAGGCAATAATAATATTGGAATATTTTATTTCTTGCTTTCTATGCTTTCTTGGAGGCCTGAATAAAGATTAACATAAACATGATGCCATGACTAATATGGTGATAAATTATAATAGCTCTGTTGATGAAAGGGATGTTGAGTAGACTGCATCATATAAATACTTTTGACATGAAATTCGACTGGACAGAGATAACCAACCAAACACGTGAACTCCTACGTTGCATAACGTTAGCCTGTGCAATGCTTGATAAATTAAACGATATATTTAAATCGGACCTACCTATATGCCTTAAAATAACAATCTTTGACTAATGTGTGTTACCAGTACTCACTTATGAAGTGAAAAACTTAATAATTAAAAAAAGGTAGTGAATAAGATTCGCGTAATTCGAGAGTGCTATGCACCATATATTAGGTCTCTCTCCGAAAAATAGAATCCCAAACAAAGAATTACGTCGTATTACAAAAACAACAGACTCTGTCGAAAAAATCGCGTAGATAAACTGGAATTGGGCAAGACAGGGCATAAAACCATCAGACAACCAATAAATAAAACGTATTGTCGAGTAGAGGCCAAAATCAAAAGCAATACGGAGCAAACGACGCCCACCAACTAGATCGACTGGCCTGATGCGTATTAGAAGTAACTGGATGCAAGCCACATAAGACAAAGATAGATTAAAAGAGCTGAAGGAGACCTATGTCCAATATTGGACGTATACAGATTGATGAAAAAAAATCATTGAAGTGTGCAAAGAGAAAAAAAAATAAAGTGGGAAATGTGGAGCTGAAATTTATATGCTATGCGGACAATGCTGTTCCGGTAGTGAAATATACAATCTTTGGAGGCTCTTGCATCGTTTTAACACAAAAATAATATCTGATTATAATAATACCAACTAGGAAAATATAATTCATGACTACTTGTAAAGGCCTGATACGATGTAAATTGAAAGTTAGCGAGAAAATTATAGAACAAACAATATTTAATTCCAATTAACTTTTCAATATAAAAATTTTAGATATGGTGAAATATTAAGATACTTTACTCCTGAGCGAAATTCATATTTTTTAACATACCTCGTATAACATTTATAAAATTTCATGGTTTTGAGCTCCAAAAGCTCCACATTTCGAGTGAATCCGAGGATTCACTCCCCGCCTCTCGACGCGTTAGTGTTCTGAGCTGTTGGACGTGAATCCCTGTCCTGGCATTTGGTTTTCACCTCTGGCTGCGTTGAGTAGTTGAGTTACTGTGACCAAATGCCCATCTTGGTAGTTAGTATTCGCCTCTGGTTGCGTTGAGTAACTGAGTTACCGTTGCTAACTACCCATCTTCCTGTTCTTTGTTTTCTTCTTTCTTTCTTTTTTCTTTTTTTGTTCTCCTGAAGAAGCTACATACAATTGTAGCGAAACGTCGAGATGAACCCACTTTTGGGTCACTCACAAATGACACGGTCCAAACCCGGAAGACGAATAAACTATAATTCTGACTCTGGCCGTGGAAGCCTACGATTTCATTTGAATATTAGCTTGCTGTAGTTCCTAGGTCAGACATATTAAAAATCACAACTCTTAATTAAATAAAAGCCGGCAAATACTCTGGAGAAACTAAAATTTTTCTCGAGCGAAAAGTTCCAAGAACTTTAGGAGTAGCCCTATACTTTTGATATATGCGACTTATATGAAAAGGCGGTAAGAGGAGCTGGTAAGAGAATGCTCCAGATAGTTACAATGACATGAATGTAATAAAATAAAGTCCACCGTCCATCTCGTGTTCTGGCTAAGTGCCCTGCCCAGTTCCACTTAAGCGTCGTGGTTCTTTAGATGACGTCTTGAACTCCTGATCTTCGCCTAATTTGTTGGTTTGTTATGTGGTCTCGAAGGCTCACGTTCAGCATTGCACGTTCCATGGCTCGTTGTGTAACTCTAAGTTTATTCGCAGATTTTTGCGTGAGTGTTAAAGTCTCTGCTCCATAAGTTTGTACAGGTAAAACACATTGGTTATAAACCTTTCGCTTGAGACACATGGGAATTGAACTTTTTAGAATATGGCTTAATTTGCCAAATGCTACCCATGTTGGACCTATTCGCCTCTGTATTTCATGTGTTTGATTGTCTCTGCTTATTTTGATTTCGTGTCCCAGATATTTGTAAGTGTCTGTTTGTTGTATGGTATTATTGTCAATAGTTATATTTCCACTCATTACGAGATTTGTTATAATTTAAGTTTTCTCAAAGTTTATCTTTAATCCTGCTCTTTCAGACAGACTTTTAAGCGAATGCATCATAGAAACTGTATCATGTAAGTTATCTGCGATTAATACAACATCATCTGCAAACCTTAAGTGATTTAATCTTTCTCCATCTATATTGATGCCCATATCTTGCCATTGAGTACCCTTAAATATTGACTCTAGAGCTGCGGTGAACAATTTTGGTGAAATATTGTCTCCTTGTCTAACTCCTCGACCTAAGCTGAATTTTTCTGTGTCTTCGTGCAGTCGTATACTTGATGTAGCGTTCTGATAGATGTTTTTGATTAGTGTCGTGTACCTGTAATCTATTCGGCTTTGATTTAGGGCTTCCAGTATTGTTTCAAACTCTACAGAATCAAAAGCCTTCTCGTAATCGACAAATGCAAGAACCAGTGGTATGTTGTACTCGATGCACTTTTCTATTAAGATCTTTATGGTATGCAAATGGTCATTTGTGCCATATCCTGCCCTATCTGTTAGTCCGAGGCTATTCATTTTGTTCGTTATTACTCTGGTGGTAAATTTCAGAATTGCATTTGGAATATTATATTTGTAATCTATATTAGAGGACCTTTAATGTACCCAAAGATCCGATAACCAAATTTAGGTTTTAATAGCAAACTATTAGTTTAAATCATTGAGTGTCAATAATTTTTTAAAAACAAAAATTTTTAAGGACTGTATTAATTGATATAGTCACCATGGCTATATATGATTTTCGCAAATTCTTTTTGCTCTCAATTCTTTAACCTCTTTATAAAAGTAGCTTATTTTTAAATATTTTGTACGAATATTAGCTTGCTGTAGTTCCTAGGTCAGACATATTAAAAATCACAACTCTTAATTAAATAAAAGCCGGCAAATACTCTGGAGAAACTAAAGTTTTTCTCGAGCGAAAAGTTCCAGGAACTTTAGGAGTAACCCTATACTTTTGATATATGCGACTAATATGAAAAGGCGGTAAGAGGAGCTGGTAAGAGAATGCTCCAGATAGTTACAATGACATGAATGTAATAAAATAAGTTTAGCTTAACACATCCTTAATTTATAACTGTAATTAAGTGTTAACCTGTTTTTACCGTAACTGGAGATAGAGTTTTTTTTTTTTAAATTGTTACATGTTAACAATTTATAGCGTAAAGTGTAGTGAAGCACCAAGTAGTGATTCATTTATTAACAATGGTTTAGTTTAAATAAAGATTATTTATATCAATGAATACAGTTTCTTATTTTTATTTTTCTTTATGTATGGATTAATCTTTGCCACTTTATATTGTTGGCAATTTTATCACTATATTTTTCGTGGTTTCCTTATTGCTCCAGTAAATAACCTTTTTTATGTGTAATTTTTCTTGTCAAAATTTATTCGCTTAAAAATTTGGATTCAGGTTCCTCTTAACCTCTACTTTACTTTTGGACTTAAGCCCAGAGTTGCTTCTACTTGGTGGTGAAAGCCACTGCTTCTCGGGAGTGAAGATTCTCAGTATAAAAACAAAACATAAAATAATGAAACAAACATATTTGGTTATTTTTAGGAATAAAGGGTACCAATATCTTCTCCGTGTTCACCGCAAATTGGGCTCCTTGCACTCCTTGCTTTAGTTGGTGTTCATCGCCTTTTTTTGGTTGGACAGTAGAAACAAGTTTTCGTTTTTTTCCTAAGTCATATTTGCCTCATCTTCTTTGGTAATGTTGAAGCTTTCAGCTCTGTGTTGACGTGTGTGTTGGCGGCCACATCATGCATAATGATAAATACCGACTTCTACAGTTGATTCTACAGTGCAACATTGAGGGTAAGAGAGGTCCTGGACGTAGACGTATATCCTGGCTGGCTAATCTTAGGAAATGGACTGGAATAACGTCAACTGATTTGTTTTGAGCTGCTGTGAATAGAATAAGATGGGTGAATGTGGTCACCAACATCTCTAGAATATATGCACATTTAGAAGAAGAAGTTGGCGAACATTTCGACGTGATATTGTATAAAAACTTACAGTTTAGCATCCTTGTTTCTGCAAGACAAAGGCTAAACTCAATCATATCTTGATATCTGTGGAGAGGTTTTTCGTTTTAATTTAACATTTATACATTTAACGTTTATAAAGAATACGTATACTGGTCATCTCCGTGTTTTTCTGCTGAAACTTATATAAGAGCATTTGATTGAAGGTGTCTACACCTTTATTTGGATTTATTATAGTTGTTAGTGCTACATAAAGATGGGCGTTATATAACGTATTCGGACAAATAACACTATTACCAATAAGTATTCGTTTTCTCAATAATAGGTTACAGCAAACTGCCTATTGCTTTTGTCACAGTGTAACTATAACGTAAAACGCAATGGTATTCGAATCGGCATTCGATATGTTAACGTTACCGTGACAATATGGAACGATGGGAATCGTTCGCTCAATCAGTAACAGAATAGGTTGGTCATTGTCACCGAATTTATAATGAGCTGTATGTTTTGTCACCTAATAGCTGGGAATACCACCGTAAGCACGTACAATTATTAAGACAGAGACTATGTTTATTGCTAATATAGTATGTTATTAGAATTTGCTTGCCCTTATTCTAATGAAGTTATTTGTAGTTAGTGCAAAACTAAATTCTCGAGTTATTTAATAGAATATTATACACTAATATTTTTTCCTCTCGCCTTATATTAGATAAGTTATGTATATATCTAATATTTCATTTATAATTTATGTATAGTATAGTAGTTGAATCATCTATTTTTAAGCCTCTGTCAGCTGTATATGTTTATGTTTAATATTTATTTTTAACAACCATCAAACGTATGAAGCATGTTTATCACTTACGGTTGAAACAAAAATAAACTATAGATACTAAAAAGTATTAACATCTTTTATCAACGTCTGTTTGCCTTGCAATTTTTAGAAGGCTTAGATTATAAAGCAGAAATCTGAATTGTGTTTCGAAACTATTTTACGATTGTTTAAAAAGTATTCGTTTATTAAAAAAGATATTACGATTACTACAAGAAACTACAGCAATCCAAGCGAAATGGAGCTGCTTGCAGCTTGGGTAATAGGCGACAGAAGTAATAGTTACCGGAACCTATTACCTGTCTGTCACCGGAACGATGTAACCTATTACTACAAAGTAACTGTATTTTCCATATGTAGCTACACGTGGGTCTAGTGATTATTCTAATGTAAGGTCTAATAAAGGTGGAGATGTATTAGCTCAAAGTGGTGATTATTTTTTAGGTACATATAATGATAGTGAGTATAATTTATATAATTTGGAATTGGACTATATTGTGGATTTTCAGATCCTAAAATTTAGTCCGACTAATGTTTTTGAGGGAATTATAAATTTAAAAACTACATATTCTTCGGGGCCTGATGGTATATTTGCAGCACTTAATAAAAACCGTATTTTTTCCTCATGTAAACCTTAACAACAAATTTTCAATTTATCGTTGTCATCATCTGTATTTCCACAATATTGAAAAAAATAAAATACGTAAAAAATACGTATGTTTTTGATTACTTAGTATAAATTAAAAAAATGTCTGTGGTGTCGCATATGACACCACGGTACCACTAATTACCCAAAACATATCGATACCATTCTAGGGTTAAATTCATTCATAACAAAATTCATAAATTCATAACAAAAATAACTAATTTTTAAAACCAGACCTGATTTTTTCCAGCTCAAATTAAAACGGTTTATTTGCTATGCTAAATTAAATATTTTTAAATGTTCAAAAAAAATTTGTTTTTTTAAGAAAAGTTACATTTTTAATATATCAATGGTTAATTTGGCTAAACTTTTACTTTATATTAATTACTCTTTAACTGGGAATAAGCCACAATTACAGATAAAAATACGTTTAATGACGTTTCAATAAATGCACAAACAAATACTTACCATGTCGGGATAGTATTGTGAGGTTTTTTTCCTGGTTTTTCCCTCATAATTTACTATGGAATCACTAACAGGAGAATTTTACTGTCATCATGTCATGTGTTTGTCTTTTTAAAGACGAATTACATGCCATGATTTTTTTTCTGACGGATATTCTAAAGTTAAAGTTGATTTCATGTAATCGAATGAACTATCTGATAAGTAAAGTCGTCCCAGGAGCGCAACTCAACAATATTGGCAATATCATTTTAAAGTCGTCTACTTTAAAATGCACAATGTATGTCTAAATTGTCAATATAAATGAGTAAGATAAAATTAAATTATTAGAAGAATTTTTCACTATGTAACAAAAAACAAAATTTGTTTAATTTATTGTTTGTATTTTGAGAACGATTTCCGAAGTGGAAATTGAAACGTCAATAAACGTATTTTTATCTTTAAATGTGGCTTATTCCCTGTTAAATAGTAATTAATTTAAAATGCCACAAGAAAATAGCTTCAGAACAATTTTAATTGATATTCAAATTTAATTTTTCCAATTAAAAATTAAGTAATCGCGCGAAGAAAATAATAAATATAACATTTTAATTGTCTGTTTGTCTATGTGATTAGAACATATCTTCTAGAGATGTTTGCGACCACATTCCTCATTGCCCCATCTGATTCTATTCACAGCAGCTCGAAATAAATCAGTTGATGTTAGACCGGTCAATTTTTAAGATTTTCCATGCAAGATATACGTCTACGTCGAGGGCATCTCTTACCCTTAATCTTGCCTTGTAGAATCAACTGTAAAAGTCTGTATTTATTATTACGCATAATGTATCATAGTCAAATAGGTAGATGGAGATAATACGTGGAAGAGATGTTTCAAGACCGAGAGAGATCGAACATTTACATGCAGGAGGCATCGCCTGGACCTTATATCACAAACTAAGAAATTATCAAAGTGGCAAATCAGATAAAGAACGGAAAAGCTGTTGGGGAAGATAATATCCCAATTGAAATAATAAAGATATTACTAGACGAACACATCGAGGTAATGGAAGATATATTTAACAAAATATACGAAACAGGCATAATACCAATTGATTGGCTGACATCGGTGTTTATACCACTACCAAAGAAGAGAAACTCCATTTTGTTCACTCCAAATTTGGAATGAAATTGAATACAAAGAAGACAAAAACGATGGCCATCACCAAACATCAAAACAGAAGGGTGAAGGTCAATATCGACGGAACAGATCTGGAAAGAGTAACAAGAACAACGTTCCTTGAAAGTAATCTTGATGAAACTTGGGACCACTCACTAGAGATAAGAATACGCCTGGAAAAGGCACGTACAATGTTTTACAAAATGCAAAAAGTTCTACGCAACCGCCAGCTGGGCATCTTATTGAGAAATAGAATACTTTAGTGCTATGTTTTCTCCACCTTGCTTCATGGTGTTGAAACCTGGACAATGACAGAAGCAACACAAAAAGGAATCCAAGCATTCGAACTCTGGTGTTACCGTAAAATGCTCAGAATATCCTACATGAGCCATACGACAAATGCGGAAGTCTTGCGAAGGATGAATAAGGAAAGAGAGCTTATGTTTATAATAAAAGAACGAAAAACACAATATTTTGGTCACATCATAAGAAATCAAAAGTATGAACTGCTCCAACTTATAATCGAAGGCAAAGTCAATAGCAAAAGTGGACCAGAAAGAAGACGCAACTCTTGGCTTAAAAACTCGAACATGGACGATATTGAGATTCTGATATTCTTACCATCGAGTCCTGATGTTTTTTGACCAACGAAACATGCAGTCACATCGTAGTTGATATTCCTGGCTCTCTGTATTTAAACTTGCAAACTAAAAAGTGATTCTCTCGTTCCGAGTCCTGCTCTGCAAATTGAACTTCACTCAGCTGTTCTTCTAATTTGGTGTAGATGCGCGAGTGAATGATAGTAAGGAGTACTTTAAGTACATGGCTCATCAAACTAATTAACCTATGCTCTTCACATTTTCTAGCATTGGCTTTTTTAGGAAGTAAAATGAATATTAATAGTAGCCAGTCTTTTGGTAAACAACCAGTTGAATAGCTTCGTAACAGCTGGGCTTTTGTGTATCTCTAATAGCTTTAAAATATCACCATGCACCTCATCAGGTCCTGGCAATTTTCCATCTTTAATCCGCTTAGTGGCCATAGTTACTTCTTCGTTTGTTATTTCTGGGCCGTAAGAATTTATTATTTTAATCGGACTTGGTGCTACAACTTCGAATAAATCTTGCATATATTCTTTCCATCTTTGTAATTTATCTTCAATGGTAGTCAAAATCTGGTCTTTAATATCTACTACTACGCCTGTATTGCGTTGTTTTCTGGTGTGTTATGTACCTCTTTAATTTTTTTGTGCATATGAAAATCGTAATGTTTGCTTTGTAGTGTTTCAATTCCCGAACGTTTTTCCATCAGCCATGCTTCGTTTGCTCCTTTCATCTCCTTTAATATAGCCTTATGCAACTTTTGGTATTCGTTGTCATTTCTACCTTGTAATTTTCTTTGCTTTCTCATCATCTGCAATATTTTATCTGTTATACATTCTTGCTTCTTTTCTGTTTTTGATTTTAGATATTCATGCGAAATTGAGATAATAGATCTATTTTCTATTTAACTATTTTCGCAAAATTCTTTTCTTTCTGGATGTTATTTTCTTTTAGTAGTCTTATATTTATCTTGGGCCTCATTTTATTATGAGTATGTTGATATTTGCAACTAATAGACTATGATATGAGACGAAATATGCGCCTGGATATGTTTTTGTTGAAGTGATATAATTTCTAAACCGTAAAAACCGTAGACAGGATAAAATTTTTGCTATGAACCAAACGAACTCATTTTTTAAAACAGAGGCTGATTGTTTTCTAGTTTAAATAAATCAGTTGATTAGGTGGTAGTAGTGTACCGTTTGACCAAAATATAAGACAAATTTAACTTACCGTTCAAAATTTATGAAGAATAGAAATTTTACTCAAAATTCACAACTCACCCTGTATATTATTATAAAAATGGGAGCAGGTACTTTTTAATGGTAATTTGTTATTCCTCATAGGTGCCTTCATATGAGGTAGTAGTATGTACTTCTTCTTCTTGTAGTGCCTATCCCTTTCGAATATTGGCGACCATCATGACAATCTGCACTTTGCACACTGCTGCTCTAAAAAGATTTGTGGTTGTTGTGTTGAACCACGTTCGTAGATTTTTCAGCCAGGAAATCCTTCGCCTTCCTGGTTCCCGTTTTCTTTCTAATTTTCCCTGCAGGATTAGTCGCAGCAGTCCATATGTTTCGCTGTTCCTCATGATGTGACCGAGGTATTCGATTTTGGCTGTTTTTAATGTGGTTAACAGCTCTTTTTCTTTTTTCATTCTCAACAGAACACCCTCATTAGTAACGAGGTCGGTATACGATATCTTCAGGGTGCGACGATAAAGCCACATTTCGAAAGCCTCAATTTTCTTCCAGGTGACGTATGTGAGAGTCCATGACTTAACTTCGTACAGCAGTATAGGAAAGATGTAACATCGTAGTAACCTGATTTTTTTGTACAGTTCCTTATAACTCACCCTGTATAATATGTTAAATGCTTAACATAGTTTATTATATTTGTTGTTAGATACACAACCCCATTTAACAAGTAAATATAATGTAAATAAGCATTAAAGTGTAGTCATGAAATACCTACCTGAATTAGTTAAAGGGCCTTTAAAAATTCAATTTGAAATATATACTTTGCAGACTACCAGCTTACTTTAAAATATTTCAGCGGCCAACAAGGGTTTTTAGCTTAACCTTAAACCTTATACCTACCTATATTTCAATACGAAAACATTTGATATTTTCGGAGTTTCCTTCCTTTTTCCAGTTTTATATACTTTTGAAATACGACACGGGAAAACGTGCTCAAAGATGAGGGTAGAGAAATAAAATTTGACACAGAATTAGTTACGAGGGTCTAAATAGAGAGAAAATGAATTGTGAGAGGGAAATAATCCTACGCTGTCCGCACCGCATTTTATAAAGTACGCTAAAAAGAAATATGATCCATTTCGAACGCCCCTTGATTTTTTACACACTTTATTTTAAATAGTTTAAACCATAAAAAAAGCAATTTAGTATTTCCACTGGGTAGTAACCACAAAATAAAAATAAACACATCAAAAATGTTTAAAGAACACAAAGTTATTTTTCATATAAAAATCACTTTTGATTCAGCTTGGTCTTAGTGTGCTATGATTTCTTTATGATGAAATAATCAAAGAAAAGTTAGGAAATGTATTATTTTAATCAAAGTTTTCAACATAAAAGACAATATAAAGCAAAAATCAAATGTGTTTAATAATTTATGTTTTCTTTAGCACCATTAATTACAGCTTGGCACTTTCTTGACATGTCTAAAATTAAATTATCAATTTCGTTTTGAGACACTAGGATCTATCTCTATAGCATATCCCATACATGCTTGATGCGATTAACACGTTCAGCCCCGGGTGGCATCAATATGATGCCTCACTAAATAGTACTCTTGGGACAGTGAGGCATCACTATAATGCCACAATTCAGTTTTGTATTTGGAACACCGTGACATCAACTGTCCCCCCACAGTTATATAAATTACATTGTAAGTTGGACAGGGTGGTCCAAGGAGCAAAATAATATTTCCTGATCGGATGTGAGACGGTTTTTACGAAAGATATGGAAAATTACCTTTATGAAAAAATTAAAAGATTTTATTCAAAATCTGCACAAATAATTATAATAATATAACACCTTATTATTTTAAAACAGCATTATGTGTTGAGAAAAAACAAATAATACAATAATGTTTTTTTGTATTGGTTGCACAAAAATTTAGAATGAGAACATTTGTTTTGAGCTTCCTTCCGCCCCAATTCATTTTTCATTCTGATTTTTGCTTCCTTCTGCAAGATCATGACTGACATCGGTGTTATCGTTGATATTAGTTTCAATAGCGGACATTTCACCTAGTAGTTCTATAGCGACTTCTGTTTTGAACTTTGTTATAGTCAATTTAGTTTTTGTAATCTGTGTATGTATAATATGACCATTCGCCAAGACACTACCAAACTAATTTCCTGTACCATTTATTCCCTCGTCTCAAGCAATGTGAATAAGCTTTTTTCTAATCTGAGAGATCAATAAAGGATTTTGAATCATTGTAATCAACAATCATTTTAGGCTTTTCAATTTCTTTGCCTTTGTGTAGACGTTTCAATATTTCATCCCCATGCTTTGTACTAATTAGCAAGACATCCCTTTTATCACAATATTTTAACATTACAACTCCGGAATTACTTTGTAGGGCAATTTTTTAATTTTTTTTAGTTTTTTCGTGACAACCTCAGGACAATTTATTTTTCTATTTGACCGAACAGTGCCTACAATGTGAGTTGTACGGCTGAGCAGTGTATGAGCAAAAATGGCGCTTGTATAATAATTATTTGTGAAGAGAGTACGACCACTATCTAACAACCCATCCATAAGTGATAGAACAAAAGATAAAGAGGCATTTTGACCACCCTGACTATCTTTTTCACAGTAAATTTTGAGGTCATGAGTGTAGCTGTTTTATAAGCAAAGCTTATATAATTTGATACCAAATTTGTGTTTTTTTATTTTTGATATATTGCTTGAATTTCAAGCGACCACGATAAGGTACCATCGTCTCGTCAATAGAGACATTTTCTTCTGGAATAACAATTTGCTGAAATCTAGAAATAAGTTTTTAAAGCAACGGAGATATTATTTTGTGAAGCCGATCAAAATCCGGTGAGTTTGGTTGTGGCGCTGTTTTATTATTGTTGAAGTGAATATTTGAAAGTAATTGTTCAAAATGATTTTTAGATATTTTGTGTCTTATATTGGCAACAAATAAGTAATTTCTGCTCTAATAGTCGCGTAATGGTGGTGCTTTTAGCAATCCAATCCATATAGTTACTTTTCTTGTAGTTGGTATCCAACGTTTACATTTAGATTTGGCTAAAACAGTTTGGCCATTTATCTGTTAATCTGCGTATAAATTCGTTTGGTCAACTATATATACGATTAAGTCTTCAGCCACAAATAATTTGTAAAAGAAATAAGAAGTTTCTGTAAAATTGTTGTAATATTCCAGTCTTACCCTAGCATTCTGAACAGTCTGCGAAAAATTTTTCAACTTGGAAGTGTCAACTTCGCTCCATAATAAATCTGAACTCTCCCCTTCATCGTCTTCTGCGACAACAGTAAATGTAGAAATTACAGTCTCTATTGTCTGTTATATCAGGTCATCCTAAACAGAAATTAGGTAGGACTTTCCAGAATAAATATAAAAGTTTAGTAAAGATTACCTCATTTTCAACGGCCCGTAATGCTATTTTTGGTATACCGCTGGGCCCTGGCATTGCAAGGTTGTGTTCGTCCGGTACTTCACTGATGCCATGTAATTTTCTTAGTTTCCTAGGAATTTCTTCGGATGAATCCGAAGTTTTTGTATCACTGGGTATATAATCATCTGATGATCCAGAATTTGCATAAGGGTCGTCCACTCCTAAATTTATAACACCGGGGCTAAACGTGTTAAGATCTGGCGATTGACCTGGAAATGGTAAAAGTGTAATATCCTCACTGTGAAAATAGCAGGATCTGCAGCAGTTAATAATAGAGGGGCAACAGGTTCTAAGATACGATCAAAATATTGATATCGATTCAAAGTGACTTCTATAAAAATAGGAACAGTTCGATGATATAAAATTACTCCAGCCCACATCATAACCACTATATAGACGAACACTTTGTACGTGCCTTAGTCTCTCTTGACCAGACACTCTCCAAACTTTTAGTGTTCTTTAATCGGGGTAGAGTAAAATATTGATATCATACAATTTTTTTTTAAATATTAGCTCCATATGTCATTTAAAGAATGTTAAGATTAGCACAATGTAAACTATCAATTGCATTCACTTTTAGAACAAATTAAAGTCAGTCTGTATACTCAACTAGTGAATCTGTGGACAACACAGAACTCCATTCCTGTTAGCTTGACTGCACATATTCTTGTTCCCACCTTCTAATTCCACGATTTCTATGAAGTAATATGGGACATTTTTGATGTGTGTATTTTAAACTAAAATTGTGGTTAATTCCCAGTGAAAATAGTTTATATGCTTTTGTCTATCCATTATATCTCTTTTATCTAACATGCTCTTTATACTCAATTTTGAAAGTAAGCCCTCTTGTTTTTCCATCGATCTTTATCGATGAAAAACAGGGTGTTAAGACTAATTTTTTGCGATATTTGCATAGTAACTAATAATGACGAATTCCACAGAAAATAACCACTTTTTTAATGCTAAAAACATAATTTTTAAATTTGGGTGCACACTCTGGAGACTATTTTTTTATTTTTTAGTACTGAAAACTAAAGAAAACTTATGCTTTTGCGAGATTTCAAAAATAATTGAGCAACATAATATTGATATTAAAGTGTAAAAATGTCGTTCAATATCGTTCAACAATGACATCAGTCTCTCTGATGCTCCCGAACTTCCGATTAACATGTATTTTTTGGCTATAAAAGTCAAACTTGGCATATAACTTCTGTTCTGCTACTATAATACAAACGGGTCACTTAATTTCGACAGGAAAGGCTGCGCCAAGTCAAGAGTGAGTTCACTTGGTAAAGAACTTTGAATCTGTATTTCCGTAACTTGAACTGGAACCACCTTTCATTAACTTTTGCGCCATGCACATACAATGACCTCTATATAACAATTGAGGTCATCAGAAAGTGAAGAAAAGATATTATGTTCAATATTGAACTCGCTGGTTTCTCTCTTTCGCATTGGGTATGTATATTGCTAGAAAAGATTCCGACAAAAATAATAGAGGAGAAGACTATATAAATTCCATTTGAAATTAAATAGACGCCAAAGACAAATAGACATACGTTCAAATACATGTTATACGTGATATTATACGCATACGTGATAAATATGTTAAAATGAATATTTATTTGTAGCCAAGAATAAATTTACAAAAGAAAAGTATACAAGCGATAATCACTCAAAAGACTAAAACCTCAGAACTGGTAAAAAAAACATCGATATATGCAATGACATAATTAATCGGTGGTAAAATGAATCAGCCTTGTTCTTAAAGACACATTAAATGCAATACAAAACAATTCAATCAAATATATTATACATAAGCATTAATAAATGTAGTTCAAGAGAAAAATCAGTAATACATTACACATCCAATTAATAGTAAAATTAATACAATTTTTATTAAAATCAGCACGTAAATTGTACACAACAATATTGATATTATTACAATAAAATAAGTCGTCAAATAATAATAAATCCAGAAAATTACTAATACAAACAAGTCAATAATAATTACCGATATATTAAAAAATATTTAAGCCAACGTGAAATATTCTGAATGGGCGACACAATGTAAAAAAAGCACAGCACAATAAAATTAATTCGCAACAAATACAACAAAGTTTAAATTATATAAGCAAGAAGGTATAATATTCAAAATAAAGTTAAAGTTAAAGTAAAAGGTTAAAAATCGCGACACAATATGTAATAATTTGGCACCAAGTAAACGTACTTGATCCATGCAACAACAAGATACATGATGCATTGTACTTTACTTCAATGAAATGATAGCATTAACCGCTATCGAAAAAGACGTCTTCAAGGACACAAAAGAACCACAAGGTATTGATAATGGACCAGCCTCCACCCTTACTGCATAAATCGACTGTCTCTCTCACAAGACCGAAGTAAAGTCCCCTAGGAAGTGCTGCCCGTAACCCACGCACATCTTTGTTGATTGGAAGATAAAACTCGGCTGTCGGTTTTGTAGATGAAATTAGTCTCTTATCTCAAACACAGATTTTGCAGATGGCTCGTCTTGTAATGTGTAGTTTTTTACAGCTGTATTTTTGTACACGAAATCTTAAAATACGGGGAGAATCAAAACTACCACAAAGTCTGTAATATTTTATAAATGTTTATAAATATTTGCGAAACTGCAACACCAATAATACGCAGCAAAGGATACGAGGACGGACTCCCATATTATAAGTTCCATTGGCTAACAAAACAAATCATCTACAACGTTTCGATCCTCGCTGTCTTCAGCGGAATCTACCAATAAGTTCTCGATTGCATCCTGTGCGCATTCATATTTATCATACTCAACCTATAAATTTTCACGACGAACTTAAAAAATCAATATCGACCAATATATCGACCAATGACACATTTCCTGCAATCCAATTACAGTGACGAATAATTGCATTCTTTGCACACTGTCTCTTGAATTTGAGGGTGCCCATTGTTTAGACAAAAATGGAGCAGCTAATATTTAAAACTGACACAAAAAATGTCTGGAATAGGAAAACCCTAAACACACAAAAAATAGAAAAAGAAGAAGAAAATCCATCTCAAAGGACCATTATATTCCGTTCTACATATACGATGACGAGATGAAGTTCAAAAGGTTCAAAATCGCGACAGAATATGTAATAATATTGGCACCAATGGCAACCTTGGTAAGTTGAAAGTTAACTATTCTCCGTTTTTAATGAATTGCAATATTAAGAAATCATTTTTTCGAATGTTTATAAAGTCCGACTGGCAATTCACTTTTTGTTGCTACAAATCACAGACTACCCCTTTTTGTCAATGTCGAGGCCAACCATATTTATGAAAATTTTTGCCGAAGAAGGTAATGATACCTTTTTTCCTTTTTTGCATTTTTTGCAAAATATTGCATTTATGTAAGGGGACTGAGCGAACTAGTGCAAACCTTTGGAGCATTTCTTCCTTTCCTTTGTTCATAAACACGTTGATACGTCTAGTAAAAGTGACTATGGTTTTAAATTTGGTAATTAAATTTTTAATACCGCATTATTCCTATCCTTTAGGCCATCTGAAATAACTAAATATGTGTGTAATAGTAGTAATAATTAGTGGGTTTCTGCCCTCTCCGAGAAACTGCTATGGTCGCTCATCTTAGATTCAGGCGCCAACAACTCTAGCCAGAGGGAAGCCAAATTTTTCGAGGAACTCTTTAATGGTATGGCAGATACTAGAATTTTAGTATGACTTTTTCAAAGGAGTCGAATCCCCAAAATAATAGTCTCAAGACTATTCTTTTCTTAAGGATCTGTTTTCCGTGTTTTCACCGATTATTACTTTAAAAGGAAAAAAACCTGCCCAGGACAAAAAAACTACCGGAAAAACCAATTATTCCTGTTCGTTTTAGGTTATAACCGGTTGGTTTTTCACAGAGACATATAATACTATATATATGGTATGGTAATACCAGCCCATTCCGCTAGTTCGACAGACAAAGCAGTCTTCTCTGTCGCACTGGGGTAACGTAACTGTATTGCAGCAGTCAGTCTATCTTGTATTATATGTCTATGGTTTTTTTCCACCACAAGAAACCAATAAATACGAAAAAACTGAATAGACCAAAGCTAAGTTGGATTACTTAGTTTTTAAAGTTTTTATGAAATCTGTTAATACTGTTCAATAATCTAGCTAGATGTAAATAATAATATACCAATAGTGGAAACAGTTTTCTAGGTTGAAACTCTTCACACTTGATAGAAAATGCTGTTAGGTAATATAAAAAGTTCAAACTCACTCGACTTGCATATAATATAATTAGTATGCCGTATAAAATTCTCTCCAAAAACATTCCAAAGAAGCTTAAATTCTAATGAGGATTTGTATACAACTAATTACGTTGAGACTGAATTTAAATTGTAAATTGTGGAGAAGTTCACGAGTCTATGGAGGACTTTCGAATGAAGTAAGAAATACTAAACGGTTCTTTTCAACTTTTATTTGTCCTTTTCCCACTTGACTCTTCTTTCGGATTAATTTGGTTTAAACATGATTAAAAGTTATTTGGTTTAGATAGTCATTTGCTATTATAGAATAATTTAAAAAAGAGTTCAACAAATAATTATTAGATATTTACTAATGGAGACATTGGTCTTTTTAGTAAACGCTATTCAAAAGTTTGAAAATTTAAATTAAAACCGCACATATAGCCTCCTTTGATCTACATTTTCTAAAGGTTATTAGTATTTTAGTTATTTTGTTTTAAACATGACTGAAAGTAATATATTTCTATTAATTTTTTGAGTATTACCACACACATTGTGTTTTACACTATTCTCTCTCTCTCTCTCTCTCTCTCTCTCTCTCTCTATCTCTCTCTCTCTTCTCTCTCTCTAGCTCCCTCGTAATTATCCTATTACTGATTATCCCATTGTACTAGTAACTAGATGCTTTGATCGCTTTTTATATCCAACTTTTTAAGTGTTAAAGTGATTCAAAATAAACTACAGACTTTATTTAATAACGGGGATCCTACCAAAACTATTCGATACATGAATAATAAACCAACTATCGTTTCAAAATCCATCCAAAAAACACTTTATAAAGACTAATATTCCTTTTAACTACAATATAATTTATCTCAACGCCGAAAGCATAGTAAAAAGACAGATCTAGTCCAAGAATCCCTAACTCGTTCCAATCTTAAAATACTTTTGTTGAGTAAAATGTAATAATTATTGCCATATTCGTTGTGACTTAACGAGTAGATACACCGGAGATGTTATGCTATATTATCATCAAAGATTATGAGTTTTAAAATTTTAAAATATTTTAATTGCGTGATAATTTGGTGTGAAGTAATTCAAATACATTTTAAATCCATGGTTTACTTGGTGGGTTGTTTATACCATTCACTGGTGCTCAATTCATCGAATATTTGGAAGAAATATGTGATGCTTCATTTACTGTCAACTATGATTGTCTGTAGTAGGTATAGATCTGTGGATTAGTAATTTCTATGGTTACAAAATAAAAAAAAAATTCGGATTATGGGATAAAACAATATATTAGTAATCCTACCCGTATTACTGACATTAGCAAAACTTTCGTAGATTATGTGCTTTCTAATCCAAATAACATAGGTGCTTGTGTTCACGAGTTTTCAAAAACAACTGATCATTCCATTATTTCAGCAAATCTGTGGCTTGGAATGAAAAGGGCGGGTGTCACAAAACGTAAACTCGAGTAATCGGCCATTGTTTATATTTGGCCGCATATTAACCACATTTGCTTGTAGTTTATAAGCTTACTACTTAATACAGCACCATCAATGTATTTGTAAAAGATAATATTGGAATATCCCTATGTTTGAAACAATTTGTATGCTAGAAATATTATAAATAATATAAAATAAAGGGACAACCGCCTTTTTTAATGAACTGGTGTACAATTAATTCTTATGGACATCCGACTTTATAAATAAATAATCCTCTTACAAAATGAACAATTTTATTTTCAAGGTATAACAAAACATAGATTAATAATTTTATTTAGTTTATAAAAGATTTTATTTTCGGTCGTCTTCATCAGAATCTAGATTTGTATAATGTGGGAGGTTTATATAATAATCTTTATGCTGTTCGTCCACCCATTGTAGAAGAACCATAAGATTGTCGTATTTCTTTTTATTAATGGGAATTAAACTATTTACCCTTATTGGCTTTAAACAATTATTCGAGAAACCTAAGTTCAGTCTTTTGTTTCTTTTAAAATCTACTTCTTTAAAGGCTGCATGAAATTCCGTTTTATATAGTAATTTACCAGGTTTATCTGATCGTACTTGCAAATGAACAATATTAGAACTCAAAAACGGTTCTCCATCTGTGTTTACTTTACGAACAATTAATTTTCCATGAACAGAATATAAATTAGCCCAGTTGAAAAATTCATTTTGGGACATTTCGTGTACTTCCAATGGCTTATTACTGTATTGGCAAGTACGTATAAACTGTGCCCATTCTCTAGGAGTTTGAATGGACATTGTAGACAGTCTTTTCTTTTTCTTCTCAATTACAGCATGAACTGCATCTACTTCCATATGTGTATGGCCTGTCAATAAAAATTTGTGGTTTATTACAAGATGAGGAAATTTTTGAACCACGTACAAATACATGGCAAACAACATTGTATTTCTGTTTTGCCCAGCGCAGTTGTCAGACCAAAGAGTAATTTCTTTTATATTATTTGGGAGAGTTTGAATCCACTTAAATAAACACGATGCTATTTGATTCCCACCTCTCTCAGATATTGTCTCATTCCATATCATACAATGATTTTCTCCAGCAGTGTTGTCGTGAATAGTAAAATTAAACGTCCATAGCTGTCGAAGATAGAATGATTTTGCATTGGTTAATAATGGGGTCGGTAAACATTTTTGTAAATCAATCATTACAACCCGTTCGTTTGAGCCTTCCTTCTTGGCTCTCTCTTTATCTACTCTCTTTAGACCATAGCGAGTTTCTGCATCATCTAAATGTATTTTTTTAGCATTTTCGATCGTTTTTCTTAGATTCTCATCATTTTCGTTTTGTAAACTACATGTAATTTTATCACACATATCACATGTATCCAAGTTCGGTAGTTTAAAACTCAGATTAAATTCAGTGCAGAATATGAATCTGTACATACTAGCTGTTACAATTTTTTCTTTGGGTATGAGTTCTTCATTACACCAATCAGTGTATAATTTGTACATTACAGCAATGTTTAATTCAGGACTCAAATATTGTCTCTTAGAATGGCTACGACTGTAATGACTTTCTACTCTTGGAAATAGATTAATATGTTCCATAACAGTGCGCTTCTTTTCTTCATCTAATTTTCGTGCTGATATTGGTTCACCAGGACTTGAAATTAAACCTCCTGGCGATTGCAGTTTCTTTATTACTGCTCCACGGACAACCTTTTCAGATATTGATAATGTATTCAAAAACATAACTTTACATATTTCAATATTTTTGTTATTTATATTGAAAACATAGCTGTAAGTAAAGTTTCTCCTACCTAACTGACTGCCATTTCTGGATCTTTGTCTATCTTTTGGACGAATATTAACACTTTGTGCCAAAAATTGATGTCTTTGTTCCCAACTATAAGTTTTTTTCCAAAACGTTTGAAATATTTGAAATCGTTCATTTGCATCAAGTTTAGTATGGCATAATTTTCTGCAATTGCAAGGTATACCCATCACTTTAGCAGCTTTTACGTTTTCTTTAAATCCAACATATTCTTCTCCTTTTAGTCTTTTTGCCTTTGCAATGTTTGTTTTCCATAACTTAGGGTTTGATTTTCGTTTCCTTGTCGTTTTTCTCCTATTTTGAGAATCAATCTCTTCTTGTTCTGTATCGTTACCAGAAACTGGGCCATCATTTTTATGTTCAATTTTTTCTGTCCCTTCTTCACTGTCATTTTCTGTATCATTGGCTAAATCTAAGGTTGGATCGTAACTTAGATCATTCATATCTAAATCATTAGTATCACCTAAAAAAAAATTAGTTTAGTTCTCTAGTGCATAGATACAAGGTTTACTAAGCTCATCTTACCTTTAGAACTTCGCATGGTGTTCACATCTCCATCATCATTTCCATGTAAAACCTGCAATCTATTAGTTTCTCCCAGAGATTCACCTGCATGAATCATACCATTACCAACATACGTATTAGGAGTGATAAGATTTATATCTTCTGTAACTAAAATAATACAAATATATAAGTTTTAAGTGGACATACAAAATGAAAATGTAAATTTTACCACTACTGGGTACCTCTTGTTCTAGATTATTTAGAGAAATTTCAGCATTACTTGCGGAATAAACAACTTCACTGATGTTCTCTAAAATCAAAGCATTTTTTCGTAGTATAGAGTAAAATCAATTTAAAAACTAAATCTTACCTATAGGAGTTCCATGTGATTCTAATATAACATTAGGAGCAACAAAAGAATCCGCAAACTTACATTCTAGTTGTATGTTTTCATTATTTGCTGCAAGGAAAGAATTTGGAATAGTACATCATTACTAATCATATTATATGTGTATCTTTATAATGCAGGTATGTACTTACAAAGATAAGTTAAATTTTCTTTATCATCTTCTTGATTAGTGCACTGTTTTGCCAATAGTAATATTTTCTTTCCCCTATTCATCTGTATAAATAAGTATTTCACAATAAAGAATACTCTATAAACGCCAAAGAAACAAGGCACACTAATATATTAATTGAGGTTAGGTTTTGAGAATGTCAGTTGGACTACCGCCTTTTTCAAACTGCACGTGCTGAAGCATAATAATCTTATGTCCATTATATTGCAAGAAAGGGCGGGTGTCCCATATACGACCTTTTTACGTAAAAAGGAGTATTTACTTACGCCTTTTTGTTTTGCAAAAGTTAAAAACCGTAAAAGATATGGACATCTGACTTTTTTTAAATGAAACTATCTCATATGCTTACTATAGAAATGATATGAACCTAAAATACAGAAAAATGGACATCCGCCCTTTTTATTCCAAGCCACAGAAATATCTCAAATAATAGTAGTTATAAATTATCTGATGGTAATACATATATCCAAGTCTGGAAATTGACGTAATCATAACTTGGATAAAATCAAAACTAGTCTTATTATATGTCGCTTTAATTTAAATTCTGTTGATAATTATATTATTTGGCAGGAAATTTTGCTAAATTGTGAAGACGTTATCAAAGGCGTAACACCAATTGTAACATATTGTACCGGTTTTAAATAAAACGAGCGGTTCGAATTTATATAAATATATTTATTTATAACTTTACAGTTCGGTATTCTCTTATCAACTAAACTTATTCCTAAGATCGTTACATATATATACTAAAGTTACTATTTTCTAGAAAGTTCCCACCTCTAGGCGAACGCGACAGTTCTTTCTCGAAATATCGAGTCGCTTTCGAGATGCCGCCGCGCCGCATGGAAGCATGAGGTGCTGTTTCGAGATGCAACCGTTATACGTGCCTCGTTAAATTCACGTTCGTAACACTGCTCCCCTCTTAGATCTGAGCGTCCCGATCAGGAACTCTATCTATAGGCTCAGGATGGCGGAATCTACAGGACTCTCCAGCTCTGCATGAACCCCTCAGAAAGAAATAACAGTCTACTGTCTTTGAAGGACACGATCTCTTCGGATTAATGCAACACACAGTAATTCTTACACCGGTTTCTCGGAAGATCACTTCAAGTATGCTTCTGACAATCTTCCAATCCAGATTATCTAGTGCATGGCCTATCTTGGGTAAAGCCAAGTTCTTAATGTCGTAATTGTAGACGATTTTCTTCAAATTAGTCAGAGCACACCATATATCCTCGTAGCTTGCCTTGTCTGTATACGACTTTCTGGCCACCATATACAACAAAGATCGAGAACCATCTTCTAATCTCAGCACTCTTCCAACTTTAGGCTGCTGGTTTTTTAACTCGTCCAAGCGACCAAATTTCTTATGAAATACGGATGAGATTCCTTTAGTCATCTCAAGATCTTGGGCAACACAGTGGGCTAGGCCAAACTCTAGGTCGCAGGGCAAACGAACTTCACGACCTAACATTAGGCAGGTTGGAGTCTGGCCCGTAGTTTCATTCACAGCCGAGCGGTAGGCCATTAGGAATAAATGAATGTGCTGGTCCCAATCTCTTTGATGTTCTGATACAACTTTGGACAGGTGTTTACCCATCGTTCGGTTCATTCTCTCGACCATTCCATTTGATTGAGGATGAAGGGGTGTCGTTCTGGTCTTATTGACACCAATCAATTTACAAACGTTTTGGAAAAGGTTTGACTCGAAGTTTCGCCCTTGGTCGGAGTGGATCTCCAAGGGAACACCAAATCGGCTAAAGAATTCTTTAACCAGTACCTCTGCAACGGTAGCAGCTTCTTGATTTGGTAGCGCATAGGCCTCAGTCCATTTCGTAAAATAATCCATGGCTACCAGGATATATTTATTTCCATCATTAGTCTCTGGATGTGGACCTGCAATGTCGATTGCTACTCTTTCCATAGGACTACCAACATTGTACTGTTTCATGGGTGCCCTCTTTTTACCAACTGGACCATTACTGGTTGCACACAGTTCACATTTCCGGCACCATCTTCTTACATCATCTTTACAGTTCACCCAATAGAACCGTTCTCGAACCTTTTGCAGAGTCTTCGTAATACCAAAGTGTCCACCTGATGCACCGTCATGTAACTGACGCAATACTTCTGACACTTTACTTTTAGGTACAATCAACTGAAGCTTAGATTCTGTACCATCATCATAAGGTTTTATAAAGAAGATCATCTTTTAACACTAGGCAATTCCATTGGCTCCAGTAACACTTGACTTCAGGACTACATGCACTAATGTCTTGCCAAGAGGGCCTTTCACTTCGACGCATCCAATCCAATACTCTTTTTATACATGGATCATCTGCTTGAGCGTCTTGTAGCTGTTGAGGCTGCCATTGATCATTAATGACGGTGGTTCGTCTCACGGGGCAAAGTCTTTCTTCTAATTTAAGACAGTGATTACAATGTTCACTGCACGGCCTTCTCGAAAGCGCATCAGCATTTAAATGAACTCTTCCAGCCCTGTGTTCGATCTCGTAATCATATTCTTGTAATCGTTCTAACCATCTTGCCATCTGGCCCTCTGGATTACGGAGTTGTAGGAGCCATTTTAGAGCAGCGTGATCCGTGCGAAGAAGAAACTTTCTGCCGTATAAATATTTATGGAAATGCTCGCAAGCCTTGACTACGCCTAGCAATTCTCTCCTGGTAACGCAATAGTTTCTCTCTGATTTCGACAAGACTTTGCTAAAGTAAGCGATGACTTTCTCCTGCCCATCTTGGATTTAGGAGAGAACAGCTCCTATTACACTGTTGCTTGCATCGGTGTCCAATAAAAATTTTCCTGCCTGTCTAGGGTAGCTTAAAATCGGTGCGCTGATCAGAGCCATTTGTAAGTGTTCGAAAGCTCTCTGACATTCTTCGCTCCATGTATATTCTTTGCCTTCTTCTGTCAACTTAGTTAATGGCTTGGAGATGTTGGCAAATCCTTTGACAAAACGTCGGTAATATGTGCATAGGCCAAGAAAACTTCTAATTTCGTGTTTGTCTCTTGGTTCCGGCCAATCCTTAATTGCTGCAAGTTTTTCAGGATCAGCTGTTACACCATTACTTGCTACAATATGTCCCAAGTACTTCACTTCTCGTCGAAACAAGTGACATTTCTTCGGACTCAACTTCAAATTTGCTGCCTGCAATCGTTGAAAGACTTCTGTCAAATTATTGGCATGTTCATCGAAGGATCTTCCTACTACAATTACATCATCCAAATAAACCAGCCATGTTTTCCATGTTAGACCTCTTAAAACTGCCTCCATTAATCTTTCAAATGTGGCCGGGGCATTACATAAACCAAAGGGCATAACTGTGAACTGCCAAAGCCCTGATCCTATCGAGAATGCGGTTTTCTCACGATCAGCTGACTCCATGTCTACTTGCCAATATTCACTTTTCAGATCGAGTGTGGAGAACCAACGAGAACCAGAAAGTGTATCCAAAGTATCGTCTATTCTGGGCAAAGGATAACTATCTTTTTTAGTTATCGCATTGAGCTGTCGGTAGTCAATACAAAAACGTGTTGAACCATCTTTCTTCTTTACTAGTACTACTGGTGATGTCCATGGACTGTTTGATGGTTCAATTACCCCTTGTTTGCTCATATCTTTGATGATGTCTTCGGCTTCATCTCTTTTCGCAAATGGAAGTCGTCTAGGTTGTTGTCTGATTGGCTGAGCGTCTCCGGTATTAATTTTGTGCTTTACTATGCTTGTTTTGCCATTATCCTTCTTATCAATGGCAAAAACATCTTGAAATTCTATTAGCATAGACTTTACTTTTTTAGTTCGTTTATCATCAACATCTTGGCACGTTTTAATCATCGTCTCAACAAGCTCCTTTGGATACTTAGATTTCGACGGTTTCTCATTAGTACTCATGGAACAAATCAAAACCACGGGAACACACTGTCCGATCAAAGTTCTTTTACTTAACTTAATAGCAGTTCCCTTTAAATTCATAACTCTTACAGGAACGATATTTCGAATTCTCACCAAAGCTTTTGCCGTTAGGAACTCGGCATTGTTCACATCTTCGACCATCCTTAAGCTTCCCTCTCGGCAGTAACCATCAGGTTTGGTCATCAAAATTTTCTCACTATTAGCGGGTATTGTTACGTCGCAAGTAGTTATTAAGCTGATAACATCTTCTTTGTCTTCATGAAACGGCAACTCTTCACCACTGATCTCGAGAACTCCATCTTTGACATTCAATACAGCCCCAACTTTCCGTAGTAAATCCATCCCCAATATGAACTCGTCGGAGATGTCTGCAATTAATACTCGATGTTTCACTGTGGTCTGGCCAATGGATACTGACATATTAGCCTCGCCATATGTATTAATTATCTCACCAGTTGCTGTTCTAAGCTTTACTGTTGCAGGCGATAATTTAAGATGGTCTCGTACTACTTCTGGCCATGCAATAGTTCTTGTTGCACCGGTATCTACCAAAACGATATACATTTATTATTGATACGACCCTCGATGTACAAGCTATGAATTCCACCGGAGGACGTAATGTTCACAGTTACTATGGGGGCTGTGTTTCTCAAGGTCGGCAGTTGCCCCTTAGTGTCGACCCGTTCTAGTTTTCCGACTGTTGTATCATTTTCTTGCAATTACGGCGAATGTGACCTACATCACCACAATTCCAACATCTGGGCTCGCGTCTCTTCGGCATCGTGTTACGAACTACTTTTCGTACCATTTCTTCCAGACGTTCATCGTTTGGTTCGTCGCCTTCTTCAATGGTTCTTACTCGATGGCTCCGTGAAGTTTGACTAGCTGTTTCATGTTCCAAAGCAATAGCGAGCGCTTCATCTAGAACTTTCGGTCTTGCTAGTCGTAAAGCTTTCTGTAATTCACTTTCTTTTAACCCATTGACGAAGGTATCTACAGCTATTTCTTCCAAAATGTTGTCTGGTACCTCCGGATAAGCCAACCGCACTATAGGAGCAACATCTGCTTCAAACTCTTGCAAATTTTCCCTTGCTCGTTGAACTCTACTTCTTAGTTGTGCCTTGTAGACTTGTTGTAGATGGGCATCTCCGTAACGTTTATCTAGTCGAGTGAACAAGGTCTGGTAACATTTTTCTTGACCCTTAGGAATCGATCTTAGGATATCCGCAGCATCACCTCGTAAAGCAGCAGTCAAGGAAACAGCCTTTTCTTGTTCTGTCCAATGATTGGCTGTCGCAATAGCTTCAAATTGTCTAAGGTATATGGACCAAGAGAACTTTCCATCAAATGGTGGCAATTTAAATCTCATATGATGTGTCATTTCGTCTCTAGATGATTCTTCTTTCACTACCGGATCTAAAGCTACCGTATTAATTAGTGGTAGCACTTTCGTGTTAGTTATCATGCTCTCTAACTGTTTGATCTTCTCTTCTACCTTATCGAATGTTTTAGAGACTTCTTCAAATTTCTCATCGTTCTGAGTACATACTTCGTCGAATCTTCTTGAAACCTTTTCGAGTTTCTCGTCGTTTTGTCTAGCTACTTCTTTAATAATTTGTGAAGGCTCGTCGAATCTTCTAGATACATTCTCGAATTTATCATCATTTTTTTTAGAAGTCTCCTCAATCATTTGCGAGACGTTCTCAAATTTCTCTTCGAATCTTCTAGACACATTTTCGAATTTATTATCATTTTTTTTAAGATTCTTCAATCATTTGAGACGTTTCATCGAATCTTTTGGAAGCAGTCTCGAATTTTCCATCAATTATTTTAGTTAAAACGGCTTCTTCTGCTGACTGGAACTGGAATGTCTCTAGGTCGTCTCCATTCTTGTTGAGAACAGTCTTCAGTCGTTCTTGGAGGATCTTCTTGGACCCGCTGCAGTCTTCATCGCGTTCTTCTAGTTGCTCACGCAACTGTTTCACTGAAAGTTCTACTAGCAGCATCTTTGGTCAGGCACACACGTACTTTTAAATGTTCTTTCGTACGACGATCACTACTGAACTACGCGGATGTTCCCGACAAACAATACTTTTCAAAAGTTTAAAAGTCTTTTTCAAAAATCACTGTTGAATTTATATTTAAATCAATTGTCCTCACACGGTGACACCAACTGTACCGGTTTTAAATAAAACGAGCGGTTCGAATTTATATAAATATATTTATTTATAACTTTACAGTTCGGTATTCTCTTATCAACTAAACTTATTCCTAAGATCGTTACATATATATACTAAAGTTACTATTTTCTAGAAAGTTCCCACCTCTAGGCGAACGCGACAGATCTTTCTCGAAATATCGAGTCGCTTTCGAGATGCCGCCGCGCCGCATGGAAGCATGAGGTGCTGTTTCGAGATGCAACCGTTATACGTGCCTTATTAAATGCACGTTCGTAACAATATTAATTTCAATTAAAATTATCTCGACTTGATTATGAGGTATTTAAACGAATTAAACAGCGTAATAGGACTTACAAAAATTTAAAAAAATAAATGTATTGACACCCTTGAAAAACAACATACATGACAAATTTTTAAGATACATAGAAATGAGGTAGTAAATATTGAAGCTAAAAAAGAGCGGTTTTATTTTAACAAAATTGCTAGATATAAAAGCAATCCAATACAGATGTGGAATACATCAACCAAATTAATCAATAATACGTGCTAAGGCGAAGTGCAATATTTGCAAAATTTTCACTTTTAAGTCATATATGTTTTAAATTATGCTGAAACCATTAAAGGAAGTAGAAAAGCAGTGTCTGCAATGGTTTATGAGAAATAGCATATATCATAAGCAGTAAGTACAAGGTAAAACTAGCTATTTCTAAGTAAAAGAGCAGCAGCTACAGTGGACCAAGCAAGAAAGCAGGATCTGCTTGCAGCTTCAGTATCCATGTATAAAAAGAGTATTGGATTTGATGTGCCGAAGTGAAAGGCCTTCTTGGCAAGACATTAGTGCATGAGTCCCGAAGAGAAGTGTCACTGGAGCCAATAGAATTGCCTAGTGCTGAAAGATGATCTTCTGTATAGAACCTTTGAGAATGATGATTGTACAGAAACTAAGCTTCAGTTGATTGTAACTAAAAGTAAATTGTCAGAAGTATTGTGTCAGTTACATGACGGTGCATTAGGTGGGCACTTTGGTATTACGAAGACTCTGCAAAAGGTTCAAGCACTGTTCTATTGGGTGAACTGTAAAGATGATGTTAGAAGATGGTGCCGAAAATGTGAACTGTGTGCAACCAGTAATGGTCCAGTTTGGAAAAAGAGGTAATCCATAAAACAGTACAATGTTGATAGTCCTATAGAAAGAGTAACAATCGACATTGCAGGTCCACTTCCAGAGACAAATGATGGAAATAATATATTCTGGTAGTCATGGATTATTTTATGAAATGGACTGAGGCCTATGCGTTACCAAATCAAGAAGCTGGTACCGTTGCAGAGGTACTTGTTAAAGAATTATTTAGCCGATTTGGTGTTTCTTTGAAGATCTACTTCGACCAAGGGCGACACTTCGTGTCAAACCTTTTCCAAAACGTTTGTAAATTGATTGATGTCAATAAGATTAGAATGACACCCCTGCATCCTCAATCAGATGGAATGGTCAAGAGGATAAACCAAACGATGCGCAAACACCTGTTTAAATTTGTATTGAAAGATCAAAGAGATTGGGACCCGTACATTCATTTATTTTTAATGGCATACCGCTCAGCCGTAAATGAAACTACAGGACAGACTCCAACCTGTCTTATGTTAGGTCATGAAGTTCGTTTGTCCTGCGACCTAGAGTTTGTCTATAGAACATCCGAAGAACATGTTGTAAGCGAAGATTGCGGGATTAGGTGATCTTGTTTGGCTTTATAATCCACAACGTCGTCGTGGCTTGCCTCCTAAACTTCAAAGCCAATGGGAGGGTCCGTATGAAATTAAATAGTGAATAAATGACGTAATATACCAAATTAAGAAGATGCCGAAAGGTAAACCAAAAGTAGTTCACATAAATCGTCTTGCACCTTATGCTGGCTTAAATGAAACAAAAGAAGCCAGAACCCTTCAACATGAGATCAAAGATGCCCGTCGACCAAACTTTAACGAATTTAGGTCAAATTACGCAGAGAGATAGTGCTTGATTCGGCATGACGACAGAAGTTCAGCAGGATCTTTTTAGTATTCCGCATAACATCTCTCGAGCCCGATCTTTCGAGAAACCGGCGTAAGAATTACTGTGTGTTGCATTACCCAAAGAGATCGTGTGCTTGAAAGTCAGTTGACTGTTGTTTCTTCTTGAGGAAGTTATGCAAAGCTGGAGAGGCCTGTAGATTCCGCCATTCTGGGCCTACATGTAGAGTAGCTGATCGGGACGCTCAGATCTAAGAGGAGAGCAGTGTTACGAAAATGCATTCAGCGTGGCCCGTGTAACGGTTGCATCTCGAAAAGGCATCGAGAACCTTCGCTATGTATCGAGCGCTGTAAAAATCCATTTGTCAAATAACGAATTAGAGGTGGGACTACCCCAGAAGATTCGAGAATAATACTTTTGGTATATATATGTAACGATGTTATGAGCTAGTTTAGTTGATAAGATAGTACCGAACTGTTAAGTTATAAATAAATATACCTATTTATATAAATTCTAACCGCTCGTTTTATTTAATCTCGCTGAAATAGCTTTAACAGCCATTCAAGTTAAAGAGATTTCCAAAATATTAGCACCTACATGTTTTTGCAATGTAGAGCTTCTAATACTGATCTTATGGGATACTGGCTTGCTCAGTAGTTCAAACTTTTTAACCACCTTTCGTATTTTTTTTATATAATTGTTAATCTTTATTTAGAATATATTTTCAGTCTAAAAAAAATTTCGTCGCTGTAAGAATTTCCCCTACGTTACTTCAAAATAATCATGTTGTGTGTTTTTTACAAAGCAAAATACAATAAATCAAGAATGTAAAAAAAGGATTTTCTTTTGTTAGGGTTTCAGTCAGCGGGCTAAATTATTTTTTAGGGTATCTGGAGGAGGGATGTATATATTTTTGTTCTTGATAAAATGGAAATAATTCATAATGTAATAAAAAGTTAAAGTTACTTAAAATAATAATTATTTTTGTAGGATGTAAAGGCAAAGTTCATATAAAAAAGTCAATATTGTTTAGGCAATCTTTCAAAGGAGTTTTCTATTATCCGGCTACCCTATCAACTTTTTACAATCGCTTACCGTATACCCACCGCAACTCAAGGGTAATTTAACTGAAGATGTTATACCGACGTGATTTCTATCTCTCAAAATACAGCACACGTTTCGTATTTTTCCCCTGGAATATGTGTCGATTGAATCGTCCCTGAACTCCCTCGGGATATTTCGAGGATCGATTAAGGACTCTGATATCGTTTGCAGAGTTTCCTTTCGTGGCTATATACCAAACTAACTACTTAGGGAAAGGCAGACCCATTCGATTTTTTAAAATAGTGATTATCTGATATCAATAACTAGATCAAATTTTTCAAGTTTTTTAAAACTATTTTAAAATAAAATATTAATAGGTAACAAAATATATTTTTTAAAAGATTCCGAATATTTGTGCATAATCTTTTGATTTTAACACAGTTTTTAACATAGTTACACGTGATAATTATCTTATACTTACAAAGAAAACCGGCCCGCATGTATTAGAAGTTTGTTTGGTTCATCCTTTGTTTAGCATATTTTTATAGATTGTAGTTTAAAATGTCTTAATGATCATTAATCTTATTTTAAGGATTGGTAAACTATTTTTTCTTATATTAGTATATTATCCACCTATTTTTAGAAGCTCTCCTAGTGTTCCCTTCTCTCTACAATTTTTATACGGGACAAACCGAAAGACCTCTAAGTATAAGGATAAATGAGCATGAAACATCAACAAATCACAGGTATGCAAACCTGCCTGAGAAAATAAACTCAGATATTTAAACGTTCTAAGACGTAAAAAAGGAGTAGGTCATGACAAATCTGTGAAGAGGTACAGCTGATTTTATTTTGTTTTTTTTTTTATCTTCCGACCACCTTTATCAATGTCTGTTTGCCTTGCAATTCTTAGAAGGCACATTTAATGGACAAATCTGGATTTTGGTTTCGTCAATTAGAAATATAATTAAGTTTACTCTCAACACCAAATTTTGATTTTATTAATCAGATCCTATTCCATTCTGCCAAGGAATTTGCGACACAGATTTTTTCTGACGGATATTTTCAAGTTAAAGTTGATTTCATGTAATCGAATAAATTATCTTATAAGTAAAGTCGTCCCAGGAGCGCAACTCAGCAATATTGGCAATATAATTTTAAAGTCGTCTACTTTAAAATGTATAATGTATGTCTAAATTGTCAATATAAATGAGTCAGATAAAATTAAATTGTTAGAAGAATTTTTCGCCAAGCAACAAAAAATAAAATTTATTTAAATTACTAATGTTTGTATTTTAAGAACTATTTCTGAAGTGGAAATTGAAACGTCAATAAACTTAGTTTAATCTCCAATTCTGGCTTATTCCCATTTAAATAATAATTACTTTAAAACGCCACGAGAAAACAGCTTCAGAAAGATATAAAGTTTCCATCTCTGGACTAGTTTTACAGCTCGAATATCTTGTTTTCTTTCTAAGTGACCAAGCCAGTTTAGTGACTTTATCAATCTAACGATATCTGTGCTATGCATTAGTTCTATGAGCTCATTTTTATTCTCGGCGTACCATGGCTACAATGGGCTGGTCCAAATATCTTTCTCAATATTTTGCTCCCAAATATCCTTAATTGATTTTCATATATATATATATATATATATATATATATATATATATATATATATATATATATACAAGGATTTCCACAGTTTTTACTGTATTCCTTCACTTAACCGTTTTCTTTAATGTTTAGCCAGTCCCCTTCCTGTAGGTTTCTTCTTCTCATTGCTTCGTCCACTTCATCTCTGAAAGATCTTCGGGGTCTGCCTCTCTTTCTTCTTCCTATCGGGCTCCATTCTGTTATTCTATATATCCACCGATTTTGGTCTGCTCTTCTGACATGTCCGTACCAGGTTAACCTTTTCTGTTCGATGTAGTCTATTATGTCGGAGTTCATTCCCATTCTCCTCTTAATCTCCATGTTATTTATTCTATCTCTTCTTGTTACTCTGCAGCTTCTCCCTAGGAATTCCATCTCTATTGCTCTTATTTTGTTTTTGGTTTTCTTATTTATTGTCCAATTTTCACACCCATAAGTGAGGATACTTCTTGTATCTTTTTCTTTGTTTTCATGCTGATGTTCTTATCCCATAGCACCAGGTTCAATTTTCGTATGCAGTCTCTTGTTTGTCGTAGTCTGTTTTTTATATCTTCCTCCGTTGTTTCTTTGTTTGATATTATGAAACCTAAATACTTTTACTTGTCTGTTCTTTTGATTTGTTTACCTTCGTCTATTTCAGCTGTTTTATTTCTGTATTCTCCGTTGTTAGTTATTCAGTTTTCTTTAGGTTTATTTCCATCCCATTCTTTGTACATTCTCGCTCAGGTTTTCTCATCATAAAACTGAGGTCATCCTCGTCTTGTGCGATCACAATTTGGTCGTCAGCAAAACTTAGCGTATATAGATATTCGTTCCTTACTGGTATACCCATTCCTTCGCACTTTCTTTTCCATGGTTTCAGGGTTTTTTCCAGGAATATTTTGAACCGGGTGGGGGATGTGGAGCAACCCTGTAGTAGTCCCTTTGTCGTTTTAAATGGACTGCATATTCTATTGCCCGTTTTGATAGCTACTTCGTTATTTTTGTAGAGTGCTTTTACCACTTTTATTGGTACTTCGTATAATCTTCGTGGAACTTCGATATCTTCCATTGCTTCCATAGCTTGGTTCTAGGTATTGAGTCATATGCCTTCCCTACTGGGTATATATTGACCAAAGCTACATTTTCCCCGAAAACCTTCAAGCATCTCGTCAATGCAGCAATACATTTCAACTATATAGCAAGCCATGCACTTTTCTAAAAACTCTTCGAAAACTTTTCTTATGGGTGCAAGTTTGTCAAGTTTTCGTCGTTCTGCTCTGGACTGGATATCGTCAAAGCGTAGTACACGAAGGAGGATATAGAATCGCTTCTTTGACATAACTGTCAGAAAACATTCAGGAGTTAAGTACAGCTAAGTACAGCAAACTAAATAGTGCTCTAATTTCATCACTATTGGTACATACTGAATCCCTTTCACGAGAAAACTGGTTGCGCATTTTTACTAAATACGTATTGGTATGTTGCACAATTTCGTTTATTATTTTGCTAGAGAAAAACAATTTCCAGCATTCAATTGGTGTTAACATATTTTTTGCTATTCGTTTTAGACCTGGTAGACGAGTAACTATGTTGTGACTATGTGTGCGACTAGTTTTTTGCTCTGAATGAACTGCCTGTTTTGTTATACCATCTTTTCTAAAGGCGGAAATACACCATTCGATTCGGTTGAACGTGGATGATTCAACCAAAATGAACCATGTATTTTGCAATTCAATAAAAGCGTTCAACAAAATTGAACGTTGAAATGAGTTGAGATAATTTCTACTTTTGTTCAACTTCGTTGTACAACTGGGATAATTCATCTACATTGACTCGTATATACAAGTTTTGTCGATTGTGTTCGATTCAACCGTTTATTTCATCGAGTTACCTTTTCAGTTTGACTTGTGATATAATAAGTTCCGTACATACGTTTCGAATCATCCACATGGTTCAACCGAATTGAATAAAGAATAAATTGAAGCGTATATAGGTATGTATGCTTCTCAATTTGATTGAACAATGTAATTGAATCATCTACATTGTTCAACCGAATTGAATGGTGCATTTCCGCCTTAAGATAAACTGGAACACCTTTACGAAAAACAGAAGCCACATCATTGTCATCAAAATCTGCTGACAATTCGGAGTCTGTATTATGGCCTAAATTATCACACTGGTCGATATCACTGTCTTCTTCATCTTGTCAATCAGTTTTATTTTCATTCTCCTCTGCTTCAATTTCATCTAACCACGCCAAAAGTTGTCTCTCTCGGGCTGAGTCCATAATAAAAATCGCAAGCAGTACAATTATATCTCCGCGGTGACGATAACAGCATGACTTAAACACAACAAATTCTTTTCACGATTGTTCGCATACTGAGCGCGCCGCTCAGCTTATGACCGGGTAAGAAATAAATATTTAGTGGTGGGTTATATGAACTGTGTAGATGCAAAATTCACATTCTCCAAACTTTTACTGATACTCACATTTTAATATCGAAAAACCATACTGAAAATGTAGTTCTGAATCATAAGTCACATTATCCAACACATGATTTGCAGCAAAATTAACATTCTCCAATTCGACTAATCAGAGTGCGTAGGGCGCATCACGTGATTTTCGTCATGGCTTTGGATCTCCTAAATTAGACGTTTGTTCTACTTATCTACAGTTAGACTAACGATTAAAACATGCACAGAAAGGTAACAAAAAACGAGAAATCATGACTAAAAAACGTGTTCATAAGTTAGTGTTAGTGTTTATTTAAATTACTAAAATGCGCTGACCCAAAAATTTTGATTTTTTGTTTTAATTGTCGAAAAAACCTTTCTTTATCTAAGTTACCAGATTAATCTACTTACTATGGTAGGCAAATCTATCTTTACAACTTCACTTTGGTTAAAAAGAATTCTAAAAGTAAACTTACTCCAGATGTGACATCTTACATTTGGACAGAAAACGAGTTTAAAAAAGGATCTAATAAAAATTGCTTCGTTTGTTTTTGATACACTCAAAACAACAGAAATAAAAAGCTCTATTACTACTGCGGCATTAGTGAGTAATGGATGTGATGACCAGAACAAAAATTCAGTAGTCGTGGCCATGGCTTGTTTCTGGCTTTCTAAATATGCAACAAAAAATGTAAACACGATGGAGTTCTTTTTTCCTATGACAGGTCATAGCTGTCTTCCACCATATCGAGTATTTGGAGAAAATTTTGTATTTAATTATAAGAAAAAAAGAGATGATTTAAAAACCATGAGTACATTGATATTTTGTAAGTAGTATTCGAAAATAGTAAAGGTTGGCCAAGACTGTGACGTCTTTGAGTGGAATAAAGAAAAGAAAGACATCAATAACTTGTTGAAGAAGCATGGGGACCAGTGGAGGGACAGTGAGGATTTTCTCTTCTACCCGAGTCAGTTTGTGAACACATTGAAGAAGTCAACATCTTTAATGTTTAAAAATATGTTATTCCAAACAGTATATCTAATGTAATCAAAGCATCTCTGAGTTACAAAACAAATAACAATTAATCAATATAAGGTTGAATGTTCGAATAAATGAACTTTGATGGTACACAAGGCAAATATCGAACACAGTAGTTAATCAAATCTTGCCCAAGTACTTTCGATCACAAGATCATCCTCAGGGGCATTTCGTCAGTTGTGGCCTATCCAGCAGTAACAGAATGTCATAAATGTAAATTGGAACATAACAAATACACTAAACAAAGACAAACAAACACTTTAAAATTTAAAAATTGGAGAAGCTACATTTTACATCTTATCAATACTTTCTTTTGATAGATGATGTATAAAAACGTGTTTGCTTACAATGGTACGGTAAGCTATTAAAGCAAAAATTGAAGTTAACCGTGAGAAAAGGGGGAAACATGAACCTAAACATAAAATTATAGGTAATGGATTTTGGGAACAGCTACGACCTTAAAAATGCCACAAAGAATATAACTAAATATCTCTTTTCTTACTCATACTCTTTAAAGTCTTTTACAATATTTTAGAATCTAAGATATGTAATTATATTATTAATGTATTGGATTTTGACAAGAGCTATGCATTACGCCTATTTAGTACACAAGTTTATGTGAAATATTCAAGGTCATAGCTGTTCCCAAAATCCATTACCTCTACTCCAGAGCAAATGTTAATATTTAAAGATTTTATTGAGCGTCTTCCTGCTGTCCCCTTGCACTACTGTCGAGGGTCGACTAAAAAATTGTATCTACTAGCAGATACTAAAAGCATTTCAAATCTTTATAAAATCTACACCATACAAATAAATGAAAATAATGGCAACCCCTTTAAAATATCTACTTTTAAAAAGTACTTTAAAAAAGATTATAACATTGGTATTCATGTACCTAGAAAGGATAAAGGTTCCACATAAAAAATGGTAGGTTTTAATAGTTTTTGCTGTTTTTTGAATACTCTTTAATACTCTAATTGGAAGACGATCAGTAGGGAGACCAAGAAAACGATGGAAAACAGACAAAGTCATGTCTATATAAAAAGAAAAAGAACAATTTAATACGGTTTGTGAGTATAAGATCCTTTTTCTATCATTCATGAATATGTGCTAAAACCAGCAACCTTTTCATAATTTGAAAACTTTTTTTTTATTTTTTGTATTTTTTATTCATCACTTATAAGTAAGAAGTCGTACTGTACTAGAATCATGTAATATGGAGAGAAAGAATACAAATGTCAATAAGAAATACACAAGAAGATACTAATAGGCAAGTCACGTCATCGGTGGATTTAGATGAACTTTGGACGTCTAATATAGCGGTGTGTAGTAATTCTAGTAGCATATTTCAGTTATTATTATTCAGCTATTAATCATGAAATTAATTGATATTTTTAGAATCTTCCCAAACATGTTTTGAAAACATTTTCACTGGGGAGTTGAACTATTATCCGTATGCAAATTAATATTTTTGTTCCAACCTTCGTTCGTGGTTTTCGATAATCAATAATCATTTATATTTTCAGTATTGAATAAGCTTTTAAAATTTACTCCATAAATATCATTAGAAAATCACGCTTTTGATCGATTTGTCGTTTAAAATTTTGCTTTTGGTTTCAGTATGCTTCACTTCTAATCAAACTCAATAAAGCAAAGAGATCAATATATTACAGAATATTTATTTGGAATTCTGCATGTAAATAATAAATAGAGGGAAAACACAAAACATCTCTTGAATAATTTGTAGCTCGTATCGATTAGAGTGACCCAATTTTAAAGTTTTGCTTATTTGCGGCTTCTTTAAAAACTTCTTTTAATTTGGTGTATTTCGTATTTCAAAGATCTCGAATTTTATTGAAAGCTTTAATTTACAATTGGAGGAAGTTACGGAAGAAGCACTGCCGAAAGAAATAATAATCGAAATGATGGAAAAGTTTCTCGTTAACGAGGGATAGTCAACGAGAATTCAAGCAAATTTAAATGGCTTGGAAAATATACGACTGAAAATAAATTGCATCTCTTTCAATAAACATTCGATACTTTTTTATATAAAAGTTTTGTTTGCATATGTACATATAACAACTATTAAGATGTAAACAATATATAACTATTACATAAGTCTATATCTAATGGTTATTAAGATCATTGTAGTTAAGTGTTTGTACTCTTTTTCTCGTTGTTGTACTCCTTACTGAAAATAAGGACACTAAAAATTATTTCAACCTTATTTACAGCTGATCTTAGAAGCTTTTTCGTGGTACGGCCAAACCACGTTCTCAAATTTTGCAATTGTGTAACTGGATAAATTTCTGTAAGAAAAGTGTTGCTACGCCACTAGTACATTAACTTACACGTCTTAAAATCTTCTTCTTTTTCTCGTGCCACTCCTAGCGGAGATTGGAAATCATCATGGCCACTGCGACTTTGTTAACAGCGCGCCTAAAAAGTTCAATCGAACTACACCCGAACCATTGGCGTAGATTACGAAGCCACGATATTTTCATTCTTCCCACACTTCTTTTGCCCTTAATTTTGCCCTGCATGATGTTTCTTAAAAGTTCGTACTTTTCACCTCTCACAATGTGCCCCAAGTATTCCATCTTTCTAGTTTTTATCTCATTTAGAATTTCGCATCTTTTGTCTAAAGTTTGGAGTACTTGCGTGTTAGTGACGGGGTCCATCCATGATATTCTGAGAATGCGCCTATAGTACCACATCTCGAAAGCTTCGATGTTTTTTATGGTCAACTGTTTTAGTGTCCAAGCCTCAACTCCATATAACAGGGTAGAAAAGACATAACACCGCAGCATTCGTATTCGTAACTTTATATTGATGTCACGATTGCAAAAGAGTTTGCGCATTCTATTAAAGACTGATCTAGCGATTTCTATTCTACATCTAATCTCTTTTGTTTGATCAGTATCGTCTGTGATCCAAGCACCTAGATATTTATAACAGGGCACACGCTCAATCGTTGTATTGTCTATTACAAGATTAGCTCTGATGTTCTTTGATTTCGTGATTACCATAAATTTAGTTTTTTTAAAATTAATTTTCAAGCCGTAACTGTTACAGTATATGTTGAGACTTTGAACGAGATGTTGTAGTTCTACTAGCGTTCCCGTTAGGAGAACTGTATCGTCAGCATACCTTATATTGTTGATCGTCTCACTATTTATTATCAGACCAAGATGTTCTTCCTCGAGTGCTTGTTCACAGATAGCTTCACTATACAGATTAAATAAAAGTGACGTTAAGATACATCCCTGCCGGACTCCTCGATGGATTTGAATTTCTTCTGTTAGTCTGCCCTCAACCTTGACATTTGCTGTTTGATTCCAATATAGATTGCATATAATTCGAATATCTCGGCTGTCTATATTTTTCTTTATTAGAACTTGTCTTAGTGGTTCATGTTGTACTTTGTCAAAGGCCTTTTCGAAATCAATAAAGCAGGCGTAAATTTCTTGGTTCATGTCTAAGCATTTCTGTAAGAGAACGTTCATTGCAAACAGAACGTTCAATGTTCTCTGTTTGCAATTAACGTTCTGTCTTAAAATCTACCGAGGTAAAATTCTTTAGCAAATTTTAATGAAAGTCGATAATAAATTCAAAAGATATTTTTACCCACAGATTAACTTTCTCCAACCAATTCCAAAAATTTCCCTGTTAGAAAAGAATTTAAAAGGTGGGTTTTACCTACCTCTGTATAGAAATATCAAAGTTTTCTCCGTCCCCCGCAAATCATTTGAAATACTTAGGCAGTGCAATCAGAATTTGAAGTATTTATTATAAAATTTAATCCCAGCTGAGCTGAACGCTACTTGTTTAGAGGTTTATAGTCCATTTCCATCATATTGATAGCACATTATGTATACAAATCCCTAAACTGTTGATACGGGTGACTCAATGAAAAATAGATATTTGTCAACAAGTTTACAGAAGTATATAGGGAAACAATTTTAACTTTGAAAATAAGGCACAAGTTAATTAAATCGAGCACAAGTTAATTAAATCAAGCCCAAGTACTTTCGCTTAAAATAGCATCTTCAAGGGCATTTCGTCAAAATGTGAACTATCCGGCAAGTGTAGAATGTGGAAACATTAAAAATAACATAAAATTGTACAAAACACTACACTAAAACGAGGACAAACAATTTAAAATTACTTAAAGATTCTACGCTACATTCTCTGTCAGTATCTGACAGAGACAGACATACTGACAGAGAATGTAGCGTAGAATCTGCATAGCGTAGAAGTGCATCGTGTACATTTAATATTATATTTTTCTCTCTTAGACTGAAGGCACCTTTAAAACTACACTCAACCGGGATAAAACCTGTTGTCGACGTCATTTTTAAATGCAAGTAACAAAATATCGACACCAAAAACGTAGGTAGGTAAGACATGAACAATGTACATCTACAAACTAAATGGAAGATGCAAACAATTTCTAATTTATATTATTGTCATAAGCTGTAATGTGGCATAAAAACTACTTAAACTATCATTAGTGAAGTCTTATCAGTAATTCCAGGTAATTGTTCAAAGAAGATATTCTTTTTGTGTCAGGCGATAACTTGTATAGAAAACAATAATCACCTTTAAATTACTGTTTACATTAATTTATTTCGTGAAAGATTGAATTCTCTCGTTAATCACTCGTGTATAATTAACAATAATCGTGTGGCATATATACCGACATTTTTTACGCACAAAAAGGTATAGTGAGATTAGTGGACACTTATTTTACAGAAGATTTTTTAAAAGATAATGAATTGTTGACGGCATCTTAAAATAATAATTTTTTTTATTTATTTCAAAACAAGTATAGGGTGACGCCTATGGTTTTATGACCTGTTGAGGATTTGCATACATAATGTGCTATCAATATGATGGAAAAGGACTATAGTTATTGTTACATAGCTTATAGATAAAAGCTCAACGCTCATTTTTAATCAAGTATATTCATATTGAAGAAAACATCCTTAGTCGAACTGATTAGTAATATTTTAATCTGTATCAGTGCTCGTGTAGTGTGTTGCTAGTGTAAGGTAGACTGTGATCGGAGGTTTCAATAAAAGAACTTGCGCTAAAACTTTGGCTAGATATTAACTTAGTTGTAGTAACATTCAATTATTAAACTACGTATTGTTTAAACTACTTGTGTTCTTATTTCTCATACCAGTGGGTGGTCCTTCAAGATGGAAGTAATAACATGACTTCTTCTTCTTTTTTTATATAGACATGACTCTGTCTGTTTTCCAGTAAGTTGTCATTCCATCGTTTTCGTGGTCTTCATACTGAACGTCTTCCTATTGAGGAACTGTCTCTTGCCATATTAACTACTCTATTTGTTGTCATTTGGTTTATATGATCGTTACATTCCACTCTTCTATTTCTTACCCAGTTTGTGATGTTCTTCACCTTACATCTATGTCGTATATCTGTACCATATTGTCTTACCATAAATTTTTCTAAGTGTTTTTATTTCTGCTGTTTCTAACATTCTTCGCGTATGTCATTATTGGTCTGAAGACTGTTTTGTAAATTTTGCCTTTCGTTTCTTTTCCGATATTTTTAGTTCCCCATAATGTTTCATTTAGGCAGCCTGCGGCTCTGTTTGCTCTATTTACTTGATCTTATACTTCGGTTTCGAGCTTTCCGTAGCTAGATAATGTAATGCCTAGATATTTAAACTCCATCACTTGTTCTATTATCTTATCTTCCAGCTCCAATTTACATCTTGGTAAATTTGCTGTTGTAACCATGCATTTTGTCTTTCTTGAGGAAATTAACTTGTTAAATGCTCTGGCGGTTATATTAAATTGGTGCAGCATACGTTGTAGAGTCATCTTCACTTTGAGAGAGTAGTATTATTCTAGTAGTAGCAGATTATTTTTTCTCCTATTTAGTATCCTTTTTTAGTTCTTACTTTTTTATTATTTCACACAAAATCAGGTTGACCAATATAGGATTCAGGGACTCTCCCTCTCTTATCCTATTGCCAGCTGCAATAAGGTCGGTTAGTTCTTCTTCTACTTTTATTTTTATTGTGTTGTTTTGATAGATATTTTCTATCGTTTTGATTATTTCTAGAGGTATCTCTCTTGTATACAGTTAGTGAATAACGTCTTTTAATTTGACCCAGTCAAATGCCTTTGTAAGGTCCACGAAACATAGATATGCCGGTAGATAGCCATAAATAATATGACTTAGTATGCTCTAAATGGTAGCAAGATCGCTATTCTAATTTGTTGGATAAATGCCCGTTTAATTCTACCAGTAACTATTAAAAAAAATGTGCCGCCCTGTATCAAGTTTAAATTTGCAATTTAAAATTCTTTATTTTAATCTACTTCAATAAGAACACTTTAGTTTGCCTGAGTTAAAATAAACATTCACTTGTTTGTTTACGTAAACTAATGTCGGAGTTTTCTATTGAGACCGGGCTGAGAATCCCCGATCGAACGATTCAGCGTTGAGTGTCATAGTCCGTGGGGGAAGTTTTGTGACTAAAATTGCAATAATGTGGCTTGAAATATTATTAATTACCGATCGAGCATTTTAACAAGCCTTGGTCAACATAACAATAATTTCTAGTTCAGTCCATGAAAATTAAATAAAAATCTTAGTCTTCTTTTACTCGCCAAAGTTAGGAGTGAAAATATAAAATATATAAGTATTTTCGTTTTTTTTTGTTGCTGATAAAGGAACCTGTAGGTCTACAGTAAACGCAAGTATAGTAATACAGTGACTTTAGACCTTTTTTTACTGCTTTAGCAGATAACTATTAAGCTGAATATTTCTGTTTGGTGATTAATATGAAAATGAAAACAGATCTCTTTATTTTAATTATTTTTTCATATGTACTCAGTGTAGTTCAGTGTAAGTGTTTTTTAAAGGGGTAGTCCCGTAATTTTTTTTCCATGTTTTCATCACTATTGTTTTTTGTATACAACCTTAAATTTTGTACTTAAAAATAAGAGATAAAAAACTACATATCACAAAATATAATAATAACGTAGGCAAAGTTTAATTTTCTATATTTTTTAATAACATTCAAAATTGAGAGAGAAATTAATGATAAAGTTTTTCTAAAAATGTAAGAAAATATTAAATTGTGATGGGCGTTTTTGTTTTATGTTCTAGCTTCTAATAAATGTGGCTTGTACGTAACAATTTTGTATTCCTCTAACAATCTTTTTTTTCTCTCGGATGAAAAGTAAATAATTTCTAAGAGGTTTGCTAAACTAACATACAAGGTAGGTGTAACGTCTGTTTATTTGTCCATATCTGTGTATTGGTTATTGTTTATCCTTATTTGTTATATCTGGGTGTAACTAACACATATATCATCATCATTATAGCTTTACAACCATGCGTGGGTCTTTGCCTTATTAACCCTTAACTGGTGATGTGCCGTCAAATTGAGACCGCCATTAAATTAATATTAATAAATTGCGAATGATTTTATTTTTAATTACTAACGCTTAAATACACCTCGTAAAGTAACATTCTCTTAAAAAAATTGTTGCACCCGATTTAAGTATTTAGTTAGATAAGCCATCAAACGCCAACAAAAAAAACAAAGATATACTAAAATTTTAGTAAAACGTTTAGTTTTACTAAAATTTTCTCAAAAAACAATAAATTTCATTACAAAACATTCAAAAGGATAGTTAATTTACCACGCTTATTAACAAAATAAATCACTTCTTTGCTTTACTTAGAATGATGCAATGAATAAACTTAGGCAAAAATAGGTATAGAATAAATAAAAGCATAGGAAGAGTAGACTGTAAGAAGTATTACAAATTTTTTTTAAACAGTTACAAGTTGGTCTCTTCCATTCTACACACGCATAAGCAGTTGTTTTTGTAGCCTTGGTGGACAGATAAGGCAGGTTTTTCTATTTGGCAACCTCTCGTTCACTGTTTCGACAACCAGAACTGGACCCTGAAGTATCCTACTAATATTCATTCGAATTTTTCTAGAAATTCGTGTGTTGGCTAGTCTTCTAGTAAGCAGTGGTGTTACTAAATCATGTGTTAAACTTTTGATAAATTGAAATTGAGTCATTCTCTCTTCAGAATTTGCCAAACAATACACAATATATGCATTTGTAGATGCTATGTCGACAACTCTGTAAAATATTGACATTGGCCATCTAGATGTACGGCGACTGCTGGAATATTTGCTGTATTTTTCATCCAGAGCATCTACTCCAACCTTTGTCGCGTTATAAAATGCAATAATTTTAGTCTTTCCAGAATCACCGTCAATACTTTCACTGTGGTGCATCGATAAAACAAGTTGTTTCGCTTTGGCACATGAGAAAGAAGCGTTAGTTCTTTAGAAAACCCATAAAGAGCTTCGTGCACTTTTCTGGAAACCTTTGGAACGCCGGTGGAATTTTCTTTTTATTTTTTTTTTCAACGTACCTACGTATATCAAACCTTCCATCTTTGGGATATCCACTAGTTTTATAGAGGAAAATCAGTTATCGGCGGTAATGTCCCTGTTTGTCTTATAAATAGTCTTGCGTAGTTGGAGAACATATTGAGTTGGAACAATTAGTTTTTTTTTCTTGATCATCCAGGCCTATTCCATCGGTATTTTTTCCTCCATATATATAGGCATTGAACAAATAAATGGTTCGGGCATTACTTAGACACATTACTTTGACTCCATATTTTGCAGGATTTTGTGGCATGTATATCTTGAATTTACATCTTTTTCTAAATCCAATGAGCAGTTCGTGATGCACCTAGCGGTACCAATAGAGTATAGCTCATGCCAGTTCTGTATAAACAAGTAAAAAACATCAGAAATAGCAGCACATGGATCAGTCTTCTTTCTTTCTTTCATCACTTGTAAAAGGATTGCCAAATCTCAGAGCGCTTAAAATGGCCAATAATCTTTTCTTCGACATTACGGAACGGAAGATATCTCGGCCAGTTCCGTCTGTAGCAAAAAATCAGTCGACATCTTCGTAATTTGATTTAAATATTAATGAATATAACAGGAATCCTAAGCAAGCTCTAAACTCAACTGTGTCTACATCAGCTCATTCTTACCTGTTATCATTTGCATACTTGCTCCTTAGAGTAGATAATTTCTGATTGGTTCACTATGGTATTATAGTAACTATATTTTCAGATAATAATCTTTCAAATATGTACTTACGATTATTTTCGGATAAACAAATTGCAGTGTGAATCTTTATTATGTTATATACAGCAGTCCGTACATTTTTTGCTGGAATAACGCTTGACCACTTGAGTCTATTTTTACCATAAAAATATTTTTTATCATTATTACCTTCATCCTCGCTTTCAGGTGTGGTACTTGTTTCTTCAGAAGGTAGAAAAACGTCACGTCATTGTAATGCAACATTACTAAAATCTGCATCACTCACTTTTATTTTCTTGCGTAACCTGGCCATTTTTATATTACACAATTTATTAAAATAGTTACGTAAATTTTGATGTGCCTTCAATTTGACATATTGTGATGTTCTACACGTGGTAATTCAAAATATATCGTTCAAAAACGCAACAAATCTCTGCTATGTACGTTCGATGACTAAACTGAAAGGTACTGAGAGTGTCGACAGTACAAATTTAGAGTAAGTGATGCAGTTGCGATACGTCATTTTAACGACACGTTACCAGTTGCATTTATCCATCTCTTTCCTCCGCCAAGCAAGTATATCCATATTTCTCATGTCTTGATCGATGTTGTCTAGGGACCTTATCCCGAATCTTCCTCTTATTCTCTGACCGAATATATCAGCCTCATAAAAATTACTTTGCAAGGGTCTAAAGCTGCAGTAAGAGTATTTGGAGAAGAGACTCGTCTCTATTTGATATCAATATCGGAGTGAGATAGCGGGACGTACTAGCAATCTTGTTATTCAATCTCGTTTTTTAAGGCAACAATCAGCACGAAGCGGCCTATAAATATAAAATACGTACACATCACTGCACATAAAAATGATTTAGCTATAAGTAGCAGGAGAAAGCAACGAATTATAAAAATGTTTAGGGAAATTGATACCAACGCATAAAAAGAGTAGCTTCAAATAGATAAAACAAAAATTAAGCACATGCGAGTCAAAGAGACATCTAACAATAAAAATGTTATCACAACAGACAATTATAATGAACATTTATACCATTGAAAGTGTAGATGCCTGTACATATTTGGGCATAGAAATAAATCAAAAGAATTTTGTAAGTAGCTAAATGATTGTACGTATTGGCAGTGAGTGTGCAAGTACTATGCTAATAAAAACATCTCAATTATTAGACAAAATAACAAAAATGACTAATTACAGGACATTAATTAAACTAGTGTGTCCTAAAAAAGTAAGATCTGGGTAAAAACAAAAGAGGTACAGTTCAAGTCAAAACATTCAAGAAAATGATAATGAGAAAAGTATATGGTCAGCTACAAGAAGAGGATGGGCACTTGGAGATTCAAAATAAACTACAAGATTAATAAATTGAATGAAGGGCAAGATACTGTAAGATATTAAAAAAATTAAGGAATTCCTTAGATGAGACATATCCAAAGACAAAAAGATATAAAAAAAATAAATGAAAATGTTCCAATAAAAGACAACAGGAAGATTAAAAAAGAAAGATCCATAACGAGATGGTTGGATGGTGTAGAAGAAGATATAAAAACTATGAACATAAAGCAATCGAGGAAAAGGGCACAAGGGAGCTTTGAATGGAATGGTATAACCAGACAGGCAAATGTACATTCAAGGTTATGATGGGTAAGAAGATAAAATAATTGTGGTTGAAAGATTATTTGACAAGTATTCCAAGAATCTACCAACAATCTCCATTCCAAACAAAGTGATAATGGAGTTTAATGAATGCCATTTAATAAATGTCAAGACATTCAACAGAAACAAAAAGTGATATTTATTCGTATTTTGAATCTGGGCGATGACATATTAGCAGGTTTGGCTTAATATTAAGATTATTATTAAATAAAATTTTACCACGTATTGAACTGTTCGGTTATTGCCTTTAATTTATAATTTAATTAAATTATTATACTTTACAAAACAATATAATATCCATACTGTGAGAAATACTGTTGATACATTCTGTATACTTACATCTAAAACTATCGAGGACAACTTGTACCCTTTTTGTAACCTTGAGGCTGCGGACGAGATCAATCAATATATCGGGATCAGCAAAAGCATCACAAAAAATGTCTCTATTCTGCTGTTCCGAGGACGTCATTTTCAATGGCCAATGAACTTAAATTCGCTTCGTAAAATTAAAAGATTATCCATTATTTACAAAAATGAGAAACGTATTAATACATGTTGTTAATGAAATATAATACATAATCGAAATACATACTAGGAAATGGTTGTTTTTTTTTGATATATTAGGGATTATATAAAAACCCTAATTCTTTTAAAGGCCTAAAACTATATCATTGTTTAAAAACAATGAATATATCATTTTGAAAATTTACAATAAACATTATCGTAAAGGTGGAAAAAGTCGCAGGACCGATTGAGTTCTACTCAGAATTTTTGAAAATTATGGATAAATACTTACCTTGATCTTGCGTAATATATACCAAAGTGGAAAAATATCCCAACAGTGACTAAGATCAACTTTTATAACAATCTCTAAAAAACCCAATGCCAAAAAATGTGAAGATTATCGAAAATACCTGAGTCATATAATGCGCAATGAACAACGGTATGACCTACTTCGGAGACCATACTTCAAGGTAAAGTGCATGGGAAAAGAGGTCCAGAACGGAGACGAATATCCTTACTTCATAACCTGCGAAAATGGTTTAACTTAACCACTACTGGACTCAACACTAACATGGCTACAGCTCAGTAATAACAAGAATCACATAAAATTTCACCAAATTAACTAATTAAATGTTCTTAGTGACCTCCAATACAATAATTCAATTAAGCTGCAAATTTATATCAACTGGTCACTGTGTTGAATATAAATATATATATATATATATATATATATATATATATATATATTATATATATATATATATATATAAATATATATATATATATATATATATATATATATATATATATATATATATATATATATATATATATGCTAGTACTTAAATTGTGACGACACTTTTTATAAAGTTTTAACAATTTTTTTTTATACCACAATACAAGTGTGAAGTGTTTTAACTTCTGTGTTTTTTTAAACGATAGTATACAGCCAACTACGTGGTTTTTCCCATTAATTTCATTTTTTTTCTTTTTGTAAAAATATTCGTTGTTTCGGAGATTGTACATTTATGTTAAACTGCGTAGTGACTAGACATAATTGTCGTTATTGGAGTAACGGTAATTCTCTGTTATTCATACACATACACAAACACCTAAGAACGGAACAACCTATTTAAATTTATAAGAAGACGTTATTGATCCGCTGATCGCTGACACGTTGGAATCTGATAATCATCTTGTAGAGGATGAACTGACTTTCCAACAGAGTAAGACAATTTTTGAATCAGCTTTTTGAAGTGGTCCAATAGAGTGACCGACCAGATGACCGGAACTTTCGCCTTTAGATTTTTTTTGTGGGAATACCTAAAATCAAAAATATACGCCAATCGGCTGCAGATTTTGCAGAGTTGCGACAAAGCATTGTGACAGAATGCCGATTATTGACACCGGACGTATTTGAAAATGTACAAAAAGGCTTTAAAAATAGACTGTATTATTGTATGGAGGTCATTTCCAATATTTAATTAGTTAATTTGATAAAATTTTACGTTTTTGTTATTACAAATATAAATCAATCAAATCTAAAATTAATTTCAAAGCTCTTCCGTAATTAAAAAAAAAGAGTGTCGTGAAGAGACAAACAATACCTTTTAAATAATGTACCCCTCGAAAAAATTGCAGGGTTGGGTTGATGCAGGGCAATAGGGGGTTACATTTTAGGGTATGAAATTTGCATCAAAATATGTTTCTCTCTCAATACAAATCGATGTGTTTTTATCTTTAATTTTGAAGATACTGCAGGTTTCTGGGGGATCAAATTTTCGTTGAAATACACTATGTAGTATTCTTAATATAACAGAAAAAGAAAGCAAAACCAGTTTTACTATGTCTTTGTATATATAGTAATACAAAAAGGGTAGGCAACAAAGCAGCCGATGTGTGCTCCAAAAACTTTCTCCAAAAAATTTTAGTTTTAGGAGAGGCATCGTTTTGTGGCTTATTTGCATAATATAATAAATTTTTGGACATATGCGTTTGAATATACGTTTTTTAACCATTTAAACAGATCCTTCTACGTCTTACCCCTCGCTGCAACATTGTGTTGTCCAAAATTTGACTCAGCGAAATATTGCACACAGAAATCCTTCTATTAAGTTTTAACTGCCAACCAAAGCAACCACATTGGACGTGAATCATCCGATCACGTACTAACAATTGTTATATAGTATTTAGATATAATATTTCTTATACAAATGCAGAGAGCAAATAAATGATAATTGTATTTCTATCAAAGAACTTAAAAGTATAGTGTTTATAATTGCAATGCATTTCTACTGAGTAAGAATTAATTTATTAAATCCATACAACAAAAAGAATCACCGCTTAATGGAAATACACCAAAAGTCGAAGGAATAATCTGAAGTAATAATACTTAATTACGTGTACCCAGATGAAACATTCATTGAGCTAAACTTGTACGGTGTTACAGAAACTCTGCCCGTTTCCAAAATGAGATTCTTTAACATCATTTTTAAAGCTGAAAATTTTAAGGATAGATTCCAGTTTAGTAAAATCTTCTGAAACTGCTTTTTTTGGCAAAAACATGGGATGCATTTTACATAAACTGTTAAACATATATTTAGCGCACATATTGACAAAGTTTGTTGAGCAGAAAATGGTTGACTTCAATTAGTGCGGTCGTAAATACCATTAAATTTGTCTGACTTGGTATATTCTTAAGACCTTGTAACTCAGGTAAACTATTGTTACCTGAAACCGGGCCTTTTATACTATTATCGGTTCCAGGATGTTTGTAGATGATACTAATTGAAGTAAACTATTTACTGCTTAACAAAATATACATATGATGCCCTCTTTGAAAATTATATAAGCAAAATACTAAATTTTGTGCTTTTCCCAATGTTTCTAAAAAAAGAATTCATATCTGCTTGTATTTTTTTATGCACTTAGTATTAGAAAGACCCTCCACTCATTAAAAACTCTCAGATATCTGCTAAACTTGTTTACGCGAAATACTTTTTTTTTCTCTGTAACTTATATCTACGTATACATCTGTATACATCTACGATATGTTTACACATATCCTACGGAGACGTTCTGTATCATCTCTTTCTTATCGTTGCTCCGTTCGGATTGAGATTGAAAATTGGAAAGGAAATCGAGAACTGACACTGCTTCCAACGGATAAATAAGATCCGGATATTTGGATTATTGAATAAATCATATAATCTCAGTAAAATGATACAAGGAAATTTTATGATAGACAAATTTAAACTGAACAATTTTGTAGAATATCTCATTATATCGAACTACAAATTATTTAATCAATTTTCCTTCAACAAAAATTATGACTAAAAAAATACAATTAAAAAAATTATGTAAAATAAAGTTTTAAAAGAAATTTAATAGGATTTCTGGAAGAACCTACTTCCCCCACCCGTAACGTACCAGTATCTTGTTTTGGAGAAATACAAGAACCATCAACCGGCACTGAGGTCTTAATCTTCCTACTTCTCGGTGTCTAGTGACGTTAGGTCTCAAGCAAACAAACAGTTTAATTGAACTCAGCCTGTGAGGCATGTTCACTCCTAAGAATTACGTTTGGGTGTAACAATTAATTAGAGCGGGGTGTATTGACTCGAGTTAAAAACATTAGTGACATCACCGCGCTCCAATGCTCCAGACCATCCGTTTCTCCCCTATAGCACTCTGATGCGCGATAGGCGCACAACTATCAGCGAAATGCTCTTCATGTGGGAGTCCTCGGTATTAAAACTTTAACATGGTACCCTATCCGATTAAAACTCGGGCTTACGGTAGTCGGTTTATTCCTGTTATCTTCATCTGGCTTTTACGCGAATCTAAAATTGTTTACTTGGGCTTCAAATCTCCACTCTGGGCTAGGCCCAGTTCGAGCCCCGGTGCTCAAGGGGTTGGATCCTACTTGCCCGTGTTTTTATGGTTTTTGTTTTTTTTTGTGACTTTCTCCGGTTGTTCTTAATAATTTTGTAATTCTTTTGGTGGCCAAAGCAGTTTTTTGTGTTTTTTGTAGTTTTTCTTTTGTAGAATGTCCTGCAACATAAAATCATGCATATAAATTGAATCAAATTACCTGAGCCTACACTGTACTTGCGCTTGTTCACGATTTTATAGAGCTACAAACTCTCCGACTTTGTGTGCTGTTGTTATTATTTGAAAACGGTCTGAGTGAAATGAGTTGTGGCGGGAGGTCGCTGAATCAGTGATCGCCCATGTTGTCGGCCGTCTTTTAGCGTCATCGCGCGTGTTTAAGCTGTTAAACAGTTTTTCAATTTCGATTAATTAACGAATAATTCTCGATTTTAATAAGCGGATGGGAGCGATGGTTTTTGCTTTTGTGGCATGTCTAAATATGATGTTGGTCTAAGGCTGAAGTAATATCGAATGTTTTACAGATATAGGATGTTCATAAATACGGTTATGGATTCGTCGGTTTGTTTGTTTTATGTGTGTACGTGGGCAATTGGAACAAAGTATCTCCATGATCTTCATTGAGGATTTGGTCTTTTACGTATCTCGGGAGATTTGATAACTTAGAGTTATCCAATGATAACTCCAAGTTGATGAAGATGATTTTGATGTTTAGAGAGTTAAAAGTTCTACTGATTTTGCGAGTGACACCTTTGATAGAAGGCATAGATATTTTGGATTGATCAGACGGCAAGGATTCTTTTTTTGGATGGAATGGAGTTTATATGTTTTTGAATGCTCCTATTGATTTTTGTTTTGTGGTAGCCGTTTTGTTAGAGTACCTTATTGAATTAATTTTGCATGGTCTGTAATTTTTGTCGCTAAGTCTTATGAAAGTAGAAATAAAAGTGTTAATAACTGAATTGAGTTTAGTGGGGCACTGATGGTGACTTGGCATTGATTTAAAGATTTGTATGGGTGGGTTTCCGGTACATGGAATAGAAAAAACTGTGAGGTGGGTGTTTCTAAATAAGAACATCAAGGAATGGCAAATATACTTCAGACTCAACTTCCATCGTGAATTGAATACTGGGATCTATTCCTTTCAGATGGAAAATAAAGAGATCCAATGTATCTTTACCTTGGGGCTACATGACAAATGTGTCATCAATATGCTGTAACTAGTAGTGGGTTTGAGATATTATGAGGACAGGGCTGTTGTTTTAAAATGTTCCAACTAGATTTAAGAGAGAGGGGGGACTCCATTGGAGAACCTTTGATTTGACGATAAAAATGATTTTGGAATGAAATGTATGTATTAGACATGCAGTGTTTTATAAGAGATAATTAATGTGTCTTGGGGGATTTGATATTTAAAATCCAAGATGGAAATGTTTTTATCAATAGGAATGTTGGTTAATAAAAAAAAATGTTAAAAGGAACTAGTATATCTGATGAGAAAATAGAAATGTTTTTCAGAAGATCAATGACATAAAAAGAAAATGAAAGGACAAAGTAATGACGATGGGTCTTAGGAAGACATTGGGTTTATAGATTTTTGGCAGTATATAATTCGGGATGATTTTGCTCTGGGGTGCTCTGGGTATAAGAGATTTTTTGTGTGGAGGTAGAGTAGACTTATTTATAATAGATTTGGTCATTTTTTCTAGATAGGTGGTGTCATCTTTTGGGACGTGTTTTTATTCTCTGGTGGATTTGACAAACATTTCACTTCAAATATTTTGTCGAAATAATTAGAAGAGTTGAGAATAACAGTGGAATTACCTTTGTCGGCAATGTCAGAATTATTATAAAGTTCTTTGAGGGCACGTCTTTCTGAAATACTAATATTTAACAGTGGAGGTTTTGAAGTAGGGAGAATTCTGATGATATCTTGTCTGGCAACTTCGGCTTGAGCGGAAGGAAGATGAGAAATACCTTCTTTGAAAAAATGATTGAAAAAATTATTTTAAATATTGTAAAATACGTTTACAAAAGTAATGTGATTTTAAGCATACAAACATTTAAAATAAGTCGCTTCAACATATAAGACATTATTTTTTTACTAGAAATATTGACGTTCTTAAACGAATTCAAAAAAAATCCTACGACCCTTAGAACCCGAGAATTTTTTTTATCTCGTTTTACTATTTCATGAACTGATTTCATAAATTCAAAATAAAAGTCGCAATATCTCTGGCTCTAATCAACTAGAATTGATATTTTGGGGTTTTTAATTTCGGGTAGCCCGTTGCACAAATTATGGAAATTTATTTATTTGCACATTTTACTTTTTTCTTATTATTGTTAGTAGAAAACATTATGAAAAGATAGGTAACTTATATATTTATGTATTATAGTTATAAATAAATTCTTTTCAGAAATAATCTACAAAACATTTTTCATTTGAAAATCAATCTATACGTAATAATTGTTATTTAATTATGCTTGTTATTTTTACAGTTACTTTTTTTGACTAATACATTAGAAATATATTTTAAACAAGTTAATTGTTTCAAACATTTTATAATTATAAATAAAAATAGTAAAATTAAGGTATGTAAATAATTGTAATATGTTAATTGTATATACAGGTTATAATTAGCTCCATAATTAAGTCCAAAGTTTGTAACAATTATAACAATTAATTTGTGTAAAATATATTTGTAATGTTTTCAAAAAAAAAGTAATTCTAAATATAATAAGCATGCCTGAAGAAAAAATAACATACAAGTACAGATAATAAGTACAGACTTAATTTTCAAATAAAAAAATAGTTTTTGTAAGATTTATTGTTAAAAGAAATTATTTGTAACTATAACACATAAAAATTTAAAATGATTGTTATTTCATAAAATTTTCAAATTATCATAATAAAAGAAAAGTAAAATTTTGCAACTTTTGCAATTATATTTATTTTAAATTGTTTAAACAAATTACTGGCTTAAATAAACCATTTACATATTAAATAAATGCATTTTACTGTTTCAACTCTTTGATTTTTACATATTTTAATGTTATGTCCAATATTGAAATAAATAGTAATTGTTCGTTTTTTTTGTTGCAGGTAAATTTCACCTACCTTCATATTTACTAATACGCAATACAAATATCAGCTGTTTGATGTAAGTAAACCAAAAATTTTATTTACAAAAATAGTGTGTATTGTGTGTTGCTGATATACCCATCGGTTATTTGAATAATTAGCAGTTTTGTTTGAAGTGATCTTGGAGTAGGTTGTTAGTGTAGCACGTGTATTTTATTTTCGAATATTACCTAAAAATAATGTAATTTTGAGAAAGAAAAATTATATATGCGTTTATAAGTGTTGAAAGTATCTACTGATATATCCAAACAATAAATTTACTTTATTGTTACTAGTATTTGATCCAAATTATTACTGAACTGGATACTGAAAAAAGGAATTATTTTATAGTTTTTGCATTATTCGTTTAAATAAATTAATTTAAATAAACCTGAAGTAAACTTTTTTTCAGAATCAAAATGGATGAGTTTAAGAGTATTCCAACAACATCGTTTTATAACAATAAAGCAAAAACTCTTCAGCCCTATAGGTTACGACAGATTCCTCCTGAAAGTAAAGATTTGGAACTTCATATATGATGAAGATAACGTTGAGCCGTTAGCTCCACAAACCACCAGGGCTAAAGTAATCACTGACAGTCAAGAAAAACTGTGCGAAATATAGATGAACTGCATTTGGAAGATAGTGAATTACTTCCAACCCACATATAGCAGCTTACTTCTCCTTACAAATTGTTTAGTTTTTTGACACCAGATTTTATAATTGAGGTAGTTCGACAAACTTGTATGTACAGTACTCAAATAAATCAACACAATTACTAATACAGCGTCAATTAAATACCACATGTTCTGTAGAAATTAAAAATTTTATTGGGATATTGCTGTGGACGTCTCTAATAAGACAACCTACTACAAGAGACTATTGGGCTCCGACAACAACAAGAATTTTAAAAGTTGCAGACGTAATGCCTCTCAATTATTTTGTAACGAATAAAAGGTTTTTTTAATCCTTTATAATAACACTTATCTTGTGACGAACAAGTTATATCGTTCAAAGAAAGTTTGAGTATGAAGACATACAATCCCAAAAAGCCTCATAAATGGGGAAAGATGTTTCTCTCAAGAATCTCAGGATTTTCATATAATTTTGAAATTTTTTCTGGAAAAGATAGTTACACATAATTACCAAATGAAGTTAATTTGGGCGCTAAAATAAACACCAAAAACTCCATTACAATAATTATTTGTCAAGTTTACCACTGGTGTCATATTTGTCAATATGAGGCAACAATCTATTGCAACAATCCGTACAAATCGAATTCTGAGTTATAAAGGTGACAAAAGAAAGAAATTAAAAAATGACAAAGCAGAAGCACTCAAGATTATAATACAAATTATTGTGCCACAATAATTTGTATTATAATCTTGGTCATACTTGGTGATACAGGTCATAAAATTGATTTTCAAATCTCCAGAAATATAGCTTCGTTCACTCCACCCGTAAATCAAAATCCTACTGTCAGAAATTTTCGCGCCAGCCCCTGCTCCAATTTTCATACTGGACCCCACGCCACCTCCACCCAAGCCACGTTACCATCGACGGTATAATTAACCCGTCCTCTATTCCCAGCACCAGTTATGCTTTGATTAGTAATCAGTATTATAGTGTGTGGGAGCTCGGGAGACTGAGACTTCGGAAGTGCTGAAGAAGACATCGAAGAGGTTGTCGAAAGCTCGGCGGAATGAGAATCGACTTCAAATCGATAAACTTTAAAAAACTTAAAATCAATATAAACCAAAGCATTTTTGTTGCAGCAAAAATATTATTCAAAGGTTTCTAATATAAGGAGGCTTATACTCAAACGATATAACTAGAGATAAAGACATAAAAAGGATTAAAAAAATTTAAAAAATAACCAAAACTCAATAGAAAAAACTTAGTTATATGTTAATGTTGTGAGAGAATTTACGTATTCATTTCTACAAAATATAATGAAAACTCAAATTTGAAAAAACTAATAAACGTATCTAATTCTTGTTAGTCACCTCTTTAAAAAAACTTAAAAAGAATTCTGAGCCTGTCGTTGTTCTTGCCAACTGAAATATTGATAATCATTTACAAACAGGAGCTATCTCAAGGCTACTTTTTCTCATGTTGACGAACTAATTGGATCAATAAGAGGGTTATAAATCAAATTGGCAGTTTTTATTAAAAAAAAACAGACCAGTTTCGGAGATTCATTTTATTTTTTGATAAGCCATTATCCATTGAAAAGCGATAAAAAGTAGACGCTGATGCTTATATTTTATATATAATTTGACATAGAGATCGACCCGCGAAGTAAAGCATAATTCACTGGTTTTTACAAAAATAATATAGTCAGATTTTAATTTTGACACGTCTCCATAATTTTTATTTTCTCATAGTAATGTATATACATGCACACACACAATACATAATATATAGGGTGTTAGTCAATAAGTGCAATAGGCTTCAATAAGTGACTGTTAAAAAAAATAATACAGTTTTCTATATAAACATATTTCCTCCAATGGTTCTTTCTCGAGATATGAGGTGAGAAAATTAAATTTCACGGATTTAAAGAGGTAGTTATTGCATATTTTTTGACATACAATTTAATGTATCTTTGAGGGTGTACAAGGCAACTATCGAACACAGTGATTAATTTAATCTTGACCAAGTACTTTCGATCAATAGATCATCTTCAGGGGCATCTGAAATAAGCCAAGAAACGTTTTTTATAAAAGGAAAATTAATTCACTTGGATAAAAAAACTCCAAGGTTATGGTTGAAAAAAATTTTTATATGTGATAAACGTTTATAGACTTACTTCGTCAATTGTGGCCTATCCGACATAGTAGAATGTCATAAATGTAAAATCTGGACATAACAATACAAAATACACTACACTAAGACAAACAAACACTTTAAAATTTATATGGAGAAGCTACATATTGTGAAGAAGCCGGAGACAGAATGGGCTCCCGGTCTGACGGAAATGTAGAGATGACATGTGACAAATGACAGCTTATGAAGGGCAGTTATGTGATCTGCACCTTTCAAAATTCTATGACACTAAGTATTGACCAAAGGTCCAACTGACACCACTATAGGAAATCGACTGATGAAATATAAAATTATATAGTATATTTTTTATGTAGATTGAATAATTCCAATCTCACACTCAAACCTGTCTATAATAATTAGGATGTTGGTTTGAGAGCAATTGAAGTTGACATAAAGTATGAATGTGAGAAAAGACTAACAATATATTAGACAGTGGATGGTTGACTACAATAAAATGGTCCACCAAGCGCTATCAGTACTGTAAAAAAGAAAAATCTGAATATGCAGTTAAATTACTAAAAGTTAAAATCAAAATTGAAGACAAAATATATAAATGTGTTATAGTCCACGTAGTTCAGTTGAATCCACAGTCAATGGAAGAACTTTAAAATTAATATTGAAATATTCAGTGCATGAAGTCTAAACAGTCGAGCTGGGTCCTCTACGAGGTGAAGCTGTAATAAAGTTTTTAAATACAGGATTAAATTTAGTACAATTTAAATTAATTTGAGTATTAAGACAGTGAGAGTTTTCATTTGTTTCCCTTGTGATCTCCAAATCTTCCAATAAATCCAACTCAAGATAGTTTTTCTTTCTGCTAATGTCATGTAAGATAGATGAACCAGAATTGATGTTAAAATTGTGGTTGCTGGATACTAAGTGTTGACCAAAACTTGAAGAATTTGGTCTTTTCAAATGTTCAGAGACTCTAGTGGATAACTTTCTGATGGTTCTACCTACATAAGATGCATCACAATCATCACATTTTAATTTGTAAATACCACTTTTATCAAGTGTATTCATCCTATCTTTGGTATTGATTAAGAAGGAACCTAAAGTGTTATGTGATTTAAAGGAAATTTTGATGTTATCAATTGTAGAAGAAAAAAGTTTAGATATTTTATTGGAAATGCTACTAATATAAGTGAAGGAGAAATATCTGATGTTATCTGAACCATTCGGTTGGGAAAACTGTGAAGAATATGCAAGCTTTTCTGCAATTTTTAGTTTAGCTCTATTTAGGAGTTTGTATATAATGTTGGGATCATAGCCATTATTGAAAGCAATCTGCTTTCTATATGCTATTCTACTATTTCCCGTAAGAAAGATTCTTTAGAGTACAACATTTATAGAAAACCCACCCAAACAGATCACGTTATACATGGAACGTCTAACCACCCAACTCAACATAAAATGGCTGCTTTCAACAGTTACATTCATCGGTTACTTAAATTTCCTCTCTCTGATGATAATTTCAATACAGAACTTAATACTCTTAAGCAGATAACATCAGATATTTCTCCTTCACTTATATTAGTAGCATTTCCAATAAAATATCTAAACTTTTTTCTTCTACAATTGATAACATCAAAATTTCCTTTAAATCACATAACACTTTAGGTTCCTTCTTAATCAATACCAAAGATAGGATGAATACACTTGATAAAAGTGGTATTTACAAATTAAAATGTGATGATTGTGATGCATCTTATGTAGGTAGAACCATCAGAAAGTTATCCACTAGAGTCTCTGAACATTTGAAAAGACCAAATTCTTCAAGTTTTGGTCAACACTTAGTATCCAGCAACCACAATTTTAACATCAATTCTGGTTCATCTATCTTACATGACATTAGCAGAAAGAAAAACTATCTTGAGTTGGATTTATTGGAAGATTTGGAGATCACAAGGGAAACAAATGAAAACTCTCACTGTCTTAATACTCAAATTAATTTAAATTGTACTAAATGTAATCCTATATTTAAAAACTTTATTACAGCTTCACCTCGTAGAGGACCCAGCTCGACTGTTTAGACTTCATGCACTGAATATTTCAATATTAATTTTAAAGTTCTTCCATTGACTGTGGATTCAACTGAACTACGTGGACTATAACACATTTATATATTTTGTCTTCAATTTTGATTTTAACTTTTAGTAATTTAACTGCATATTCAGATTTTTCTTTTTTACAGTACTGATAGCGCTTGGTGGACCGTTTTATTGTAGTCAACCATCCACTGTCTAATATATTGTTAGTCTTTTCTCACATTCATACTTTATGTCAACTTCAATTGCTCTCAAACCAACATCCTAATTATTATAGACAGGTTTGAGTGTGAGATTGGAATTATTCAATCTACATAAAAAATATACTATATAATTTTATATTTCATCAGTCGATTTCCTATAGTGGTGTCAGTTGGACCTTTGGTCAATACTTAGTGTCATAGAATTTTGAAAGGTGCAGATCACATAACTGCCCTTCATAAGCTGTCATTTGTCACATGTCATCTCTACATTTCCGTCAGACCGGGAGCCCATTCTGTCTCCGGCTTCTTCACAATATGTAGCTTCTCCATATAAATTTTAAAGTGTTTGTTTGTCTTAGTGTAGTGTATTTTGTATTGTTATGTCCAGATTTTACATTTATGACATTCTACTATGTCGGATAGGCCACAATTGACGAAGTAAGTCTATAAACGTTTATCACATATAAAAATTTTTTTCAACCATAACCTTGGAGTTTTTTTATCCAAGTGAATTAATTTTCCTTTTTATAAAAAACGTTTCTTGGCTTATTTCAGATGCCCCTGAAGATGATCTATTGATCGAAAGTACTTGGGCAAGATTAAATTAATCACTGTGTTCGATAGTTGCCTTGTACACCCTCAAAGTTTAATTATTCGAACATTCAACCTTATATTAATTTAATGTATATTCATTATTGACGCGCATACGGGTAATGGTCACATTTTTTTTAAAGAAAAAAATGTACGTCACTGAGATATTTCACGCAAAAAATTATTTTTTAATTACTCGTTTTATTTGCAACAAAAAATTTCTCTCGGTTATTTTTTATATGAGGTATTTTGATATAAACAATAAAACATTATTTTAACATGTATTTTCATTTTTTAAATAGTTTATCAAGAACTCAATAACACAATGACATTAAACCGAAACAATAACAGAATGTAACACTAATAAAAATTTTAAAATAGATCCAACTATTCAAATTAAAATCCAAAAAAATTCGGTCAGGTAAATGAAAATTACTAAATTCTCGGGAAAAACCGCGTTGTGAATGTAATACTTGACGTTTCGGCACCCATATTGAAGCCATTATCAAGAGATACAGATACAGTTCCGTTCGAGTTCGGAGTCTGCCTACTACCCTCACTAATGACGTAATGGTATCGTGTTCTGTAGAAATACAAGAACCGTCAAACGCAGTGAGGTCTCAATATACCGACTCCTTAGTGTCGAGTAACGACCAGTCTTACTGCATTGTCTCAGTGTCCGTTCTTTTGGGTTGGCTTTTTTTATTTTATGTTTTAGTGTCCTGTTATAGGTTTTTCACCTCTTCAGTACGTGGTTTGTTTTTGTTTGGTTTCTTTTCTGGCTGTGTGGTTCTACTGGTGGTAGGTTTCGTGACTTGTCGGCGGAGGAGCGTCCTGGACAATCAGTAGTGATAGGGTTGTTGAGTTAACGGTCCTTTTCAGAATTTTGTTTGCTAAAAAATATAATTATAAAAATGGGAATTTATATGTATAAAATTTGACAAACAATAAATGTATTGAATCGCGATTCGCGTGAGGGTCGCTGTGGTTATATCCTCTGCAATGGACAGGTATTATTATGCAATGGGATCGAGAAACCACATAAAATCGACCCGTCCCTGTCTAGGGGAGACATATATTCATCAGAGAGCTCGTTGCTGGCAAGGGCCAGTAATATTGTGGGTAGAAAAGGGATTTTGGGTTTATATTTTCTTCTGAATATATTGCCAATAAATTAGTAGGTATTTCAGTATGTTTTGGGCTCTGAAGTTTTGGCCTTGGATGGTTTTGATTGTGTAGCTCCTGCTCAGAGAGGAGAGCTCTTATTGATGGGCTGGATATTCGACAGGTGATAAATAAGGGCGAACGGGTAGTCACGACGTTCCTTATTTACTCGAAGCTTGATTCTCCTTTCCAGTCCCAGCAGTTTTTGTGTGAGATAGCCGCTCATCGCCACATAGTTGTTGGATCTATACTTGATGACCGGCCTAATAAATGTTTGGTATGTATGTATAAGTGTACGTGGGTGTGTCCTTTCAAACTTTCTACAAAGAACATTAAGTAGACCGACTCTACCCCTAGCCATGTTACATGCTATGTCCAGATCAGTCCTCCAGTTAAGTCTTTGTGTAAACACCACACCGAGGTACTTAATCCGGTCGCGGAGCTGCAGTCGGTCCATCCAAAGTCTAAAGTCGTGTCTTTCGGATATGATGTGTGTGATGAATTTGCTGCGACTGAGGTGTCTAAAGAGAATCATTTGTATTATTTGGGTTAGGTATTACTCTTCATCTCCAGCATGCCAGACTTGGTTGAAGGCTTTAGAGACCGATCTTACTCTGTTTAGCTGCATTTATACTCTCAGTACGTGCGCGAAGGGTATTTGCAGAAACGGTCTTAGCGGAATGGGTTATTGGGTAGAGGGTCGCCATGTTGTCGGCAGTCGTTTAAACTGTTGGGTCGTTTTTTTTTTAATTTCAATGGCTTCACAAATGATTCTTTAATTTTAAGGAGCGATGGTTTTTGCATTTTTGAAATCGGTCCTATGTATGTACGTGGTCAACTGGAACAAAGTATCTCGTAGACACCATGTTCATAATTGAGGATTTGGTCTTTTACGGATCTAACGAGATTGGTCAACTTGGACTAAGTAGTAAAGATGGTTTTGATGTTTATAGGAATAAAAGTTCTATTGATCTTGTCAGTGATACCTTTAATAGAAGGTAGAAAGATTTTGGGTTGGTACGGCGGCAAGATTTCTTTTTTGGATGGAATGATGTTATGATGATTTTTAATGCTTCTATTGATTTGGGTTTTATAGTAACCCAATTTTAGTAGTTTTGCCAAAGAGTTTGGCATATTTAATTAATTTCGGATGACCTGTAATTGTTGGAAGTCTTATGGAACGGAAAATAAGAGTGTTGATAATTGAATTAAGTTGGGGGGGGGGATTATGATGTGACTAGCTATTACGATAACGATTTGTATGAGTATGTTTTCGGTACAAATAAAAAAAAAATGTGAGTTGTTAGTGAAAAGGATGTCTGTGGAGAGATAAACTCACCTCACAATATTTTCTATTCCGTGCACCGGAAACCCACTCATACAAACCATTATCTCAATGCCCAGTCATGTCATTACCCTTTCCAACTTAATTAAGTTATCAACACTTATTTAAAAAAGAAGAAAAGGGACAAAGAGGCACCAAACGGACAAAAAATATGAAACGACAAATGCACAGATATGATAATAATGTTAGAACAATGGAATGAATATAAGGGGAATATTTATAGGAATAATGGCTATAACAAAAATTAGTGTATGAAAGTATAAAATTGATGGCAATGAAAATGCACCAGTACATTATTTAATACTAAATACGACCCAATCGGTAGAAACGTCCAAACAGTTTTGAGTAAGTAAGTGAGTGAGTATATTGATGTCAACAGTTCTCGTGATATCAATCCTGTTTATTAAACTAAATTAACAGTTTCACAAGGACATAATGCCTTGCATTAGAATTCACAGATTTACCACTTTTTAAGGTTTTTGCCTTCATCAACACTGTTTTTAATATGGACGTTTACCCGTGAGTTATTAGAAAACGTAGAATTAATGAAAACATATTATTTGGTTCGTCATCTTAGGTTCAGTCTGGTTCCGAGGCTTAATATCAGTTCTTTGAGCCTTGTATTTTATACAATGGGTAGGATGCTAAGCTGGCATATAAACCCTCCTTTGAAAATGAAATAGTTTTAGGGCTAAAACAAAGATTTAATAAGATGTTTGACCAGCAAGCGAGTAAGACGTGTTTTAGGCACTAATTTATCGTGCTCGTTAAATAGTAATTATTGAAGTATATTTAAAAGTAATTAAGTAAGTGAAAGTGATTTGTATACTGAATATTGGAATCGTGAGTAGATAATATATACTTTTTTCATCTATTTGGATTTATATATTTAAGTAAACAACTGCAACTAGTTATAAATATTATCCAATTTCTATGAACTGGTATAACAACGAAAGCTGTAAAACAGCACCGGTTTTAGTCGGACTTTAAATCCATTTAAAAGATGTCATCTTCCAGTCAACTACCACAAAATGCATCATACTCAAAAGCAGTTAGTCAACCACGTAGTATATTAATCCCAGGCAGAGATCAAGCTATTTTATTTAACACTCTAGAAAATTGTACAATTAATGACTATCTTGAAGGATTGAGTCAGCATATAGAACCAAAAAATATAATTTTTGCATCCCGTATATCAAACGGTAGAATATGCATATATCTATCATCCAAAAACCTAGTAGATAAATTCATAGCAGAAACAAAGAAGATAATAGTAAATGGAAATATACTAGAAGCGAGAAGATTAATAACTCCATCAGTCCGCTTAATTCTGTCCAATGCATGTCCAAGCATACCTTCTAACTTAATAATGGACGAATTAATAAAACTAGGTTTAAATCCCCTCTCAGACATATCATACCTACGGATAGGAGCATCCAATCCTGCTTTTAGTCATATTCTAAGCTTCCGAAGACAAATTTTCGTTTCACCTTTTCCAGACAACTTTGTACTACCTGAATATTTTATTATCGAGTTGGAACAAACATCATACCGCATATTTATAGTCCAAAACGAAAATTGTTTCAAATGCAAATTAACTGGACACCATGCAGCTAATTGTCCAAATATTTCACCTTTCTCTAACCATTCTCACAATGATAGTGCAATACAAACAGAAATAAGACAAAATTCATCAATAAATCATACTCAACAAGATAATTCACAAAATACTCCCGCAATCTCAAATACCACCCCCTCCACACTTACTACGTCTTCTCAAACCACATTACAAACAGTAGCAATCCCAAATTTATCAATAAACCAAACCCAACAGTGCTCACTACAAAATGCATCTATACATTTGACCACTTCTCCAGTTAACACTACAATCGCAACACCTACATCGTCTGAGTCATCCTCTAATACCCAAAAACATAAATCAACCTAACCCGAAACAAGTCAACACTTAACTCCAAATAAAAACACACATTTGAATTCTCACGAATCCCAAATAACTTCGAACAAAGCAACCGGAAAAAGAACCCTAGAAGATGCAATCACGCCACCCTCCGAAGAAAACTTTGAAAAACCTAAGCTTCAACTAAAGAAAAAAACCAGAACTGATGACAACAATTTAGGAAATGATATACCAAATCTCCAAACATTACTAGAACCAGTTAGAGAATATATAAAAAGGGAAAAGCAATTGTTAAGCTTCGATCAAGTAGTGGATCTATTCGAAAATTCACAAGGATCAAAAGACATAATCAGCGTAACAAAATTGTACTCAGAAGACTCTCATGCACTTATAAAGTTTCTATCGGAATTACATCCATACTACATCGACAGAAGAATGAAAACCAAAAGCACCAAATTAATACGAAAACGAAAAAAAATATTATCTCTGAAACACACCCATCTATTATCTGTCTACAGGAAACAAATTTTAAAAATCCAAACCATGTATATAACTTTCGTAATTATTCATGTTTTTATAATAACAGATTAAACCAAAACATTGCCAGTGGAGGAGTAGCAATTTACGTGGATGAAAAATTCATGAGCAGACAATTACCAGTGACTTCAAATAACATTGAATTCATAACTATTGCAATAAATATACCTCAAAAGATTTATATATGTAATATGTACATCCCACCAAAGCAAATTATATCCCAAGAAGACTTAACAGCTATTTTAGAACAAATTCCTTCACCTAGAATTATCGTTGGAGATCTTAACTGCCACAATCCGATGTGGGGTTCCATAAAACCCAACCCAAAAGGGCGAATTATAGAAGATATTATAACATCCCAAAATCTGAATTTACTTAACGACGGAAGACCAACCAGATTCAACATACATAATGGCACATCATCGGCAATTGATATTTCGCTGTGTGACCCAGTTCTGTCCACTAGGTACGTTAACATGGGACGTTCTACCCTACTTATATGGTAGTGACCATCAAAAAACCACAAATATCGAATCGCCTATCTCAAAATGGAATATTAAAAATGCTGATTGGACTAATTTTAGCAAACAGATCGAACAGGACATTAACCAAACCAACTTTACATCATCAAACGATATTGACAAGTTTTTAAGCACATTTTTACAAATCATCACAGCAGCCGCAGAGACGTATGTAAGAAAAACGAAAATTTAAAAAAAACATCCGTGGTGGACATCTGAATGCAGCCAAGCTACAAGAGCGTATAAGAAATCTTTCAATAAACTAAAGCATCATAAAACAGACGAGAACATAATGGACTACAAAAAACGAAGAGCTGAGGCAACATACATTCTAAAAAAGAATAGAAAAGAATCCTGGAGAAAATTCATCTCATCTCTTAATACCTCTTCAAGCATAAGTACAGTTTGTAGAAACTTAAGGAAAATCTCTGACAAAAGCCAACCATATAAGATTTCTTTTTTAGCAAAAAATAACAAAATAATTAGTGATAGAAAAGAAATCGTAGATTTATTAGCAGACCAATACGAATTAAATTCCAGTGACGAAAATTACACTGATAATTTTAAAATACATAAAAACAACGTAGAAAAAAACGTATTGGGATTCGACGGACATGAGATTCACAACCTTAACGTTCCTTTTTCCTTCATAGAACTTGCTGAAGCCTTAAACTCTTCCAAAGATTCAAGCCCAGGACCAGACGGTATCCTTTTAACATTTCTACTACATCTACCAGATAATGGAAAAAATTTATTACTAGACCTTTATAATTTTATCTGGAGTAACCAGGTTTTCCCATCAACTTGGTCCGAAGCAATAATACTACCACTTCTTAAACCTGAGAAATCCCGGACATCACCTGAGTCATATCGACCAATATCTTTAACCAATATTATATGTAAGGTGTTAGAGATAATGGTAAATAAGAGGCTGAGATGGTATTTAGAACAACAAAAACTCCTTATACCACAACAAAGCGGATTTAGGCAAAATAGATCCACTATAGATAACCTAATAGACTTAGAGTCAGGGATACATGAAGCATTTGCAAATAAGCAAGATTGTATCGCAGTTTTTTTTGATATTAATAAAGCTTATGATACTGTCTGGCGATACAATATCATATCAAAATTGCATAATTGGAATATCAGAGGCAATATGTTAAAATTTATTTCCAATTTTCTTCATTCTCGCAGCTTCATAGTTCGATCAACTCAGATAAAAAAGTTCAAAAGAACGGAGTACCACAAGGATCAGTTATAAGCTCAATCCTTTTTCTAATAGCCATAAACGACATACTTCAACAATGCTCACCGATTGTTAAAGGAAGATTATACGCTGATGACTTGGTTTTATTTGCCAAAGGAAAAAACCCTACATCTATTTAAAAACATTTACAACAAACAACTAATAATTTAGAATCATGGTCTAGGACTACCGGATTACAATTTTCACCGACAAAAACTAAATGTATTTTATTCACAAGAAAACATAACACTCTAATTCCACATCTAAAGCTCTATAATCAAACCCTTAGTTTCACAAATAATATCAGATTTTTAGGTATGGTTTTCGACCAAAAGCTCTCCTGGAAAAAACATACAGAAGAACTTAAAAAATCATGCCAAGCAGGACTAAATTTCATGAAAACTATTTCCAGCAAAAACTGGGGAGCAGATCAAAATACACTATTACATGTATATAAATCTTTAATTAGATCAAAACTCGACTATGGTGCAATAGTTTATTCATTAAGCAAAGTATCTGTATTGAAAACATTAGAAACTGTTCAAAGCACAGCTTTACGAATAGCTACAGGCGCGTTTCGCACGACACCAGTTGAAAGTTTACAATGCTTAACAGGAGAAACACCACTAAGTTTACGACGCAAATACCTTTCTCTCTCATATGCTTCTAAAATAGCTAGTAATAAAAAACACTCTACTTATACCAATACGTTCAGAGATCGATTTCAAGACACTTTCTCTACAAGAAGACTAGATCCACCATTTTACGAAAGAATTAGAAGAAATCTTCATGACCTACATCTTAAATTTCCTGAAATTCTTCCAACAAATTTCCTAACTTTTCCACCTTGGTTAATACCAATTCCCAAGATTAATACTAACCTTAGTATATATAAAAAACGTGAGACTATAACAGGCCTGATCAAACAATCATTCTTAACAGAAATGGAAACTTATAAAAATCACTATAAGATATACACTGACGCATCCAAACCTTCAGACGGTGTTGGTGCAGCCATCCTTACACCCAATACATCCTTAAAATTTAAATTCAATCCCATTACTTCGTCGTATACTGCGGAGTTGTTTGCAATATTACAAGCACTTATCCACATAAAAGAGACGAAACAGTCCCCGTCTCTCATAATAACCGATTCACCAAGCTCACTTCACACTATAAAACGTTTATATACCAATAATCCAATTTCCTCACGTATCAAATCAGAAATAGAGATTCTAAATAATAATAAGATCACTGTTGACTTCATGTTTGTTCCATCACATTCAGGTATACAAGGAAATGAAGAAGCAGATGAACGAGCCCGCTTAGCATCCTCCAGCCAGGACTCCATTGTCATTAATGAGGTTGCTACAGATGACTTTAGGTCAGAAATAAAACATAAAGTGTTAAGTGCGTGGCAAAATAAGTGGAGTGTATCACAAAATAAACTAAAAGAAATCAAACAATTAGTGAAACCGTCGCTCCAACCCACAGCGAATAGACACGATCAAGTGAAAATAACACGTTTGCGACTAGGACATAGTAACTTTACACATAAACACCTCTTTACGCGAACTGTGCCGCCAATATGTGAAACGTGTCAAGTAACACTCTCCGTGAAACATATACTAACTCAGTGCAAAAAATATGAAACAACAAGAAAGAAGCACACTATACCAAACAACATGAAGGAAGCCCTAGGAAAAAATATGAACATTAAAAACACAATAAGTTACCTTAAAGACTCAGGACTAAATCATTTATTGTATTTTTTTTCTAACTGTACCTGTAGTTTACATTTAGGTCGCTAATAACCCTGGTGGTTACAGCGTAAATAAATAAAAAAAAAAAGATTTAATAACAACCATGTCAATGCAAATATAAAACTTATTTCGAATCTCTGTGCTTTTAACGAAATGAGAATTAATAATACATTTTTTGACCATAGACTCCAGTACAAACATATATTTGAAAACTCCAGACTGCACAAATCTATTATTGATTTTATAGTCACTAATAGAAAAATCCACCCAAAGCAGCTTCTAGATATCCGAACTTTAAACTCAGCAGACGCAGGGAGTGAACACAAACTAGTACTAGCAAAAATAAGAATAAAAATAACACCAAAACATTTCTTACAGGAAATCACCGAGAAAAAATTCAATGTAGATTTCAGTGGAAAGACAAGCACAGAAGCTACAGCCAAAACAAATAGACAACATTGAAGATATAAACGCGAGCTGGGAGAAAATTAAAAACAACACTGAAGTAGTAGCAACAGAAGCTCTAGAAAAAGAGTCAACAACAATTCACCATGATTCAGAAAAGAAATAAAAGAGAAATATAAAGACAAGCAAGAGGCCTGTACGAAGTACAAAACATCAAATACCCCAGAATCCCAAACACCTATAGAAGAATACGAAATGAAACAAAGCAGTCGGTAAGAAGAACAAAAAATGAACACTGGGAACAGTTAACTAAAAGGGTAGAAAGCGACTTCTATGGTACACAAAAACAAATATGAAAATTCATACGAAACCGACGGAAAGAAATGGCAGAATTGAAGAAATACAATAACGTACCCGCAAACGAATGGAAAAAATACCTGACGAAACTGTTTAAAGGAAAGGATAATAATAATCAAGTTATAATTATGAAATAGAAATCAGTTTTCAGGAAGTAGAGTTAGCCATAAATTAACTCAAAAATAGAAAGTCACCATGACCAGACGGAATATCCAACATTCTAAAACCCGGAGGAGAAAGTCTAACACTAGAATTGACCAAACTTATACAAAAACTAATATTGCACTGCAAAATACTAAACGCATAGAGAAACAGCATAATAATACTAATGATCAAGAAAGAACATTAGAAAGAGTCCAACAATTATAGAGGTATACATCTACTGAACATCGCACTTAAGCTTTCCACTAAATTTGTAACTAAAAAAATTAATAAACTAACAAATTTAATAGATGAATAACAAGGATTTAGATCCGCAAGATCCTGCGTAGACGCTGTATTTGTACTAAGAGAAATCACAGGAATCATCGAGTACAATAAACAAGCATATCTATGTTTTATATACCTAACAAAGGCTTTCGATCGAATTCAAGTCGAATATGTCTTACATTTAATGTATAAAAGAAACATACCAATCAATATTATGCAAATCATCGAAAACATCTACTTCCATAATCGAATACAGGTAAAGATAAATGGAAAACTAACACAGTGTTATCAGTACAAAGCAGAGTCAGACAGGGTGACTCGTTAAGCCCACTTCTCTTTAATATATTAATGGACGGAATAATATAAGCAGTACGTAAAGATCATGGATACAGAACGGGGGAACAAAGAAATCCAAATATTATGTTATGTAGACGATGCCGCATTAATTACCAAGACAGAAGACGAGCTCCAAAGATTAATATACATTTTTAATACAACAGTCAAGGAATACAATATGATAATATCAGCAGAAAAACCGAAATGCATGACAAAATCTAAATACCTACTACGAAGTAAAATTAAAATTAATGGGAAAAAAATAAAACAGGGAGCAAGGTTTAGATATCTGGGAAAAGATATGGAAATGTTGAAGAAGAAGTACGGCAACAAAGCTTAAAAGCAAGTAAAGCAGCGGTATCTCTTAATGGCACAATATGGAAAAAGAAACACCTAAGACAAGACACAAAAACAAGAACCTGTAAAGCAGCAATTAGACCTACATTAACATACACGGCAAAGTCCTAACACATCTAAAATTGGACGACTACTAAAAACAACAGATATGAAAATACATAGAAGAATATAAGACGAGAAAAGTCTGTTATATAGGGAGAGAAGCGAAAACATCAGAAGAGCATGCAACATATAACACATAAATGAATGGGTAATAAAACGGAAATAGGAGTAGAACGAACAGATTAGTAGAATTGCAGAGGATAGGATAGTACGAGATAAGTCACCGAATGAACGAAGAAATATTGGCAGACCATGAAAAAATTGTGCAATAATTTAAACAATTTAGGTTAATATTAAAGAAGAAACAGGCTTCAAAGCCTACATACAAGAAGGAAGAAGAAGATCTTATCTGGTTAAAATATACTACACACACTTTAACTGAAAAACAAAATAAAATGGCCGATATTTATGATGTAATATAAACAAACGACAAACCAATATCGATAATTTCTAAGGTTTTTATAGTTAGTATGAGATGATACCACCCTATTAAGGTATTCAGATTAATTAGGGGGCTTAGTATGTCATGAATTTGAAATGAAAATGTGGAATAATTTTGTTTAGGTTTGCCCAACGTTTATCCAAATATTGGATATACCACAATAATAAACAACAACATATTTGCTTGCAAAAGTGATCCATGTTTTTGACAGTGCAAACCAAAATTATTTTTCCGCCTCATAACATTTAAGGTTTCATAGCAAATTATACCAAGCCAATAGGCTGGATGATAATAATACGACCTTATATACATATATAACAGCGCTTTTCTCGGCCATTTATTATCCTTGATATAGTCGTGAATATGTCTTCTGGGATGAACTTTCCTTTTCCTTTTATGCAGATTTTTCTTTCACGAGCTCGATTTCCTTTCGCTCCCACTTTGAATGGGACAAAGAGCTTAACGACGATGGTATATAAAAGTGCTCGGTATGTTCTCGTTGATCATGATTCAATTGCCTATATCCAAAATGTCTGTGGGATTACGTAACATATCATTCGCTTTATTCAGAGAACACACAAGAGAAAAGTAAAGATGGTTTATAAAAAATATTTTGTTTTAAAACAAACAATTCTGGTTATTTAATATCATGCACACAATTTAATAAATTGCGAAAATAAATAATAAATTCAGCACTGAAGGTAATGTAAAAAAAAGTTTATAAAAAATTTAAAAAGCCAAACAAGTAAAAAAAAATTTATTGTTATATTCCATATTTACAATCTACTCTATGACAGAATAATATGTAAATTAACGTGAGTTAGGTACCATCCATTGACAGTTCTCTAAGTATTATTGCGGTAGGTCTTCTGGCCATACCCTCTTCAATATTCTTTCGGCAAGTGGTTTTGTGAATAAATTATTTATCAGTTCGTTGTTGTGATCAGTGGTGCAAATTTTATATTTTATTGAGTGATTCTTTATTATGTTCTTAAGTAATGTGATGTCCATATCAATGTGCAGTGTTTGGTTAGATACATACCACGGAGCTTTCCTTATAATACGGAGAATTTTGGATTGGAATATTTGAAGTATTTTCGTATTTCAAGGTTTACTACAGCCCCATAGTTCCATTCCATATGCTCAAACTGGTATAAGCGTAGCTTTGTACAGAAGAAGTTTATTTTTAAGAGATAACAGCGACCTTTTGTTAAGTAGGCAGTTCATATTTTTTAGTTTAAGATCTAGTTGTTTCCATTTAGTTTTAATGTGCGTTGTCCATGTAATAATGTTTTTCATCCAGGTGCAATTCCAAGTGTTCGACAACTGATATTATAGGAATGGGGGTAATATTAATATAAACTTGTGGACAGATAAATTGTCTTGTTGTAAAAGTAATTTGTACTGATTTGCTAGCATTAACACTGATCTTCCATCGCTTAAGCCAGCTTCTTAATTGATCTAAATAAGTTTGTACTTTTTGTGATGCTACATTAGGGTCGATATCCAGTGTCAAGATTCCCGTGTCATCGGCAAATGTAGCTATGAAGGTATCTTTTCTGGTTGGATCGTTTGCTGTAAATATCAGATACAGAAATAGACTCAAAACGCTACACTGAGGTACACCAGATTGTATGATGTGGTTATTGGAGTAAATGTCTTCAATTTTGACTTGGAAGTAACGGTCAGTAAGATATGATGTTAGTATAAAGAATAGTTGGTCTGTTAGCTGTAATTTCAGTTTGTAGAGGAGATCTTTATGCCATACTTTATCAAATGCTTGTTGTTTATATAGAAACACTCCAGCGCAACTTTTTCTCTTCGAGAGTTGTTTTAATTATATTAACTATTCTGTGGCATTGTTGCATAGTTGGGTGTTCATTTCTCAATCCAAATTGGTATTGTGGTATAAGTTCGTTTGTGGGAACAACTTGCTCGATTTTATGTAATAGTAGCCTTTCTAATACTTTCGACAATATTGAGAGTAGGCTTATATGGCGATATTAATTTGCTTGCTTTGCGGGTTTACCAGGTTATGGAATCATAGTAGCTTGAGCAAATTTTCATTGTATTGGAAAGTATCGAAGACGTAGTGTGCTGTTGTATAATATTGTTAATAATACTTCTGCTTTTCTCGATAGCTTCTGAAGTAATTCTCCTGTTATCAAATCATAGTCAGGAGCTTTCTTAGGATTAAGCATTTTTATTCGTTGTTGAACCTCTGTCGGAATAAATGTTGTCAGAAGAAGAGATAGTTGATATGAAGTTTGTAGGTACATTATTATATCATCATCTTCATCGTTATTAGTATCTGATGCTACGAATGCAGTTGTAAGATGCTCTGTGAATATTGTGGTTTTTTCTACGTTTGTGCGCGCCCAGGTCATATCTGTTTTTCTTAAAGGTGAATTTGGTATTGTCGGTCGTTTAAATTTTTTTATAGCTCTCCATATACAGTGGTCTTCATGTGAGAGGTTCGAAACATTAAACTGGAAAGAGTCGTTTTTCTCTTCATGTAATGCTCTATTTAGTCTATGACTCATCCTGTAGTTTTATTTAGTGGATTTCTGGTTTGTTTCCATATGCGTCGAGCCCTTCTTTTTTCTGCTACCAGTTCTCTTATATGGAGGGGGATATTATTGTTTTCTTGCACACTTCTTTAGCGCTGTGGTGTTGCTTTCATCCTGTTTTTAGTTAAACTGTTGTTAAAAAGTCTACTGCTTCCTCTACATCTTGGTTTTTTTATCCAAATATCTATTATAATCTTTGAATTTACATAATTTTAAAAAACATCCCAGTTTGTTTCTTTAGTTGTGAGTTTGGGTGGAGGTGTTCTCCATATTATGTGTGTACTTAAAGCTATTATTATTGTACTATAATCTGATGTTAAATCGAAGTTTGACTCTATTGCACTATGGATGTCAGATATTTCTTTTGTTATAGCAAAATCTACCAAATCTGGAATTTTGTTGACATCCGTAGGCCAGTATGTGGGTTCTCCCGTAGATAACTATATTAAGGTATTTTATTGGATATTATTCATTAATGCTCGACCTTTAGGTGTGATTAGTCTAGAACCCCATATGGTGTGTTTGGCATTCCAATCTCCTGCTACTATGAATTTGGATCCAACAGTTTGCATGAAATCATGATACTCCTCGCTTGAAATTGAATGTCTAGGTGGGCTGTAGAGTGATGATACAGTGAGGGTGGTGTTTGTTTGGATTTTAATGATTGCTGCTTGAATTTTTTCCGTAATGTAAGGTTAGACTGCATAGTGTATAATTTTTGATTTAATAATAACGGCAGAACCTGCATGTGCTCCTCCGTCTGGATTGTTTGCATAATATACAGTATAGTAAGGTATCTTAACCGTTCTTTGTGTGGCATGGCTTTCAGATATTAAAAGTGTCTATATTGTACATTTTTAAAAACAGTTATGTCTCTATAATATGGTTTAAAATGTCATTGTGATTAGAAGGATGGTCTTCGTTGCAGTTAGTGCAAGTTGCTGGCATGTTTTTTGATTTCCTGTAGTCCTTTTTGTGTTGTGTGATCCAGCGCATTTTACGCAATTATATGGTTTTGCGCAATGATATAAAAAATGGAGGGGATTTTGAGATTGGTGGATTTTTATTTACATATATCATTTACGGCTTTTTGCTGTGGAATTGACTGAAACTTATTTGATAGTAAAATTTGAGTTTTTCTTTATTTTAATATTAACGTTTAATTCTTTTCCTTTTTGATCTTATTGTTTGCCATGGAAGTTTATTATTTTGAGAGTCTTCATGTTCTTTATTTGACATCGAATCGTATTCATTCAGTGTTTCTGGATTGTTTTTAAAGTTTAAATTAATTTAAGAGTTTGATGTAGAATAAGAAAAGTTGGTTTGCTGGGCAACTTATGACTGTACCTGATATTATTTTTGATAATTATCAAAAGGTATCATTTGGTTGACTGGTGGTTGATTTAAGCACAATGATGGATTTTGGGCATTTATTTGACTTACTTGGTAATACGGATGTATTAGGTTTATAGGCTCGTTCTGCATTACAGTTGGAAACTGCACTGTAGGGTACTGGAAATGACTTGATCTTTTCAGTTTACTTCGAGCTCAGTTTTAACTCACATTGACTTGATGAATGACAATGTATTCATTTACCAGTCATCATCAATCAGCCAATCGCGTCCACTGCTGGACATAGGCCTCCCTCAGTTCTTTCCAGTGTTCTCTACACTGGGCCGCTTGTAGCCAGTTTCCCGCTACACGTTTATTGTCATCGGTCCATCTAGTCGGTGGTCGTCCTCGGCTTCTTTTATAATTTCTAGGCCTCCATTCCATAATACGTCTTGTCCACCGTCCATCTTGTGTTCTGGCTAAGTGCCCTGCCCAGTTCCACTTAAGCGTCGTGGTTCTTTCGATGACGTCTTGAACTCCTGATCTTCGCCTGATTTGTTTGTTTGTTATGTGGTCTCGAAGGCTCACGTTCAGCATTGCACGTTCCATGGCTCGTTGTGTAACTCTAAGTTTACTTCATTTACCAGTAATCAATTTAAATATACCAAATCTCGAAAATATTGATAATCAGTTAGCACAATTACAATATCTTCAGAAAACGGTCAAAAATTAATATTTTTCCAGATGAATCCCAAAATTAACATTAAGTTCTATAGTTATTTTGACAATATAATAGTAAAAATAAAATAAAATAAGAGCCGCTTCCCATTTCAGTTGGCCCACCTTTAAAAGTTGCAGTTTATGGCGATTACCATAAACAAATAATTATTACAGCATTTTTCTATTGATATTTATTTAAAACGATTTTATGTTTTTTATTTATTTTCAACAAGAAGCACAAAATTTGCTAAATCGTGGCCTTTCATTCACTTACATCAACATACCTTGATTTTTCATAATTATAATAAAACCAAAGTTAGCTGTATAAAAATGACATCAAAACAATTGACAATTAATTTTATATGTATTTTATGGTATTATAAAGTCTATTACCTTCTGTTAGTTTTCAAATTGGTGGAGATAAAATTAAAGACGAGAACATTTGATCAACCATCATTATATTTTTTATTTCTAGAAAATCCAATGCAAAAATCGCAAATATGTTCGATTGTCACAGTATATTTTAAGAAATATAGTGAGAAGATACAAAACCTCAGGTTTGGTCTTTACAAAACCTACAAATGTGGGAAAAAGTAAAATAACTGAAGCAAATCGAAGACTCATTATGAGGAAAACTATGCATATCTGGTAGCAATGATTAACTCCACAAATTATAACAGTCAGGAAATCAAAATCAGAATGGAAAAGGCTAGAGCAAATTTCAACAAAATAAGAAGAGTGCTATGTACCATGGATTTAAAACTGAAACTAAGAGTTAGGATGGCGAGGTGCTATGTTTTTTCGACTTTATTTTATGGAATAAAATCTTGGACCTTGAATGCAACATCAATAAAAAAACTGGAATCATTTGAGCTGTGGGTATATAGAAGAATTCTGAAACTATCGTGGACAGAACACGTCACAAACAAAGAGGTTCTGAGAAGGACGAATAAAAAAATGGAAATTTTAAATGCAAGTAAAACAAGAAAATTAAAATATCTCCGACATTTTACACGTGGAGAGAAATATACCTTGCTCCAACTGATTATGCAGGGAAAGACTCAAGGAAAGAGAAGCATAGAGAGGCGTAGAATGTCATGGCTGGTTTTATGCCTTACGTATTTTCTTTTATTTATTCTTAGCACAAGAATTTACCGATTAATCAGAATAAAAATTCTTGTTTTGTCGATATGGAATTGAAATTTTTTATGAATATATTATAATGAAAAAAAAAAAAAATAAATAAGACGAAAAATATTCTAACGCTATGTTGCCTAACGCTTATATGGATACATTTTTATTTTTTATTGAATGCGCTATCAGCTATGGTTAGATATTTTATTTATTATGTCCCTATTTAACTATATTTATGGTTTCATGCACATGAAAAAACATTTTTCCAAAGAGGTATTATCAAAAGCATTTCATAAATTTAAAAACTATCAGCAACAGTCATCCTTCTAAAAAATATTCATTTATCATCTTAGTTCTCTTGTGTCTTCCTGACATCTTTTCATAAGAGGTCGAAAGTTTCGGCAAAGGAAAGCATCTATATAAATTAATCTTGGCACTTTCCAATACGAAGCAGCTCAACACACCGACTCTTACCCGCTGTAATATCAGCTTTTATTGAAAAATTCAGGGGACCAAAATTCGATCATTTGTTTGCCTTTAGTGAAAAGCTCGGGTTGTCAGAGTTGCTTGCAAAAAAAATTTAATACAGATGTCAAATTAACACAGGAACAGCACGTTTCTTTAGACATCATGATTTTTTTTGTATATATGAAAAATAAAATACAAATATCTAAAAAAATGGTATGATAAAAATAATAAATTATTACGAAAACGAAACAAAATTGAAATGACAATATATCTCATAGTTCTTTATGGATAAAAGAATTTTCATACCTTATTTTGTTTTAAAATCGAATAAAATATTAAAATATCGTTCAACTATCTGTCTCGCAACAATGTTGTGTGCGTAACAATGTTCCCAATCGCCGTGTAATAATCCGATTTGCGGATCTTTTTGAGAGTTATACCTTTTTCGTATCTTTAAATAAATCGGATGTTTGCCTATATTTTTTATTGTATTTACCAATCTACTACAACTGACTAATACCAAAAATAAACTTAATGGTTTGTAGTTATTTCCTTTCTGTCCTGTAAATATTTTCTGGTTAACACCTTAACAATGAGGTTGGCAACACCGCTCAAAGAAGTGCTTGTCTAAGGAAGCGATAATAGTTCAGGAAATGAAGCTCGAAAAAAGTTAAATGGATTGAGTTAAAATTTTAACAGAAGGTAGATGATAGCCCAAGGATCAAAATCTATATCAAACCGAAGTGCGCTGAAGGGTTTTAGGAATGAAAACTACTCCTAATTGTCAAAAATTATAAAATAACATATTAAACCTGAATATGGGTAAAAAGAAAACGTGAGCACAAACAAGACTATTTTCAATAGCAAGAAAAAGTGTGCTACGTATGGTCAGTGCTGCTATATGGCGTAGAGGGCTGGACACTCAAAACGAGAGATATAAACAGATTGGAAGCTTTCGAAATGTGGCTTTATCGCCGTATCCTAAAAATACCATGGACAGCGAAAATCACAAATATAGATGTCCTTAAAAGAATAAACCAAGAACGCCAACTTTTCGAAACCATCAAGAAAAGGAAAACGGCGTATCTAGGTCACATCATGCGAAATGAAAAATACCAGTTCCTCCAACTTATAATCGAGGGTAAAATTGAAGGCAAGAGAGGAATGGGACGCAAGAAAATGTCCTGGCTCCGAAACATAAGGCAATGGACAGGGATTAACGACATACAATCTCTGATACATATTGCAAGAAATAGAGAGTTAATGGAAAATGTGATCGCTAACATCCATTAGTGGATTTGCATCTGAAGAAGAAGAAGAAAAAGTGGATGGTGCACGGCGATAATGTGGTGATACTGGCGAGAACGAAAAAACGTCTAAAAAGTTTTTTAGAAGTGTGAAGAACCAGCAAAAAGATACAAACCAACAAAAAACCGAACAAAAACGCAATTTATAGAAATAAGAGGAAACATAACTAATAGAATATATATCAAAATGTAAGGATCGAAGGCTGTCTAAAGTTTTTTTTTATTTAGAAAATCGCATCAACCAAATGGCCACTAACGAAAAATTAATGGATTACATTAGGTATAACTACTGCATTACGATTTGGTTTAATAAATATTGTGGTACTTATTAATGTCTTTCAAGAAATTCAGAGTATTGTTAAAGTTACAGTCTACACCTAGAGCTTCTAGAAGGGTTCCTGATATCTTGTTGTTACTTCATTGTTGATTGTAAAGGAGACATTCACATAGTATGTACATTATTCATGTCAAAACACGTTTTTACAGAAAGTAGCTAGTTATGATTTATTAGTGCAAGATATGGCATCGAGGTATACTTACCGTTAACAGTTTAAGTTTTGAAGTTGTTCATTACAGTAATGGTTGCCATATGTTGCATCGTTAAAATATGATACAAACAAGTCCCCTGGCTTTGTCTCACCATGACGACATGGGACATGCAAAGTCGATCAAAATTAGAACGGCAAGTGAGCATATCTTGTTTGTTATAGTATCATGAGCTGTGAGCGTATAATATGTAATGTCCTTTAATTTCTATATAGTAATCTGATGATATGGTGGCGCCCAGCGGTATTAAAGGCTCTTTCAATGTCGAATAGTATTCCAATACATTTTTGATGTCTATAGTTTTAAAGAAGCGTCTTTGAAGAGAATTTAAAGGAAATTTAAATACTTAGCGAATATACTTATCGAATAACGAACATAAGAAAAGAAAAAAACAGAGATGGTTTAACAACCATAGAAAAGAATTAAGATATTTCGTCGCAGTCAAATGGTATCGAAGAAAAATAATTGCAAAAGGTACGCATTATGCTTCGAATATTTTTGTAAATCATAATCAGTGTCGAATAGTTGTCGTATATAATTTTAGTATAATACAATTTTAAGTATAGTTTTTTAATGACTGTTATGGTAATCTGCTTGATAAGCACTCGTCGCGTAAATTTTGTAGTCTGCTCACATATCAAAAAGTTTCATGGACGACTTAAATGTAATTATCTTGTTCTAAAATAACCAAACCATTGGTATATCAAATTTAAAATTGTCAGATAAAGGTCACTAGAGGAAACTGAATAATACCAAATCATTTTTGAAGGTTTAAACCTAAACTTTGAAACAACGAATAAAAGTTAAACCATCTTGCCAGATTTATAAATTGTAAAAAAACCGGGCCAGAGTAATAATCCAAATTCAAAAGAGTATTTATGATATTTTCGAAAATGAACAAAGCTTATACAAAGATGCATATGTCAGTTTTTACATTTTATTACATATTTTGATGTCTACGAAAAGTATTTATATTGTATAAATTAATTTGTAAAGAGGTGTCTTTTCCAAACTCTTAAATACTGCTATAAAAGAACCATTATTAACTTCTTAAATTATTCATTATTTTGGGGTAATAATACTTCAAGAGCATTAATTTTGCTTTTAACGTAAAAAAGGTTTATTTTATTGAGAAACAGGGGTTACAGATGAATATAACAACGCAAGGAGCTGGTTATTGTTTTGGTGTAGGCTGTGATAACGTTAATTAAATTTGAAATTAGTATTATAATGGAGATTAATCAGGGTCGGATTGAGTATCATCCGTAATTTATACGAAATTTTGCTTTCACTTGATTAAATTTATGTGTTGCTTGCTGATAGATTTAAAGAGATTAGTTCATATTGGCGTTAATATAATATAAAGCCTTTCAATTATATGTCGGCACGAAATTCAAGCATAAACTAGGATTATTTGTATTGGGCATATAATAACTACTTGATGAAACTCTACCCTTTGAGACATGGTATATAAGAAGCATAAATGAAAGGGAGAATACATCATAACAAGTTTTAATTATATTATTTATTTAGAAATTACGAAAACTAAACTTACGAAAATGGACTATTAGGACATAATATAGGGTAAATGATACAGTCGTTGGCTATGCTATACTGATTGGCCATGTTAACAATAATTTGTAAATATTAAGCATGTCTAATTTTCACAACGTCGCTTAAAGTTTCCTCTTGCTACAGTGACACTAGAGTGATCAAAGGGTGTCCCCAGTGTTGACAGATGATTTTTTTAATCCATAATTTTTTTGCCAAAATTTCCATAAATTTTCCCAACAACTTGACAATCATATTTAGCCTAGAATCCTAGAATGGACTACCTTAGTCTGACGTCAGAATGAGAAAAAACTTTTCCAAGCATTTTTAATTTATTGGTATTTGTCACATAAATAAGGACTTTTGGTTATAAACGTTCATTCTGTGCGATTTGTATTATTTGTTGTTTGTAAATTTGTGAGGTAAGAATATCAAAGTATTAAGATATTTTAGCCCAGGGTGCCCCTGTCGTAATTAACCGTTCGTGTAATACCACCACTCCAGTCACCGACGGGGAATCACATGAACAGTTAAAGAAAGAGAAACTAAAAACCAAAAATCGCACGATGCCAATATATACTTTAGCTCAGGTGGTTCCCCGACGTAATTCACAGTTCGTGAAATTCCACCACTCTAGTCTCCGATGGGGAATCACTGAATGCTGTTCATGTGATTTGTTCAATCACATGAACAGAATTCAATGATTCCCCGAATAATACGATTTCCAAGCAGATGATATGTACATTTTTGGAAAGTTTATTAAATCCAACCATTTTTTAAAAATAGTCTTACAAATATTAAGAATTCCTTAGATTTTTGATAAAATTGAATAAAAATCCATTTTTAAATATACAATTTAGATATAAATACAATTTAGCATGAGGTATTAAACTAAGGTTCTATCTAATCAAATTTTAGACCACAAAAATTTTTGTATAACAAAAAAAAACTGGCGAATTTATTATATCAATAACCATTATCAATAATATAGGTATATAAACAAATAGCACAGGCTAAAAACGATATAAGTCACATTTAAATAGTTTTGAGATATTCCTAATTAAAGATGAAAAACGTTGTAAAGAAGTGGTGGTGAAAAAAATGAAAACTATTTTTTTAATAAAACTCACTGTAATAGATATAAATATTAACAAAAAAGCGCTTTAATGTTTTAATTTTAAATTACACAAAAGAAAAATTAATAAAAATGTAATGTAGTAAAAACGTGTGGAAAAACCGATCCAAGTCCGGTTCTGGTTAAAGTGCCTGCCAATAAAAGAAGAGTTAGTGTACTATAATCCACATATGTAATTTTGCAGTACACATATTTTTATTTACTCCCTTGAAATTTGGAATAATTATAACCCTTTACCATCAGCAAGTTATACTTAAATCAAATTCATCATCACTTTGGTTTACTTCAACTTCTTGGAGGTGCTTATATATACCAGCGATTCTCAACCTGTTGTGCGCGCGCCCCTAGGGAGGCGAGGTATTATTAGTGGGTGGGGGGGCGTGAGATTATTCGAAAAAAACATCAACAACATTGACTAATTTACTGAAATCAAAGCAAAACAAAATTCTTACAAAATAAAAAATAAAATTCACATGAACACTGATATAACAGTCATAATTATAAAGAGCACCGAACACTAAATTATGAATAAGTTTAATAATAAATCAGTGACTTCCTTGAGCTTGTTTTGTTGAGCAAAGTTTATCGAAATGGGGTGTAATATTAGAAATAGACGTTCTCAGTTCTTTTTTTATATTTCGCTGCGATCCATATTTGGTATTCAAAGCAGCCACCGCAGAAAATCCTGTTTCGCAAGAGTAGGATGTTGAAAACGGCAATAGTATACGGAACGCTCTAGTTTTCAGTGCAGAGAGCTCATTATTCACTCCTGCCCAAAATTCAAAGAGGGATTTATTATTAAACTCTTTCTTGATTTCATCATTTGCCGTGAAGTCAATGAAGGTTTCTTCTTTGGCAGTAGAGAGCCCTTCCGGTGTAATTTGGATTCCTAACCCACGCGTAACTACGTACTAATTTGTCGTCGGCAAAAAAATATCTTTTAAAAATTTTAATCAGCATCGCTAAAATGATTTTTAATGGTTACAAAAACAACTTTCACGTGTTGTTCATTAACCTTGTAAATGTTAATACATTCATCAACATTTGCAAACATTTCTAGGATTTTTTGCTTTAAATTTCTGCCCCATAATTCCAATTTTTTACAAAAACCATTAACTTCATCACTCGTATCCAATATATGTGTATGTATTGGCTCCTTGAAGCTGAATATTTAAAAGAGTGCAGAAAATATTCTGGTTTTCAAAGGTCTCATTTTTATGTAATTAACTACTGCTACAACCATTGTTAGCACAATATTCAGGCAGAGGACATTTCTTTGGAAGCCAGAGTTTGTCTGTGGATTATACAGTGTGTCCATATACACATTGGAGACTTTTGTTTCACAAGCGCCTGTAGACTATGAAATTTTCCGGACATTGCACAAGCACCATCTGTGCATATTTAAACACAATTCCACTCTATTTTTGCTTTATTTATATAATCGTTTAAGATAGCAAATAATGCGACCGACGTTGCTTTAAGTTCTATTGGTTTGCAAAAAAGTAGTTTTTCTACTAATAATACGCCATCACAAAATCAAACGTAGGCAATAAAATAAGCATCTTTATTGCTATCTGTTGCCTCATCAAGCTGAATCGAAAACAGCTTGTCAAGTAACTTCCCGAGTAGCTGATCCTGTACATCTTCAGCTATATCAAAAATTCGAAGGGCAACAGTATCATTTGATGAAGGTATAGACTCCAATTTTTTGGCAAAATTATCTCCAAACATAGTTTCTACAATTTGAATTGCAGCTGGAAAATAAGCTGTTCACTAATAGTGTGAGGTTTTATACATCTAGCTATTTGATGGGAGGTTTTATAAGAGGCAAGTAAAGCTTTTTCATTCACAGTCATAGTTTTTTTTAAATGATTTTTGTTTTTTATGTGATTTTAATTTTAACTCGAAGAATTCTCAGGGTTGATTAATGCACTCACTATGAAGCGTTTCCAAATGTCTTTTAAATTTATTTGGTTTCATGCTGTCGGCTGCTAAAATTTTTGAGCAAATGATATATAGAGGCCGTTCTTCTTTATTAACCTCAGTAAACATAAACCCAAAATTTAAGTAATGTTGAGAACACTTGTATACTCTGTATACTTGTTGATGCATCACTAATAGTATCGAATGCTCGCATACGCCCAGTTAAAAATGTATCCATAATTTTGTATAAATATAAGTATATTGAAGATGCATTGAAAACTTGTACTGGCATCAAACGGCACAGCTAAAAATAGACAATTCTATATCTAAGCCCATACATATAAGAAGAGGCGTTCGACAGGGATGTGTGCTTTCCCCTCTTTTATTTAACATTTATTCAGAAGCCATATTTCAAGAGTCTTTGGAGGATGCAGAGATGGGAATCAAGGTGAATGGAGTATTGATCAACAACATACGATATGCTGATGATGGTGTCTTAATTTGTGACAACATAGTCGATCTTCAACAACTTGTCACTATAATCGGAGAATACAGTGAGCGAATGGGACTAGAGATTAATACCAAAAAGACCAAATTCATGATCATCTCCAAAAACTTGGATGCATTTGAAAACTCCACCATAACACTGAATAGTAAATCCATAGAAAGAGTGAGTAAATTTAAATACCTGGGATCGTGGCTTTTTGAAGACTGGGCATCGGACAGGGAAGTAAAATGTCGCATTGAGCAAGCTCGACAAGCTTTCGTAAAATTCAAGAAGGTACTGACTTGTTCTGAGTTCGATCTTCAACTGAGACTAAGGTTTACTAAGTGCTACGTATGGTCAGTGCTGCTATATGGCGTAGAGGGCTGGACACTCAAGACGAGAGATATAAACAGATTGGAAGCTTTCGAAATGTGGCTTTATCGCCGTATCCTAAAAATACCATGGACAGCGAAAATCACAAATATAGATGTCCTTAAAAGAATAAACCAAGAACGCCAACTTTTCGAAACAATCAAGAAAAGGAAAACGGCGTATCTAGGTCACATCATGCGAAATGAAAAATACCAGTTCCTCCAACTTATAATCGAGGGTAAAATTGAAGGCAAGAGAGGAATGGGACGCAAGAAAATGTCCTGGCTCCGAAACATAAGGCAATGGACAGGGATTAACGACATACAATCTCTGATACATATTGCAAGAAATGGAGAGTTAATGGAAAATGTGATCGCTAACATCCATTAGTGGATTTGCATCTGAAGAAGAAGATAAGTATATTTACCTACTGCTTGGAATATTTTAAGACCATGAACTGCAATTAAAACACGCAAACTATAACATAAACATTCACAATAAATTTAACAGATGCAGAAGGACTGACTGGACTGACTAAACTGACTCGACTAAGGTCTGGGTCTGAGGAGGAGAGAGGAGAACTCGGACTCGGAACTTCTCGCAAAGATCGGTTCTGGTTTGGTGTTGCCACATATCAATAAATATAGGTATTCTCGGTAATTTAAAAATTAAGATTTTACTGTAAGTTTAGTGCACGGGCGAATCCAGAGAGACTTGCTAAAAAATTTGACAAATAAATATAATTTAATAACGATAAGGTTTTGATTGGCTTTATGGCACTCAAGTGTGTGAAAAGTGCCTTAAAAAAATTTCGGTACCACCGAAAAAAGTTTATGTAACACCATCCCTCCCTGAAAATCGGTCCTGCATTCATATATTTTTATATATTTTTATTGTATGTGAGGGGGGGGGAGCGGTGAAAATAATTATATAAAATTGGGTCGCAACTGGTAAAAGTATGAAAACGCTGGCTTATACTTTAATAATGCACGCCATATACACTACGGTCTACCGGAGAGTTCTACCTGTGCAGGTAGGAACGTGTGTGGGAATAGACCTGTGCAGTTTTTTGAACCTGCACAAGCGACCGGAGCAAAATCAAAAATCAATTTTTTCGAGTGACACCGTACGATGTACCTGTGCGTCTGTGTGTGTACACCGGCCGCCTGAGCAGGTAGCGTCAGTTGTTTTCTAGTGTTTCTCTAGAAGGTCGTCTTGTCGTTAGCACCGTATTGTCACACCACTCTTTAATTAACCATAAAAAATGGTGCCACCAGTTTCAACTAAAAAAACGCTTGAATTTATTGAAATTTATAGAATTCATTCATGTCTTTGAGAAATCAAAAACAAAGATTACCATAATCGAGACAAAAAAGCGCTTCAGATGAAATACTTAATGAGAATTTTAAATCCTCATAACTTTTTCCAGTTGCGAGACATCTCAACGTAACTGACAATCTTTTATGTGCAGAAATACTATTTCTCATAACTGTGTCTTTCTTTCTCGTTCGGCTGTGTCATCCGGACATAGTTTTTAAAATTTTTTGGTTCAAATTTGAATTCATTCAATAATTTAACACGACTGTATGTTTTCCTTTTCAACAACCAACGCTTACGCCACTTTTTTCGCTTATTTTTTACTGTTTTTTAACAAAAAAACAGTAAACGGTTTTGTTTTTGTCTTCAAAATTAAAACAAGGCCTAACAATAACAACGATTCATCGTCTTCAATCGATGTCATCGCTAAGACAGGCCATTCACGTTCCGACTTGTAGTCCCACTTAGTAGGACTACTAGTTGGATATTCGTCTCCACTCACGCTCCGACTTTCTATCCAACTAGAGGTCCAACTTCAGTTCTAGGATGTATCGAATAAACACTACGCAAAATATAATATCGAGAAGAATAATGACAGCACTGTGCTTGTTATCTTTATATGTATGTTATGATAATTTAAAAATTAGGTTTAGTTTCTCTAGGTATTTGTCTAGGGCTGAACTAATTAATTTTTTCAACTCTTGATTTTTATGACTTTTTAAGATGTAGGAAAAAATTATAGTTTTTAAAGATTTGTATAGGTATAAAATCTATATTTAATTTGTTTTAAACTGGAGCTGGGATTTATTTTGTTGTGTGTGTGTCGTATATTTTTATTAGGAATAATTGTTCGTGCAATTGAAAGTTATTTTCTTGCATTCTATCATTTTTTTGCGAACTAGGGATCTTTTACTGCAACAATTAGTTTATTTTCTAATAAATATTTGCGAACTAGAGATCTTTGCCTAAAGTATTTCATAGAAATCTCATACGTAACAGGTGCCGAAAGTCAACTGACTGAGGAAATTTTCGATCCAACCTGTGATCCGACTTCCAACTTCACCATTCACGCTCCGACTTCGTCGCCAGTCGGAAGTCGGATCTTCAAGTCGTCCCACTAGTCGTACCACTAGTTGTCCAACTAATCCAACTAGCCCACTCACGGTCCGATTTCAGATCCAACTACAGAAGTTGGACCACTAGTCGTACCACAAGTCGGAACGTGAATGGCCTGCATTAAGGAACTGAAGACGGAACACCGGAGAGTCCCCATACACGCTACCCCTGTTTACCATGTGCCATACACACTACGGTAGACCGTAGTGTGTATGGCGTGCTTAGATAGGTATTGGTATTAATCCACTATAAAGTTGTTCAGGCTCCACATTTAAAGAAGTTTTTGAGTTTGCAGGTACTAGAACAAAATGTGTTGATGCAGTATTGTAGCTCTCGGACTTGTCTAGTGGGAAAGGGGCAAATTTTCTTATGAAAGTTGGAGACAAATTTTATCCAAGCAAAGAAGATTGCTTGATTGCAACCAATTTAATCAAAAGGTGTTGGTTTTAATCTTGCATTTTAAACACGTTATTTCACTGCTCAGGAACTTTCACTCTAGTTTTTTGATTAATCAATTAAAAATTCTTGTCGCATTCCAAATATGAGTGCCCTCGCATTGGAAATACGATAGGGATAGGGTCAAACCGTTTCTTTACATGAATTAAGAATCTAATTAATGTATAATTTTTATTTTGAGCACCGTCTGCGTTGCAAATTATGCCAAGGTGTCTTACTTGTAGACTGAGAAGTTTTGTACAAATATGATATAGCATAGATATAACATCATCAGCTCCTCTCTTTGCAATGGTTGGTGGGTATGTGTAGAAAACAGATCGATTTGCAGATAATACATGTATATTTAAACTCACGAAAATAATTTATCTCTTATAATACACATTACTAGTTGATGTGTTAGGCGTTGGTAAGTTTTTTTGCAAAATCCGTAGTAATTGCTTCGTGATCCGTGCGTTTTCTCGCTGTTTTTTTCTCTGTCCGTTTTATATTGTAAAAACTTGTCCTCTTAGCTTATTTAACTTGTCAACAGTTTCTATTATTTTTATTTCTGATAATAATTTACCTTTTTGTTCTGTTCCACGTGATGATATTAGTTGACATTCTAAAGATTAAATTTTTACTTTTGCTGCATTATATGTGCAATATGTATCTGATTATGGGTATTAAAAACTAATATTATAGTTTATTTTTATGAACGAGAGAGTAATTAGCATAATTTTAACTGGTACCTCCGACCACTCCATGGGCGTGCTCAAGATTAATTGAAAAATTACTTTGAATAATTGTAAAAAATAAATGAATTATTTCAGTGTTATAAAGTGTTATGTGTATGTAAACAAAAGTGACCTCTTTTATCACACACTATATTAGAACTGACTGGCCTACATTAAAAAGGGTTTTAAAAAATTCACATTTTTTTTAATTTTTAAAAATTACAAAAGAGAAAAAGAGTTTTTAAAACCGTCTAAGGTATGTTAAATAGATGAATAAAAATATTAATATAAAACTTACAGCTACTTGTTACAAATCCAAATCAGATTCAGAAGATGAACTTTCAGAACCAAGATTTATAATAACTGGCTCGATCATTTTATCAGTAATATTGTCCAGCTTCCATATTTTTTCCTCTTCTTTATTAGTGTGATTTACTGCCTTTTCCCAGTTTTCAGGTTTTACATTATTTACGGCCTCCAAAAACAACTGTTTAACATCATGAATTTTAAAAGTGGTATTTTTTCTTGAAACTTCACTCTTTATCTGTGCCCATACCAGTTCAATCGGGTTTAATTCACAATGATATGGTGGGGATCTAAGTACTGTCATTCCACGATTTTTGGCAATTTCATCAATTTCGTATTTTTTAAATTTTTCTTTATGATCCGGGATGGTACGTAATATTTTTTGAACTCGGCCAATTCTGCAAGTCTTTTTTTAACCACTTGGTTGTGGGCAGTCCTTCTATAAGTCTGGAGTGATAACTTGCATTATCCAGTACTATTACACAGTTCTTAGGAAGAAGATCTATCATTTGTTCGAACCATTCTTGAAAGACATCAGCGTTCATGTCTTCATGGTAGTCACCGGTACGAGTTGATTCAAAAGTTAATAAACCACCTTCAACAAAACCGTCTGAACTGCCAATGTGTAGTATTATCAGCCTGCGTCCCTTTCCTGATGGTGGGTTTAAATCAGTAGATAAGATATTTACAAAAGCGTGCCTTTGACTTGTAACAGTTTCATCCTGCCAAAATTTATTTGGTGTATGACCCTCGTTGATCCATGTTTCATCAAGATAAAATATTTTTCTTTTTTGTTTCTCATTTCCTTTATGGTTCTTAGAAAATGTCTTCTCCATATGACAATATCGCTTCTTTCTAATAAAATAGACTTTCTGGGATTCTTTTTCCAGCGAAAGGCTATTTCTTTTAAAAGTTTCCATAACGTACTTCAACTCATTTCTGGGTAATCCTTATCATCTCGAACTGAGACAAGAACTTTATCCAATGTTTAAAATTCTTGTCTAAAGAAGAATTCATGCACTTTCCGTCGAAGTCCTTCTTTAAAATGATATTCTATTTGAAATTTTGGTTTCCCTGGAGCATTACGTGGCATTTGAAAACTACCACATTTCTCTTCTTTAATAACTCTGTAAATCGTAGATTTCCCAACACCAAGTGTACTGCTAACTAACTCAACGGTCTCATCAACACTTTCACATAAACGTTTGTCTGTAAATGATTTAAAACAATTAAATATTAATGTTTTTTCATTAACTGTTAAAGGACCAATTTTTCGGCGTTTACACGGCACTTCCAAATTTTCCATAACACTAGTATACACAGTAAACTGCACCTTGCAACTGAAGTACCTACTTTTAGTGAACTGTTAAGAATTTTGAATACGCCACTTGGACCTTCATACAAAATGGCAAAACCCACTATCACATTTTCTGTGGAATAAGTTTAGAAGGCAATTATCTAGTCAATTACTGTCGTAGATTCCTGGAATTAAAGAATTAAATGTTTGATTGTTGAAACCCTTACTTCGTGGAATGCACTCATTTCAGATAAAATAAAAGGTTTTATTTTATCTAAAGAATTAAACTTTATTTTGCAAATAGGTAGGTACTTATTAAACTTTTATTGGTTATATATAACCAATAAAATAAACATCTTACATTTCTTGAAAATTCATTAGTACCTGTTAACCTCCATCACTCCGACACTGGCAACCTTATTTAGGGATAAGTAACCCTCACAACTATTGTATTCTATTCTGCTCCAACCTTTATACCTGGTGGTCATACTCAATTTAAAATTGTTTTCCTATATACTTCTATAAACTTGTTGACAAATATCTGTTTTTCATTGAGTCACCCGTATCAACAGTTTAGGGGTTTGCATACATAATTTATTGTTTTATTACTCTCTCATACATAAAAATACACTATAAAATCTTGTAAAAAATAATTCTGTAAGTTTAATAGACCATTAAACACATCTTTTATGTGGCACATTCTTATGTACAAACATCTTATACATTTTTGTAATGTTCAGTTCAGTGACAAACCGTCCCAACAGTGGGTCGGTTTGTGTGCTGTTCTTTTTTATCATGACATGATAAATTGAGATATTTTTTGAGGATTATTAGTCTTCGATTCGAAATTCTATGTAAATTAATAAACGCTGTTTGACATACTTGCATTTACATAAACTGTTGTTTTTTTTTGCCAAAAAGCCTTATTTTGTACTCAAAAGCATTTTTTCGCAAATTTGCTGATACTTCAGGTCTCCTTGGACGCCTTCTTACATGTCTTCTTGTACGCCCTGTACATTAAAGACTACATAAATAAAGATTTTGTTCATTTCTGTCGCACACTAAATTGAAATTGTTAATTAAATCACGTTTTTACATATCAGTAATTACGTCAAAACAATTAAACCTTTTACAGGTACACGATTCACCAATTTCATAAGTGTGGTTTCTAATTTTCCTAGCTGCATCGTTAATGCGACCGAAAGATTTTGGTTTACGCGATTTATTTATTTATTTAGTATTACTATCAATACTACTTACACTAGAATTACTCATATTTCCACGTGTACTGACATTCACTAACTACAAAATATGTTTTACAACTGCAACAACCAACAAACATCAGAACCTGGTTGACAGCTATTATTGACTTCGATCGGTCTTTTGTAAAACGCACGGAGTTCCATCGTTTTTCCATACAGTACTTATTTTTCTTCAAGATTTTTAGTGACAGATGGGTTTTTTGTTAATTTCAAGTGCACAAGGTAAATGAAAAAAACTTAAATTTGGGTATAATGTGACTTAGATCCCGTACTCTTCATTGTTATTGGCCAGTTGGCCAAAAACTGTGTTCAATTACTAACATAAGTTTACAGATATACTTTTTTTGCCCATAACAATGGTAGCAGTAACCTTAAATTATTCTTAGTGTTGCTTTTATGCAACTACAGTAGTGATAGCGAAGTAAACAGTGACAAGTATAGTAGTGTCTGGGGACTCGGAAGACTGAGACCTCGAAAACTCTGAAGAAGACATCAGAGAGGATGTCGAAAGCTCGGCCCAATGGATATCGACACTGTTCAAACCGGAAGACTGGTGAGTTTAATATTAATTTTTGTAATAGTATTAATCTTAGCCCTAGGTTTCATTGTACTTCATATATTGAAATTTGAAAAATATTATTTTTGTATTTTTTGGCTAATTCGACCCTGCGTACATTAAAAGGTTTGAAGAATATTTACGTTATTGTTTGAAAATAAAAAGGGTAAAAAATGTCTAAATGTTTTAATTTTAAAGTATATAAACGGACCAGATTGTTTGGGGCTAATGAAAAAGTAAATAATACAAAACATTCCCCTAAGTTGCGTTAAAATATGAAGGAAAAAATCGTTAGTTAAAATCGGATAATAGTCCAGGCGTGATCTGTTAGAGATTTTTCATAGGAGTATATTTTTTGCTGAAATCACTTCTTGATGTCTATATTTTCGACTATAACTCAAGAGATGTTCCTACGGTGCTAGTACGAAAGAAATTGTACAGTAATTGTAAAGTAGAAGTGTTCATTTTAAATGTTATTAAATAAAATTAACTGACTAGAAAATAAAAAATTACTGTTTATACGATAATACGACACATCAGAAATGAAATTCAGGATTCAGCCTAAATCTGTGTTTTCTTAACGTTGCAAAACAAGCAAACGTCATGCTAATTCGTCTATTCAGAAATCCCTCCAAAAAACCGATTTCCTTTCTTCCTTTCATACTAGAGTATAAGGTATATATAAATGGACAGTTAAGGTTTGATTTCATTACAGCGCACAATTTGCACGATTTGATCAACGAAGGAATTTCTGTCCAGATGAATTCTTCTTCAGCTAGTGCCTATCCTCTATGGACGTTGGCTACAGCAATGGCCCATCGTATTTAATTAGCAGCTGTTCGAAATAGGTCTGTTCTGGCCATACCTGTCCACTTTCTCAATTATTTCTCACTATATGTTCGAAGTATGCTAACTTTCTCTCTCTAATAGATTTTCAAAACTTCAGGTTCTTCTTGTAAACGTTGCATTACTGCGTCTCTATTTCCTCTATTTCCTTCTATTATCTCTTTTAATATCAATAGTAGGTTTCTGTACTTATTTTCATTTCTCACTATATGTTCGAAGTATGCTAACTTTCTCTCTCTAATAGATTTTCAAAACTTCAGGTTCTTCTTGTAAACGTTGCATTACTGCGTCGTTAGTTATTTGATGTACATATGATATTATGAGCATGCGAAGATAGCACCACATCTCGAAAGACTGCAATCGTCTGCAAGACGTATCAGTGAGTGTCCTTGCTTCTGCTCCATACATAAGAACAGAAAACACATAAAAATTAAGGATTTTGAGTCGAAGATGTAAGTTCAAGGTTAAATTGCAGAGAACTTTCTTAATCTGTTGGAAGGCACCCCTCACTTTTTCGATCCTACATTTAATCTAGTATGAGTGATCCCAGCTGTCTGTGATGTTGCATCTTAGGTACGTTATTTTTTCTGTTCTATCCAATACCTCATTGTTTGCCATAAACTTTGCATCTGTATTTAGGTTTTTGCTTATAATCATAATTTTCGTCTTCTTATGATTAGGTTTCATTCCATATTTTCTACCGATGTTAACTACTTGATATATCAGTCTTTGTAATCCTTCAGCACTATCCACAACAACAAAAGTGTCGTCTGCATATCTTAGATTATTTATTACTTCACCGTTAACAATCACGCCATCAGTCGTTTCTCCCAAAGTGTCTCTAAATAGATGTTCAGAGCACGCATTAAACAGCAAAGGTGAGAGCATGCAAACTTGTCGTACTCGTCTTTGTATTGGGACTTCATCGGATAATTAATTGTCTACTCGAATATTGGCTACTTGTTTTCTATAGAGATTGGCTATTATTATTATATCCTTGTCATCGATGTTTGCGATTCGCAAAGTTTCAATAAACCTCTCATGCTGTACTTTGTCAAAAACATCTGTATTCACATCTCTTGCTCGTTGTATCAATACTTGTATGCTAAAAAGTGCTTCTCTTGTGCCAAGAGCGCTGCGAAATCCAAATTGTACATCAGCAATACCCTCCTGGTATTGCTGATTTGGGACATGTTATGAGGGGAGATAAATACCAGTTGCTGCAATTGATTATACAGGGAAAGATAATGGGAAAGAGATCTATAGGAAGAAGAAAGCATTCATGGTTGAAAAAATTGAGAGAATGGTACAATTGCACCAATTACCAACTGTTTAGATCTGCAGCATCAAAAATACGCATAGCTTTGATGATAGCCAAACTTGGGAACGAAGACGGCACTTGAAGAGGAATACCCTCCTACAATTTCTTGTATATAAGAGCATGGATGATATTTAAGAATATTTTGAGCGAGTGGTTCATGAGGCTAATTATTCGGTGTTCTTCACATTTCTTAGCATTTGCTTTTTTTGGCAGTGGTATAAATATGGACGTGTACGAATCGTTTGGTAAAGTTCCTGTTTCATATATACGGTTAAATCATTCTATCATCTAGTCATAATATCAAGTTGATTGTTTTTTATTAATTTCAATACCTTAGCATATTTCATCAGGTCCTGGCGCTTTGTTGTTTTTTGGACGACTTATGTGGGTCCATTCTCTCGTATACTTGAATGTGTTGGTTGTAACCAAACAGTTCTGCTATATTAATATATTCCTGCCATTTCTTTAATCTTCCTATACATATTGAATATATCATGTTTTTTTCTGTAGGATCTCTATTTCTAAGCATTTCTCTAACAGCCAGGATTCTTTTGCTAATTTTCTTTCTTTAAGTACCTTTTTGTGGTGTTCCTTGTACTTTACTTGGTCTTTATTCCTAAACTCTCTTCTTTGCTCTATAAGCTCTAAAGTCTGATCCGTGTCATCCATGGTTGTTATATTTGTCTTTCCTATTTGATGTTGTTTATTGTTGTTTTTACTAATACATCTTTTCCACATTGTATCAATATATTTCCTATTATGTTTTGCAATGTCGTTAAATTTTGTGTTTATTTCTTTTTGCATTTGTTGTTGTACGTTGCTTTGTTTCAGTTTTTGTATGTCCACCGTTCTTATAACGCCAGATTTTCGAGTTTTTTTCATCCTTACTCTTTATCCAGACGAATTAGCATGATATAAATACATATTATTAATTCCCATAACAGTGGATTCGTGGTGTGCTTGTTTTGCAACGTTTAGAAAACACAAATTTGTGCTTCCTTAAATCCTAAGTTTTGTGCTTTCCGATTTATAATCTCACTTTTGATCTTGGTATATTATAAGAGTACTAAAATAATAAAAATATCCAAAAGGACTAAATTTTTTATTATAATGTTTTTAGTCTTATTAGACTGTTATAGTGAAAACCCGAGAGTAAGTATTCCGACTTTTATTCAATAAATAAAAGTTAAAATTTTTACTTCTTCTTCTTCTTAGTCGTTAACCTGATGCAGGTATCGTGATATCATGAAGCTGTTAGGTAATTTTTCCAATGTTCCTCCACTTCCTCCACGTTTTTCTATCTTCTGCCAATCTAGCACATTCTGACAATGGAGCGCCAATGGTAGCAACAATATGGTCCGTGTATCGTGTAGAAGATCTACCTCTACTTCTTTTGCCTTCTACTTTTTTTTTACTATATAGTAAAAATTTTTACTATTAATAAAAAAAACATTAATTACTATTTAACTGGGAATAAGCCACAATTAAAGATAAAAATACGTTTATTGACATTTCAATTTTCACTTCGAAAATCGATCTCAAAATACAAACAGTAAATTAAACAAATTTTGTTTTTTGTTACATAGTGAAACATTCTTCTAATAATTTAATTTTATCTGACTCATTTATATTGACAATTCAGACATGCATTATGCATTTTAAAGTAGACGACTTTAAAATGATATTGCCAATATTGTTGAGTTGCGCTCCTGGGACGACTTTACTTATAAGATAGTTAATTCGATTACATGAATAATATCCTTTAACATATCCATGAAAAACTTTAACTTGAGCATATCCGTCAGAAAAAATCATAGCATGTAATTCGTATTTAAAAAGACAAACACATGACACGATGACAGTAAATTTCTCCTGTTAGTGATTCCATAGTAAATTATGAGGGAAAAACCAGGAAAAAAACCTCATAATACTATCCCGACATGGTAAGTATTCGTTCGTGCATTTAGTTTACCTTCAATAAACAACAAAATTCTGATTTTAAATGTTTCGTTATTTAAAAAACATAAATGATGTATCCTCTATATGTTACTGACTTTTAACATCCTACTACATTCTGCCGAGGAATTTGCGACCCAATTGGCCTCATTTAGCATAATTGGAGCCGCTTCTTTGATTTTTCTTTTTTTACCATCCGTTTCTTTTAGGACTACATTTGAATTATGCCATTGAACCCTATGTTCATTATCCCATGCGTGTTTACATATTTGATATCTATCAAATTCTCTATTTTTAATATAAGATTGATGTTCACTTAGTCTAACATTAAATGGCCTTGATGTTTTAACTAAATAAAACTGATCGCATTCACAAGGTATATTATAAATGCAATTCTTTGTCCTTTCTTGTTCACTGTTAGGTTTGGGTTTGGACAAAATAGATCTCAACGTGTTTGTTATTTTGAATGTTGTTGAAATGTTGAATTTATTTTCTATTCTTTTAAGCTTTTCTCATAATCCTTTAATGTACGGTATTGTTATTTTCCTCGTATTATTCCTTGTGTATGCTGTAGGATCTCGTTCTAAGTTGTTCTGTTTTATTCGATCGATTGTTGAAAACTTGTTATTTATAAACGATAAAGGATAATCATTTTTTAATAAAACAGATGTTAACAAATGTTTCTCCTCCAAGAACGAATTTTCGTTAAACAAGTAATTTTGGCTCTATCGTATAAGGATTTAATTATTCCCTTTTTTACATTAATATTGTGATTTTAATTGAAATTTAAATATTTATTGGTGAATAGAACAAAACAACTTAGAACGAGATCCTACAGCATACACAATGAAGAATACAAGGAAAATAACAATACCGTACATAAAAGGATTATCAGGAAAACTTAAAAGGATAGGAAATAAATTCAACATTTCAACAACATTCAAAACAACAAACACGTTGAGATCCATTTTGTCCAAATCCAAACCTAACAATGAACAAGAAAGGACAAAGAATTGCATTTATAAAATACCTTGAATGCGATTAGTTTTATTTAGGTGAAACATCAAGGCCATTAAATGTTAGAATAAGTGAACATCAATCTTATATCAAAAATAGAGAATTTCATAGATCTCATATATGTAAACACGCATGGGATAATGAACATAGGGGTCAATGGAATAATTCAAATGTAGTCCTAAAAGAAACGGATGGTAAAAAAAGAAAAATCAAAGAAGCGATTCTAATTATGCTAAATGAGGCCAATTGTGTCGCAAATTCCTCGGCAGAATGTAGTAGGATCTGGTTACCAATATTAAATGAGGAAGTTATTAATAAGAAAATACCGTATTAGTAAGTCAGTAACATATAGAGGATACATCATTTATGTTTTTTAAATAACGAAACATATAAAATCAGAATTTTGGTGTTTATTGAAGGTAAACTAAATGCACAAACAAATACTTACCATGTCGGGATAGTATTATGAGGTTTTTTTTCTGGTTTTTACCTCATAATTTACTATGGAATCGCTAACAGGAGAATTTTACTGTCATCATGTCATGTGTTTGTCTTTTTAAAGAAGAATTACATGCTATGATTTTTTCTGACATATATTCTCAAGTTAAAGTTGATTTCATGTAATCGAATGAAATATCTTATAAGTAAAGTCGTCCCAGGAGCGCAACTCAACAATATTAGCAATATCATTTTAAAGTCATCTACTTTAAAATGCATAATGTATGTCTGAATTGTCAATATAAATAATTCAGATAAAATTAAATTATTAGAAGAATTTTTAGAAGAATGTAAGAAAAAACAAAATTTGTTTAATTTACTGTTTGTATTTGAGAACGATTTCCGAAGTGGAAATTGAAACGTCAATAAACGTATTTTTATCTTTAATTGTGGCTTATTCCCAGTTAAATAGTAATTAATTTAAAATGCCACAAAAAAATAGCTTCAGAACAATACCCAAAAAACATGTATGGATAGTATACGTACTTAAACATTAGCAAGTAGCTAGGCTATACGATGCTTCACTGATGATAGTCCGAAAACGTTATAATGAAAATTGTAATTCTTCTGCATATTTTCATTACTTTAGTAATTTTATAAATATACCAACTGGAGCAGAAGTGTTTACTACAATATAAGTTTTTTTTTACACTATGATATACATTCGATTACTGAAAAATTTCTTTTTATAAGTTCCGTTTAATATGTTCAAGTATATTGTTTATAAGAAAAACACGTGTTTTATTGTTTAAGTGCAAAATGGCATTTTTAAGCTAAATTAGTAAAAAAAATAGTATATTTTCTACCATATATGTTATAACGAGTTTTATGTATTTATAATTTCCCAAAGGCTTTTCACCATAATATAAATTAATCATCAAGTAGTATAATTAGATTAGTATATATAAAACCCCATTTTACAACAATTTTCTTTATAAGATCGTTATAGTATCGAACTGAAATATTTTGTTGAATCTATGAACGAAAGAAAGTAGAAATTGAGTCAAGGAAAGTAGGAAATGTACTTCCTTATCGGGATCAGGATCGTTCCCGTCGATAGGACACGGCAATTTCGCCTTGTTATGATGACAGAATGGGTTTTACTGTTTTATCTGGATGAGCGACATTGCCAATAACTGCCTCATGCAGTTGCTATGGATCGGTAAAATACTGGATAGGAGTTTGTATATGTAATATATAAAGGTTATGTTAAGAAATTCTCATTTTCTACTCTGGAAACCAATTTTAAGAATTAAAGAGGCGGATTTTAATGTTTAAAGGTGGAAATCAAATTTTTGATGTCAGGTGAACCAGGATAACTGTGATATATAATTTCTCTACATATTGTAAAAGTTAAGCTGTAAATTAAAACTTTAAACAAATCGATTTCATTTTTTACAAACGGAATCTGTGGTAAAATCACAATATACACTGTGTCCGTAAAGTATGGAACAAATTCTTTTTTAGCTAAACAGAGCATTTTAAGAAATAATCCTGAAACACGTCGATTTACCGAACGTCGAACTTTAATTTACCGTATTTTAAAAATAATATAATGACGTCACGGTCATTTTTTTTAATGGATTACCCTCATTTTGTCTCAATTTTCGGATTACTCTAGCTGAGCTGATTCCAAAAATGGATCACATGTTGATTCAAATTGGTACAGGGTGGACAAAAATACAATAGTTTTGTGTGTGTTCATAAAGTAACTCGCAAGTTAAATTCACAATATTATCAAAAATACTTATTGTCTGGCGGACAGAATATGATGAAATACATGACTTTATAAATGTTCGAACTGCAGCCTCTTCTGTATTTAACAGTAACCCAAACGTTGTACAAATTCCTGTTGAACCCTGTTTATTGTGTCTTGAGAAATATTGTTTATTGCTGTTCGAATTCTTTGTTGTAATTCTTGACTATTTGCTGGTTTCGTTTGATACACAACATTCTTCAGATGGCACCACATAAAATAATCCAAAGGATTGAAAACTGGTGACCTCGCTGGCCATTCAACAGGTCCACGTCTACCTACCTTTTAACATCTACAGCATAATGTAAAGGTGCACCATTCTGTTGCAACCATAAACTTTGATAAATATGATGAACTATGATAAATATCCAGAAAGACCTATAACGCGTTCAACAGTAAGATTGATCAGAAATTTCGAGAAACTGGTACGGTTGAAAATGCACGGAAATCAGTTAGTCCCTCTGCAAATGCTGATACAGCATTAGATGTTTTACTTAGTTTTGAAGAAGATGCACACACTTCTGTGCGTAAAGTTAGTCGCGATATCGGTGTTATCGATATCGCAAAATTAGTCCTATTATTTTTGTAAACAAATTTTTTCCAAATTTTTGTAAAAATAAATCGCATAATAGTCCATTGGTTTACACTTCCCCGTGTTCTGTTCTGGAGCAAATTTTAACTACTAACTTTTTCTAGATTAAAGAATGCAGCAATATAATAGTCAGAGTAAGTGTAAATAAACCGTAAGTGTCTTCTAACAATTAAAAACTCACAATACAATTTTAACGAGAACCCTTTGCCTGTGATCAAGTTATTTAAGGCGATCCTTATAATTTCACTATTAGATAAATCTTACTCGTAAATAAGTTTATCGAAGTATTTTATTAAAATAAAAGCGATTTAGTATTAATGCCGCTTCTCGCATTTCGACCGCCATCGTTTTCTGTCTATCCATTATGTGCATTACATTTTCTTCCGAGGCAACTGAAGGCCTTGCTCTTCTTCTTCTTTGTTGTAGTATGTAATTTAAAGCTTTTTTTTGGCCATATATCTTCATTCATTCGCTTCACGTAATCATATCACACTAGTTGTCTCGTTTCAATTTTGTCTACACTGGAATATACAGTATTCGTCCTCCTTCTAATATCTTCATTCCTGATATAATATTTTATGGATACACCACACGCTCTTCTTAGAAAATCTATTTCTACTAATACTATTCTTTTTCTATCTTTTTTCGTGATCTTTCAAAATTCTGCCTCATAAGTCATAATAGGCTCTACCTACATAATAGGTTCGATAGATTGTCAATTTCGTTTCTTGTCTAATATCTTTAGACTGAAGTAGAGAGTTTAAAGTGTTTACCGCTTTTCCCTGCTGCGTTCTGTTTTCGATGTATCTTTTGGTGGTCCGTTCTTTAGATATTATAGTTCCGAGATATTTATATTCATTGTATGTTTTTGTTTTTCTAATTTTTAACTCTGGATCTTCTTGATCATCTCCCATTTTTACTTTATCTTTGACATATTCATATTGAGGCCCAATTTTTTTTTTAGAAAAAAAATAAAAAAAAAATTATTCTTACAAATCATCTTACAGGTATTCAGATCTACTTCTTCTTCTTCTTAACGTGCCCTATCAAGTCCCCTTGACGTTGGCGATTAACATGGCGAAACTGTCTCTGTCTCGAGCTATTCTAAATAGTTGCTTAGCTTTCTTTATTCCTGTCCACTCCCTGACATTCTTCAACCAAGAGGCCTGCTTTCTACCAAATCCTCTGTGTCCTTCGATTTTACCCATCATAATAAGTTGAAGAATATCATATCGGTCTACTCTTACTACATTTTATCTCGTGATCTGGATCTAGTTGTTTAGTAATATGGCAACCAAGATATTTAAAACTGGACACTCTGAATTATATGACCATCAACATATAATCGTGCATCTTGATGTGCTAAACGGCTAAACACCATGTGTTTTGTTTTTGAACAGTTTATGTTTAGGCCAAACTCTCTTTCCACTTTATCAGTGGCATTTAAAAGGCATTGTAATCCATTCATATCATCACTTAAAATAACTGTATCGTCTGCATATCTGATTGTATTTATCAGAATTTCATTAACTTTCACGCCCCATTCCAAATTATGCAGCACATCTTTAAATATTCTATCTGAATATAAATTAAATAACAGTGGGGATAGTATACAACCCTGTCTGACACCTCTTTGTATATTACATATTTCTGTTGATTTTCCGTTTATGCAAGTCGCTGTTTGACGCCAGTATAACTTTTCTATGAATCGTATGTCTTGACTATCAACTTCTTTATCTTTTAATATTGTAATGAATTTGTGATGCTGTACTCGATCAAAGGCTTCCCAGTCCATTTCTGAAGCCAAATTGTGTTTCATCCCGATCTTCTTCACATTTATCTCTGATTCTACTGTGAATGATGCGTAGAAATATTTTCAAAATGTGGCTCATAAGGCTTATCATTCTATAATCGCTACAGTTTTTCGGACGTTGTTTTTTTGGTAGTGTTATGAATTCGGACTTTAACCAATCTTCAGGGATATCACCAGTCGAATAAACGTCATTGAAAAGTTTGACCAGTATTCCAATGTTCTCCTCATTTATAAGCTTTAACATCTCTGTCGGTATGTTATCAGGGCCAACGGCTTTCTTGTTCTTTCCTAACTTTATAGCATGCAGTATTTCTGATTTTAGTATTTCTGGTCCTTCACCTTCAACTAAAGTCTCCGGTTCTTCGGGTCTATCATCATTATACAGATCTACTGCAAATAATAATACTAAATAATTATTACATAACATTAACAGATCAATTTAAGATAATAGTAAATAAATGTTTTGACAGTTAACTGATTATTTCTACCAGACGTAGGTTATGGTAAACATAAAACGATGCCACTTTCTGCGAAGTCCCTAATATCATTTACTGCTGGCCACCTAAAGGTCATAATAGTTTTGGAAGATTGTCTTGATAATTTTATGTTATATGACCCATCTTCCTCCGGAATCTAATATACAACCTGACCAACATAGTATATGATAGTTTTTTAACTTGAAATTATAACAAGCACTCAGTGTCTAGCGTTGATTGTTAAAATTTTTATATTTACGGACTCCATGAAATCATTATCTTGTGATTCTTCTGACTCTTCTTTTGAATAGTCAGTAATTGGCTGGCATGATTTTGGCTTTTTTTCTATCTTTGGATATATTGACTGGTTTGAGATTTTCTTTTCTAGTTTTCTTAGCCTTAACATATTGTTTTATTCTGTTTATTGCCTGAACTGAAGTAATTACTTCTGCTCCAAAAGAGACACGTTTTTTTCATACTAGTTGAAAATTATTATTTTATAGTTTCCAGTAATATATATTTAAAATGTCTAAAGCCGAGCGAACTTTCTTGTGTAGTTTTTGGTTTAACATCATTTTGTGTGCTGTTACTGATGACTCAATTATTTCTTGTGTTTGGCTGATGTAAACATGGTTTTGGGATCTTGGGCTTGATAATCATTGTACCTCTGCTAAGCTTCTCTTTTTCTCGTCAATTGTAGTTGAGGTACTGGTAGTTTGAATAAGAATGTTCATCATGTCTGATTGATGTCTTTGACTTCTTTGCAATGATTTATACACCGCTAATAAATTTAAGGCTGAAATAAATCCATGTGTATAAATTGGCCATTGAACAGGACTATACCAGCTATTTTTAAACCATTTCTTATGATAGCGGGATCGGCTTCAGTTTATATATTATGATTTTCGCCCTTTCTTTACGCAGTTTTTTCTTTACGCAATTGCAAACTTTTTTGAAGCACATCAACAGTAATCTGGAAATGAGTAAATCATTGAAAACAAATTGCACGGACTAAAATTTGTTTCTGATTATTTACCTTAGACGAAGTAGGTACTGTTTATTAAGTACTTATTCAATTTTATTAAACAGTATCCACTTCCTCTAATGTATATTATGCAGGTTTACACTTTCCACTATGCTACCGATTACACTATCCCGCCAAATTATTTCTCAGGGGAACGTGTAACCTACATGCTTTTTTACTTCAAACCGTAGGTGACTTGAGTTTAAGTAACGATGATGGATTAAGCTAGCAAAATATTAGACAGCCCACTAATATTCTTTATAGCACAAATACATGCTGCACATATTTATATGCCTTATAAGTTTAAAATATATGCCGCTTCTCGCTTCTTATACGCCATAGTTTTCTGTCGGTGCATCATATTTCGGTGCAGATGGTTAAATTCTATTTTTTTCTCGCCTTTCATTGTTTGTTTCTTTTTTTTAGCCTTGTCTTGCTTATTTTTAGACATTTTCCATCTCCTTCCATCAATCTTCTTTCTTCCGGTTATTCTTACAATGTCTTCCACCTATCTCATCTGTGGTCTTCTTTTGGTCATCTGCCTTTCTAAGGTCTCCAATGTTGTATTATGGCGTTTTACCTTTGGTCATTTCCTCTAGCAGTGTAATCTACGAAGCTCCATTTGAGTTTGGCAATTTTTGTTGTGATATCTTTAACTTTTGTTTTTGATCTTACCCAGTCGTCTCTCTTTTCATCTGACAGTATACCAAACATTGCTCTTTTTATTGCTCTTTCTATTGTGGCTAATTTATTCATATTTGACTTGATTAGGATCCAGGTATCAAATTTATATATCATGATAGAAAGGAGGCATTGGTTGAACAATTTGTTCTTCAAGTATTTTGCGGTTCTTCTATATCAAACTAAGTTTCCCAAATCCTGCTTATGCCATTATTGTTCTTCTAGTAATTTCCGCACTTTGCTTTTCTTTTTGAAGTTTCAAATATGTATCTTCTATTCTGATGTACTAAATCCTTTGCGAAATTTATTTTGTAAGTCAACCGATTGTTAATAATTCTTATAAACAGTTTGTATACGTAAATAAGCAACCATATAGGTGTATAATTCTTTAGGTCACCATTTCTTTATTGGTGTCCATTTCTAAACCTTTGACGGTATCCTTTTCTTACTCATATGCTGCAGATGCCCATGTTCTTTCAACTAATTTTAAGCTATGTTTTCCAGTATTGCCCACAAGACTACTTCTTGCCTATTTTTGGTCTTGTTTAATTCCTCAGACCGTTTTGTCAGAGAATTAGTCTTTTGTTTTTATGTCCGAGTCATCTGTATAAGCGTAGATACCAAATATTTTAATTTCTTTCCTTTTTATTTTTAAACAGACCTTTATGATTCCTTTATCTACTCGGTTATTTTTCCATGACCTTTGACCCGTTTGTTTTTTCTACTCTATTAAAAAATAATTACTCCTCCTTGTAGCTGATTCTTTGTCATTTGTTCTGTTACGATTTTAAATGTTATGGCGTATAGAACTGTAAATATTTTATGACTAATTCTTTTTTATTGATTCTCGTAATTTGTAGGTCAAAATCTACCTGAGACACGTTGGGTTCCCTTTCGCTATAACAGCGACGAATACGAGTTTTCTGGAACCGCTTCGATACCAGTTGTTAGATCATTGCCGCTCTGTCTACGAGAGACTCGTAAATACGAGATGATTCTATGGAGTTATACTATAATGTAGAAGGTCGCCGAACTTTCCAGATAGCGGAAGTTTTTGTATATAAACGACACATTTTTATTTGTTAGTCATAAGTCATAAGAAGATCGGGAACGCGATTTACTTGTAACGAAACATAACAAATAAATTTGTACAGCTATTTAATAAATTAGTAATTAGTTATCGTGAGTTTTAATAAATTAGAATATAGACAATAAATTAGAATAAAGACAAATAAATTAGAACTATATAAATATACTAAAGTTCTTATTAGTAAATAATTTTTTAGTTTTATAAAAATGTACCTACCAATTTAAATATGTCTTTCGATCTAGATGTTTTGATTACTTGTCCCGTTTATTATAGTTCCTAGGTAGATGTTGGATTGGATTTTTACTACAGATCATATCATAGTAAAGGTTATAAATATATATGGTCTAAGGTAAACATCTGCATTAAAAACTTTTACAAATAGTATTGTAACTGTATAATTAAATCGATTTAAATATAAACGATTTGTTGCACTTAAACATTTAAAGCAACAACTTGATGACTGAAAACTCATTCGACGTTTTCCATTTTGTAGCTAGTCCTATGTAAACTTTGTTAACCATAGTTTAATGGAAAACCATCATCTCTACTGCAAATAATTAATTTTGATTAAGTGAAAACAAACAAGTAATTTCTGTTCAAAGTAGTTATAACTTTATAAAGCTGTAAAAAGAAAGCTTTATAAAATGCTTTGCATTTTAAATTAATGTCACGTTGGTTCTTACTACATATTTCTCAATTTACACAGAAAAATTTTTTTTGCATCAAAAATAAAAACCGAGTAGTTTAAGATTTAATATTTTTCTGTTAAATTACTTTTCTGATAAATTTATTTTCCGATATACAATTTTTTTTAAATGTATTCTTCAGATTTGTCCATTGGGAGATTACTGTAGCTAAAATTGCAAGATATATGGGAAAACTGATGTATTTGGATTTAGTATTAAAAGCCATGTGGGAAAAATTATTAAATCAGAAAATGTTTACTTTCTCTTTTAATACAACTATAAAAACACGTTAACTCGTATAAGATGCATTAAATTGAGTGTGTTAAATCATGCTAAATATTATGTTTTTTTCACATATTTTTCAACTTTCAAATGTAACAACTTTAAATTATCCATGCCAGTCTGTCTGATGTACAGATGAGCTGTAGAATAAAAGCTTAGCATCCAAAGGTAGTATTAAAGGTGAGAAATTTGACCTCGGAATTGCGGTTTCAGACTTGCAACCAAAAGTACTGTTTTAAAGTAGCCAAAATAGTACTAGTGATATATTATTCGATGCGCCTTCAAAAGACGACAACAAATACTTCTGGTTTCATGCCTGACTGACCATCCATCTGTACGCCCGTAAACACAACACATGCACACAATCAGGCCGTTTTTTGAAGATTTTAACCAGAATAATCGATGGCATAGTATCTGATGTAGTCATATTTTGCATAATAACGGTTCAGTACATCATAAGTGGAATACACTTTTTGGAAAGTACTAAGTGACTTCACAAATATGTGGTACCTATCAACTAGTATTTTTTTAACATGTCAACGTGTCTTATTAAGTCTTCTTGATGTTTGCGGTTAACACGGCAAGACTCTTTCAGTCTTGAGCTATTCACAACTGATGTTGCAAAAACTGAACCTCTCAAAAACACTAACACTGCCCTGAACTGGACACATGTAAAAGAAAAATTAAAATCGCCTATATCAGTGAAAAACCGATAACGACCAGCGGACAGCTCTGTCGACCGATCTTTTTTCGGGTTTCAGGCGGGAATATTCTTAACAATTCGGCTCTGCGATCTAATTGGCACAACCTTGAATCACAATGTACACAAATGATTTGATTTCGTTTATTCCAATTTACTCTTTATGGAAGAAGGTTAAAATCAAACGATAAGTGCATATAGCAACTAATTTTTTTTAATAAACATCACATTTAATTTGCAATTTTGGTACAAAACATTTAGAAAAACTGTCCAGTGACATTTTCCTTTAACTTAAATAAGGTTGGGTTTGGGATATAGCAACTTATGCCATTTGAAGATATAGCAATATATAGTGCTATTAAGACTGTATAAAGAAACACACATAGTATGTCCTCCCTTTCGAAATTTTTAAACGCAAGTTAAAACCTTTTACAGAATAATAATAATAATAATATTAATAATAATAAACAAGAAATGCGCATAAACCATCTTACTAAGAACGAAAAAATGCGCATCTGGATGGGTAAACCTCTGCACGGGCGACATCCGAATGAAGTCAGTCAAGACTATGTCGACAATATAGCGTCGAACTATTGGCTGACATCAGGAAAGATGTTCCCTGAAACAGAAGGTTCATTACTCGCCATTCAGGATCAGGTTATACCAACCAAAAATTACCTGAAATATATTGTCAAAGACCCTCAGGTCCAAAACGACAAATGCCGATATGGATGTCAAGCCCAAGAAACTATCCAACATCTTACCTGAGGCTGCCAGGCATTTACTGCAACTGAATATAAGGAACGGCATGACTCAGTAGGGAAGATCCTTCATCAAGAGATAGCTATTAAACTGGGACTTCTACAAACAAACCATCTCTCATATTATCAATACGTTCCAGAAAGTATGCTTGAGAATGACAACTACAAGCTATACTGGGATCGCACTGTGCTCACAGACCAAACTGTAGCACATAATAGACCAGATCTCGTGCTAGTTAATAAACTAACAAGACAAACAACTCTAATCGATCTGGCGATACCTAACAACAATAATCTGCGTGTTAAGTCCAACGAAAAGATCGCCAAGTACAGAGATCTGGAAATACAAATAAGAAAACAATAGAGAATGGAAAGTACCCAGACGATACCTATTATTCTTTCTACCACTGGAGTCATTCCGAAGAACCTCATAGAAAACATAAAAAAGCTGGGTCTAAATGAACATCCATATAAGGTCATGCAGAAAGCTGTGCTACTTTCGACGTCCAGATGCATGCGAAAATTTTTAGGAGATACACCCACGTACCAAGTCACCTAGGACTTGATAACATGGAAAGAGTCCCACCAGAGCTCAATCCTTTTGATACCGTAGGTATCTGGGATGAGTGAATTTTCCCCTTAGAGGGAGTGTGAGCCGTATGGCTAAATCTGGGAATAATAATAATAATAATAATTTACAGAATAATCCTTTTGATACCGTAGGTATCTGGGATGAGTGAATTTTCCCCTTAGAGGGAGTGTGAGCCGTATGGCTAAATCTGAGATAATAATAATAATACCTATTGTTCTATCTACTACTGGTGTTATTCCCAAAAACCTCCTAGCGAACATAAAACAACTAGGTCTAAATGAACATCTTTATAAGGCCATGCAGAAAGCTGTACTCCTCGCGACGTCCAGATGTGTACGAAAATTTTTGGGAGATACTCCAACATACCAAGTCACCTAGGGCTCGATAACACGGAAAGAGTCCCACCAGAGCTCAATCCTTTTGATACCGTAGGTATCTGGGATGAGTGAATTTTCCCCTTAGAGGGAGTGTGAGCCGTATGGCTAAATCTGGATTTACAGAATAATAAATAATAATAATAATCTAGAATAATAATAATAATAATAATAATAATATAATAATGTTTATTGATTTCAATTTACACGGTAATTTTACATTTGTCACTCAAAAATCAAAAAAACATTTAGTCATTACCAGTTAAAACCTATTGGGTGAACAAGGGAATCGTGTGTGACATTTAATTATATTTATTTATGTGTATAATAATCTACAAACATTGTGTAATATCTATATTACATGTTTTTATTTTTTTTATAATTGTACGAACGAATATAAAAAATCACTTCTATTGCAAATATGCTTCTTTTTTTTTTTTAAATTTTGATCATTATTAATTAGTCAGATCGAAAAGTGTATGTTCAAACATCTAGACTTAACACACACTTTTTAAATATAGATTTTGCCATATTTACTGAATTATGAGTATTAATATATATATATATATGTATATATATATATATATATATATTATATATATATATATATATATAATGAATACTGGATATTCGTGAATGTCAATTTAAACAAACAACAAAGTTTATTGGGGCTGACTGCAGCCCCAATAAACTTTGTTGTTTGTATATATATATATATATATATATATATATATATATATATATATATATATATATATATATATATATCCAAAAGGATGATAACGGGTACGAGTACTATGTAGTGAAAACGAGATAATACTGGGAAGTACCCTTTTATAACTGAGGAAGCAAAATAAAACTAGGGTGCTTCGTTCGATGTGCTTTTAATTAAAGGTCTAAGCTTTCGTCAATGATTATTGACATCATCAGAGTAAACTACAAACAAACGAGAGAACAAACAATGAAAAAGTGGAACCTAAGTATACAAATTTATAAAACACTTACCCTAATTCCAGCAAGTAACTCAGTGACTTGGGTTGAACACAAAGAAAGTATTGTCTATGTATATATTAAACATAGTTATATCATATATTAAACATATATATATATATATATATATATATATATATATATATATTATATATATATATTCCCAGCCGTAGTAGTGACAGTGACAGTGCCGTGAATAGTGAACAGTGTAGTAGTGTCTGGGGGCTCGGGAGACTGAGACCTCGGAAGCCCTGAGGAATTCATCAGAGAGGATGCCGAAAGCTTGGCAAAATGGACAACGACGCGGTTCAACCCGGAAGACTGGTGAGTTTCATATTAATTTTAGTAATAATGTTAATCTTAGCTCTAGGTTTTATATATATATAATATATATATATATATATATATATATATATATATATATATATATATATATATATGTTCGGATAGATTTCCGCGGTCAGATGAATGAAAATCACTAGGTTCTCGGGAAGAACCGCGTTGAGAATTTAATGCTCGACGTTTCGGCCCATTTTGGAGCCATTATCAAGAGCGATATGGTTCGGTTCGAGTTCGGGGTCTCAATCTGCCTACTCCCCTCACTCGAAACGTACCAGTATCGTGTTCTGTATTATAAATACAAGAACTGTCTCTCGGCACTGAACTAAATACAAGAACTTTCAGGCAGTTCTCCTGAAACATCAAGACGAAGCAGAACTAATCTGACTTGACAATGGCAAGTGTGACCTTGCCGAAACGTCGTCAAAACAATGGTTTTTCTAAAAACCAAAATTACATAACGCGGAGTCAAACCCGGAAAACAACTGAAATCACTTATAGCTCCCGCGGAAGTTTCAAATCCAATATATATATATATATATATATATATATATATTATACATGTTGGGCAAGTGATTAAATCTTTTTCGAGCAAGATACATAGCAGATCTCTGTCCTATTGATTTTTTGATATTTCCTAATTGAACATGTTGATTGGTTTTAGTACGAGTCTCGTAGTGATGAGGTAAGATACGCAGAATGTGCTTATGATTGTATGTGTACAGCAGCAGCGAATACATATAAAGTTGCCTCTTATCTATTAGGTTAGTATTACAGAATAATAAATGAGAGGAGTATGTAATTTTTTTATTAATTATTATTTTAAATTATATTATTTTAAATATTTCTTTAAATCTTCTAAGATAAGTCTTTTGTACACTGCCCCACCCAAGAATTCCATATGTAATTCTAGACTCAACTAGTGCATAATATAATATTTTTAGATATTTTAAATCTATTTTAGATTTGAGAAATTTAAACTTTGGAACTAAAGCTTTTAAGCACTTTATTATTTCATCTATCTGGATATCCCATCTTAAAAGAGAGTCGATTTTTATTCCAAGATATTTTATAGTGTTACTTGATTTTATAATTATATTTTCCACCGTGGTATTAATTGTTACAGAAGTATAAGAAGGTAGTGTTACTTTGTAACTGCAAAGCGGAACAAAAAATATATGAAGAAAGGCAGCAAATATTTGATTTCACGCAAACAAATCCTATTTATCTCTTGATACGTATTTCGACCTAATAGGTCTCGTCAGAAGAGCTATTCATAGGAGTCCTCAACGTGAAAAATCAATATTTTCTGCCTTTTAAGAAGCAACAATAACATGGCTTCAATACGGACGCAATAGAGACATCTAATAACAACAATCGTAAAATAGTTTCGAAACACAATTCAGATTTCTGCTTTATAATCTAAGCCTTCTAAAAATTGCAAGGCAAACAGACAACAAAATAAAAAGCAAGAACTTGCTCTTTATTTTGTTCTAAAATATGGTACATAGAAGAATGACACATTATTTTTATCGCAAAACAATACATTTGTTTTAATAGTGAATCTTAATACCAATAAATTAAAAAAACTTTAACATAAATGGTCATAATACAATATTTACGCACTTACTTTATCTGGTCGATGACATTCGAAGAAAACATCTGATACTGCGAAAACAGGTGCATTTGGGATGACCTTTTTTTCTAACGCCAAAAGTAACGCCCAATTGCCAAACCAGCTCTCGTATATTGCCAAAATAAAGCAATAAAAGAACGACAGAGGGCAGAGATCGTATGGAACCTGGCATTAAATGTGCAGTTCGTAATTGAAAAAATAAATGGTGTGTGAAACGAATTGCTAGTGGAATTTTATAAATATACAAAAAAATAGTCTCTTATTATTCCAATTAATTTACAACTTAACACATTTGTGAGTTTCTAGATCATTGAAAATTTAGTATTTTAACCATCAACATAATTTATTCATCATCATCCAGCCTCAAGAGTCCACTGCTGAACATAGGGCTCTTCCTCATGTTTCCAGCCCCGTCTATATTGCGCCGCTCTTATCCAGTTTTTATTGAGTCTTCTTAAATCGTCAGTCCATCTTGTAGGTGGTCGACCGACGCTTCTCTTGTCTTCCCTTGGCCTCCATTCCAATAACCTCTTTGTCCATCGCCCATCTGTCATTCTGGCTATGTGTCCTGCCCATCTCCATTTTAGTCTGGCTATCTTCTCGATAATGTCAGTCACTCCGGTTCTTCTCCTGATGTCTTCGTTTGTTATTCTGTCTCGGAGAGTCATTCCTAACATGGACCGCTCCATTCTTCTCTGCGTGACTCTCAGTTTGGTAGCTGCTGCTTTTGTTAAGGTAAGTGTTTCTGCTCCATTCTGATTAAATACCTTTCTCTTTAATCATGTGGGCAGCTCACTTTTAAAAGTTTCTCTCAGTTTTCCAAATGCTGCCCACCCAAGGCCGACTCTTCTCTTTAGTTCATGAGTCTGGTTATCTCTGCCAATCATAATTTCATGTGCCAGGTGTTTATATCTATCTACGAGTTCTATTTCTTTTCCACCAATACTGATGTTCTGGTTGGGCACCAAATTAGTCATGATTTTTGTTTTCGAGATATTTATATTTAAGCCTATATTTTCTGTAGCCACAACGAGTTCCTGTACCATCTCTCTTGCCATACCTTATAGCTTGCCTACTTATAATAGCTGAAGATCTAGGTGTGGCAAGAGATATAATTTATTACGGAAAGGGAATTTCAAGTACATGCACATACCTATTTGAAGCGATACAATTGATAATATCTAGGCAAAGTTAACTAAAAATGCAGTCGTTTCAAAAGTTTTAAATTCAAGGAATTCAAGAGAAATTAACATGCTACACAACTAAGTATGTGTAATATTAATTTAGACGTTTCCGAAGTTAACGTTTTAAGTAATGGTTACAGAGAAGTGACCTCACTTTTTAAAAAGTTGCAGAAGCCAACTTAATTCTACATTTCATCTCTTTAGCTGGATCTAATTGTTCGGTAATAGAACAACCTATATATTTAAAAATGGGTAATCTTTATATCCTCCTCCTTATACTCACAAATGGTTCACAGACGTGGACACTCATCAAGTCTAATATGGATATAATAGTAAAGTCTTGAAGAGCAATAGAAAAATCAATACTTGAGGTGAGACTTATAGACAAAAAACAAACAAATTAATTAGAAGCAAAATCAAAGTAAAAGACACAGGAAAACATGCCGCCAAATTATAATGGGGCTTCGCAGAACACAATGCCCGACTGAAGGTAAAAGATGGAACTACGAATTTTAACAATGGAGACCATGGTTAGGAACTAATTAGGAACATGGTTAAAAGCAAAGGAAGACCACAAATAAGGTGAGTTGATGACATTATGAAGATCGGAAAACACAACTGGAAGCAAGTAGCGCAAAATAGAAAATACTGGATTGATTTGGGGGAGGCCTTTGTCCAAAGTTGAATTACTTAAGGCTAAAATAGAAGAAGAAGAAGAATCGTTTAATTGGTGGTCTATTGATTTATAATTGTGTATTTTAATAAGGAAAGCCACTACATATCATGTTTTTGTATTAAAACAATTATTTGTTAGTCTTACTTTTTATCCCAGCGTGTTTGTAATTGACATTAAAATCCATTGAAGCCATAGCTTAGTTTCACATTAATTTTTACACCATATTCCAAGTTGTGCAAAGCATATTTAAAGATTATTATTTTAACATAAATTGAAAAAGAGTATGAAGAGCACAAAGCTTTGCCTGACCATCTTTTAAATCTTACTCTCTTCTATCGACTTCCCATTGGTACGAATAGTCGCTGTTTGACGTCAATATAATTTTTCAATGATACCGATGTCGTGATTATGAACTCCTTTATCTCTTACTATGTTAATAAACTTATCATGATCATGACTGTATCAAATGCCTTTGTATAATCAATAAAAATGGCAAAGACATCTTTATGTTGATCTCGGCATTTATGTAGCAAAATATTTAGTGCGAAAGTGTTAATTTAGTTTTCAACCCATCTCTAAAGCCAAACTGCATTTAATCTTGTTTTTTTCACAGTTATTCTACTGTGTATGATACTTAGAAATAACTTGTAGGTTTGACTCATGGGTAGACTTCGTCAAATATGCATATTGCATATTTTGCATATTGTGCATATTTTATGCAAATATTTCATATTTTGGCATAGTTGTACAAAAATTTGCATAAAGTGAATAAAAGTTCAGATTTTTATACTGTATTTGAAAATTTTTAAACATACCAATTTATTTCAATTCTTGTATAACATTTTGTAGTCATTTTAATCAAGAAATGATCTAAGTACGTAATCTCTACAGGTACAAAACATTTACAATTTCAAAGAAGATCAATTTAAGTAGCACTCAACATTCTTAGAAAGTCTCGGTCACTGAGGCATTCAGTTATTGGATAATCGCTAAGGGTTCGCTCATTTGCATTTTATAATCTAATCCCCAAATCTATCTACAATTTATTGTATCTTAACAGCAGGTAAACGGCTAATAATTTTGTTCCTAATTTAGGGATTTTCCAAAATCTCCCAGTTTATTGAATTAGGTACCTAAACATTTCTAATTTGATGCTCAGATTTGTAAATCATTTTTGTTTTGATATTCAAAGCGTAAACACTCGTTGTGCGTAACAAAAAGGAAGATTGTGATTTTATAATGCCTAAAACAACCAGTGCTTCAACTTGGATTAAACCTTATAAAGAGCTGTCTATGGATATGGGAAAAATCTACTGTTCAGTCTGTGACAAAATTGTAAGTATCTAATATTTTCTATTAAATATCTAATATTTCATACATACAGGGTGTTTTCAAATGACACTTACAACGTTTGACTGTAGATACTTCTCGAAAAATTGAACAAAACGATATAGTTAATGAGGGGTCAAACTTATTTACTTTTCGAGATACAGGGTGTTAAAATTAAAAAAAAATTAATTTCTTTTAGTTAATAACAACAATAACTTTAAAACCAATAAACGTATTTACTTGAAATTTAGTACTCGTAGGTTGTTTTTAAATGAAAAATAGCTTCCTTTAGTGAGAAAAAATTGTCCATGGTACAATACAATGGTGTGTATTTAGAAAAATTTTTCACCTTTACTTTTTTTATGAAGTCAGCTATTCTGCAACACAATTATTTTTATTGTAATTGAATTAACAAAAAAAAAACTTTTGTTGAATTTTAAAATAAGTTATATGATGTACTAATGGTTAGTAAAGAAAACTAATTTGTGGATTAATACTGCATTTAAAACACTTAGCGAGTGTTTTTTTTTTTCCAAACCAGTTATTTGATTAACCAAAAACACCTTGTATATTTTTATATTTTAAAGGTTGGGTTAAAATAAAGGTTTTTATTTTTATTTATAGATAGCATGTGAGAAGAAATTTCAGATAGACCAACATGTGAGAACTGCTTCACACATTGCAAAAAAAGGAAAAATAGGAGAAAAACATTAAACTTCAATGGCCAAATGTTTCCAATCTACTTCAAAAAAATTAGATGAGCAAGAAACTTTTAATGAAGACTTGTGTCGCGCATTAGTGTCTGCAAACATACCGCTTTCAAAATTAGCAAATGTAAATTTTAGTTCGTTTCTAAAAAAATGTTGCAAACTTAATGTTTCAAGTGATCGGTCTCTAAGAAGAAATAATGTGAACGGGCTATACTCGTCGGTGTTAATTAATATTAAGGAAGAAATTGTAGATAATTATTTTTACATATCTGTAGACGAAACCACTGATTCCTCAGGAAAGTATAGGTATTGCTCATTTATTGATTGGTGTTCTTAAAGAAGATACCTTACCAAAATCTCATCTTATTTCATGCCAGCAACTTGAGAAAACAAATGCTTTAACAATTTCGCGTTTTATACAAGAAACATTAGCAACTTTTTTTCTTCCGACTATTCCTTCTAATAAATTACTGCTTATTTTATCGGATGCTGCTCCTTATATGGTGAAAGCAGGAAAAAATTTAAAAATATTTTTCCCAGATTTAATACATGTTACTTGTGTAGCGCATGGATTAAACAGAGTTGCAGAGGAAATACGAAAAAAGTTTCCTCTTGTAAATACCATGATATCCAGTGTCAAAAAAGTATTTCTTAAATCTCCTATAAGAAATTAACTTTATAAAGAAATGCTACCTAACATTCCTCTTCCACCACAACCTATTTTAACGCGATGGGGAACATGGTTAGAAGCAGCTAATTTTTATGCAGATCATTTTGTTAAAATAAAGAACATAATTGATACGTTAACAGATGAAAGTTCCCAATCTCTTTTGGATTCTAAACAAACTTTTCAGAGTAACTTGCTTCAACAAGAACTTTCATTTATAAAATCAAATTTTAGTTTTGTTCAAAAAACAATTACTCAGTTAGAATCACCAAAACTGTCATTGTTCGAAAGTACAGCATTAATAAAAGAATTTGCGCCATGTTGTCGAAACGTTAGAGGTAATACTGAAAAAGACATTTTAAAAAAATTTGAAGCTATTATGGAAAAAAATAAAGGTTACCATATTCTTTCTGAAGTAGTCAGTGTTCCAGCTGGAAATATTTCGGAAACAATTAATTTAGAACCAAATGTTTTGGTTAGTTTAAAAAATGCTCCCGTTACATCAGTTGATGTTGAACGAAGTTTTTCCATATATAAATATATGTACTCAGACAGAAGCCACAAGTTTTTGTTAGAAAATTTTGAACACCACTTGGTATTTTATTGTTACCATTATTCTAAATAAGTTTATTCATACTTAAAAATGATGTAGTTACTTAAAATAGATGTAAATCTTAATGAATAGTAGGAAATATTTAGTTATGTACACTTTTTTTTAAAATAAAATTGTTACTATTTTACGATTTTTTTATTTATTTGTATGCATATTTTGTAAAATATTTGCATATTTTCGGGTAAACACGTGCATATTTATGCGCATATTTTCTACATTTTTATTTGCATATTTGCCGAAGTCTACTCATGAGACATATTAGTCCACAACCGTTACAGCATTTTGGACATTCTTTTCTTGGTAAACTTAGAAATTCGGAATATTTTAACCAGTCCTCTGGGATTTCACTAGTTGAGTACATATGATTAAAAAGCCGAAACAATATTTTATTGTTTAAAAAATGTTTAATTTAAAAATTGCTTTTTTAATATTACAATTGAAATTTTCCAAGCTTTATTAAATTTTAAAAATTGAAAAAAACAGGTCAGCAAGTGTTTTTTGTTTAATTTATATTTTATTTGTTTTTATTATTTACTCTATATAATCCATTTTACACCTCTTGAAACTGCTTAAAACGTTCTCTTATACATTAAGTTTCTGTTCAAGAAAGTGACTAAAATATCTTATTTTCCAGCTTTAATTTTCTCAACATTTTTCACTTAACTTCCGAGAAAATAAATTAAGTAGAATCTTAGCTAGCTTTCTCCTATTGTACAAACAATAGTCTAAAGTATAATAAGAAAGTTCATTTCCTGTTTTTCGTGTTTTATTATAACTATAATTCAAACCGACCAACTACGGATTTTCTTAGAAAACAGGTCAATGTCGGGGAATATAAAAAAAAATTTTTCTATTTATGAATTATGCCAACTTGTTTTTTAAAATAATAATTGTTGAATATGTAAACGCCACCAGAAATATACTACTCTCCAAAATTAACGCACCACTTTAAATGGACCATGATTTTAAAATTATATTTCTTCTGACGCCTTGGTTGTATTTCGAATGATTTGTTTTTTATATTGTAGATACATTTTTAGTTAATTACCCTATTAATGTTTTCTGAGAAATGTCAACGTTTTACCTATATACGGAGTGTAAAAATAAAGTTATGTTTTTTTATCTAATTTTGCAACACCCTGTGGAATATATTAGAAGTAAACGCTTTATCTTATTAATATTTCAAAATAGCTTTATCCTTTTTTACCATTTCTGTAAAAAAATCATCTCGATATCGCTATTATCAAAAAAGAAGAGTAGGTTCAAAGTAGAACGTGATTTTCATCTCTCCAAAATTATTGCACTACCTCAACTGTACCATAACTTTTAAGCTATTTCTCTTTTGAATCCTTAATTGGATTTTAAATTTTTTTTAGCATTGTATCTAAATAGTTACTGTATTATTGTTTTTTATTAATGTCAACGTTTTCCCATATACGGGGTGTAAAAATAAAGTTATTTTTTATCTTATTTTGCAACACCCTGTGAAATTTATTAAAAGCAAACGATACACGTTATTAATACTTTGAGACAGTTTTAATTTTTCAACATTTTCTTAAAAAAAATCATCGATATCCTTACTATCAATAGAAAAAAGTGCGTTCAAAGCATAACGTCATTTTATTGAATTGTAATACTCATTAATAGAAGCAGTTAGCTATGAAAAATCAAAAAAGTTGACAGGACATTTTTAGACTGTTAATATCCTTTACAGTTTAATAAATTGTTTTACTGTTTTGCGTATGTTAGTTAGTTGACCTGGACCGTATTTCAAGAAATCTGAGCCGAGACGAATGTGTGTAGACAATTACTTTAGCTGATGTAGGGTTAAGTTATCGTGAAAGAGGCTTAAGGTTAAGAGTACCTCATACTTCAATATCACAAGTCACTCAACGTTTTCGAGAAACCAACGTCCATACAAGATGACGTGGACAAGGAAAAGAAAGAATCACAACACTACGCGTAGATCAGTATATCAGTCTTCGTGCTATAAGGGAACGTTTTGTCGCAATGAGACATTTACAAATACAATTAACAAATGTTCATAATATTTAAATTAGTAGAAACATTATACAAAGGCGTCTCGCTGAACAAGATCTGCATGTAAGTATATTAGTCAGAGCACCAGCTTTCAACGTAATCATCTTAGAAGTAGATTACAATTTGCTATACATCACCTTGACTGGAATGTTGATAACTGGGAGCACGTGTTGTCCACTGATCAATCGAATTGTTGCTTATATTGCTTGTATACGCATAGTACAACATACGACATATTACTTTATTCAATGGAGTATCTCTAATGGTTTGGGGCGGAATATTTCCTTCAGTGCAAACGGACCTTGTTGCTATACGAAGAGCTTCCTTAACAAATGAAAGGTATATTACAGACGTTTCATCTAATCCTTCAGTTCTATTTGCTTTTTTCACAGGAAATAATTTTCTTTCATTATATGCTCATGCTCGACCACATGTTGCATGTCTGGTCCGTGATTATTTGGACGGGGTGATAATACAAAACCATGAACTGGCCACCCTACAGCCTTGATCTAAATCCCATAGAGAATTTATGGGATATTATTGATTGCTAACTCAGAAGCAGATAACCACCACCTGTCTTTCTTGATGACAAAGAAGTTTGTATGTGAATTAAGTTCGGGATGCGAATTAAGTTTGGGATGCAATTGATCAAGACCAAATACGTCACTTGATTTTAAGTATGAATCGTCGCTATGAAGAAATATTTAGATGTAGAGGTAAAAATACTCGTTATTTAAAAGACTTTTTATGGTAGAAAATTAATAAAGATTATTTTGGTTATGTTTTCTTAGGTTTAAGTTGTATTAAACGTCAATACAGATTATGTAAGTAGTGTTTTCTTTAATTTTAATGTTAATACAAACTTGTTATATTTAAAGTTTTGTATAATCTTTATCATTCAAGATATTAAGATAATTTTTTTAATGAGATAAGTGTTGAAAAAGGATAAGGCTATTTTAAAATATCAATAGTATGTAGCGTGTATTTATAATAAATTCCACAGGGTGTTGCAAAATCAGTTAAAAAAACACAACTTTAGTTTTACACCCCGTATACGTATACGGGTAAAACGTTAATATTTTTCAAAAAACATGAATATGATGGTTCATTAGAAATATATCCATAATGTGAGAAAAAATTCATTAAATTCCAATAATTGGTTCAGAAGAAAAATAGCTTCAAACTTGTGGTACATATAAGGTGGAGCTTTAATTTTGAGCAGTAGTATAGAAAATTACTAAAATCGTTGTCTTTTTGGACGTATGTGAGACTATCTTAATGCTTCCGTATCCTTGATACTATACTACTATATTCTTGATACTCATCTATACGACACTAAATTTTTGTGAGAGGTAACGCTACTTATAATGAAGAATTTTAAAACAAATATGTGGGATCAGACATAATCCAACTAAATAGTTTAGACAGCGGATTATATGGACTAATAAAAACGCAAAATATTCGTATAGTATGCTCAAATTAAATAAAATAAATAAAATAAAATAATTAAATGTTTCAAAATTTAATTTACGTAAATATGTGTTTCATGTGTTTTTCTAAAGTGTATTGTAATAAGAATTCGTTTTATATAAATTATTTTAAAATATATTAGTTAAATATGTCAGATAATTAAAAATGTATGTTAGGTTTGACTATCTTCTCCAAAAACAACCTTCAAGGATTTAAACAAACTATTAACATTAGCAGAAGAAGATTTACAGCTTAACAATACTTACTGACTTTTTATTTAAATATGCTTTAGCTGAAGAACTATTTATTCCAAAATACTTATCAGTAGAATATTTGGCAAGACTTATTACATTACAAGACAAAGTGCTTTTTTACCCCTATTGCAGTATCACCCCAAAATCTGAACGACAATAATTTGCCGCTAGATCAAAATCAGGTATAGGGTAATGAACGATAGATGCTAAAGGGTTCTATATTTCAGACAAAATGAAAATTTATAGAAATAAAAACTTCAGTGTAATTTTAAAAATTATTGATTATATCGACACTGAAGCTTTACATATAAACATAAAACAATTGATACTTTAGTTTGCTCTTAAACACAATTCCTAAAATTCTTCAAGAAATAAGGATTTAGTTTATCTATTTATTTTATATTCTACATTATGTGATAATTTAAATATACGTAATTTTCGATGGTTAAACCGAGTTGTGTCAATAAATCTACAGAAAGTTTAGCAGTAATCTTGTAAACAGTTCTCTTTCCTTCTATCTTCTCTATCGCAAACTTCAAACACGAGATTTCACTCCAATGGAAATTTCCGACTGGATGGAACACAATATAAAAAGTAATTGAACATTTGCGGTTGTACAGTTTGAAAAGGACCGGCTTGTGGTTAAATTGAAATGGTCAGCAATTCCGGCCTTTCACTGATTTATCTTTGTCTTTAAGCTTTAACAATGAGCTACCATAATTTCTTAAGGATGAGCTTTTTGGAAAATTTATTAAAAATAAGAAAATGTTATACCGCGGTGTTTATGTTTAACCAATGTATTGCTAGAAACGTTGAAGTTAACTATGGCATACATATACTTTTTTGATAAAACTAATTTTCCAATAGCGCTGGAGCGAAACTTTTATGAACTTCTCATTTTTATATAACTGTAGAGAATGAAAATATTCGCTTGCATCTATAAACGCACGATGAGAAAACTGTCTTACAAACTCTTGTATAATAATATGATCGGTAGCTGTACTAGACACCAAATAAATAAAAATATATTCAAATCAGTACCAAAATAAAATTAACTTTTATATTAATTATGTACAATAAACTAAAATACCTGCGAAAAATAAATGTTTTAGTCAAGGCAAACGATGATGTTTGGATCAATAACTAAAAACCAGAGATCAATACCTAGTCTAGATTAGAGGTGTCCGATCGATCAGTACTCGATAATGGACAAGGAGGGGTAGCAATCCATGGTACAATGAATACAAGGTATTCAAGACCGCTCGAACCCATTAGTACAGCTTAAAGTAGACATTAATTTTGAAATTATTGTCAAAAATTATCGATTTTTTTTAATGTTTTGTTTTGGTTATAATTTAATAAAAAATATATTTTCAGTAGCGTAAAACCTTTAGTTTTGCTGGGGATTCAGGCGAAATATTTATTTTTGTTTTCATAGAGGTACTAATAATATAAGCACTCTTTTTGTATGCAAATCCGTTGAAATTTAAAAAATTTTGTGCAGAGTAAATACTGTGAATAGGTAAATAGTAGTAGATTTGCGTATTCTGATTCATTATCAGTCATTTCCAAGTAGTTTTAAAACAAAATAGATTACAATAAAGAAAAATCTGATATATAATTTAATATGGTATTTTAGATGAGTTGTAATAAAATTTAGTAAAATAAAAAATGTACACATTACTATAACCTATCAATTATTATATGCAAAATTTACTTATCAAACAATATGATATGAAAATAAGGAACAAATTAATTCGACAAGACAGACGGCTTGTATAAAAACAAAAGTTCGACAATAATATCGGTTATGAATGGTCACGATTGCAAGTTATGAAATAATAAATATTTATACAAATATTCGCTTCGCAAAGGCTAAAAAATTTGACAGGTAAAATTTAACCGCCGCCTGTAACCCAGACGAGTGCGTAAAAAATTACCAGTAAGACGCGCCTGTGTGTACTTGTGGTGTTTAGTTATTATTTATTTATACTATATAGTATTTTTTTGAAAAACTAAAAGGTTTTATTTGCCATTGTATATCTGGTTTTGTACCTTTTTCAAAATGCGCTGTGCAGTTGCTTGTTGCAAGAGTGACATTAAAATAAAATCTTTAGGTTTCATACATTTCCTAAAGATAGTGTTACCAGAAAACTGTGAATAACATCTTGAGGTTGTAGAGAGGATAATTTTAATTGTTATATTGCAAAAATTTGTTCTAAATATTTTAAAACTGAAGACTACCAAAGGAATCTACAATAGGAACTTTTAAATTACGTTTCTTAAAAAGGGTCTAAAACTCAAATCTGAGGCAGTATCTAGTGTTTATTTGCCTAGATCAAAATCGGCTACCCTTTCAATAAACCAAAAGAAACGCGTAGAAAAAGCCGAAAACAGAGAGTCCAAAAAGTATGTAGAGCAGCTTCTTATTACTCCTAATTCAACGACGTAAGTCTAAATCTGTATTTTTATAAATTATTAGTATTATTAGTCATGAAAAATAAAAAATATCAGTGCATGAAACAATCAATTTTTATGCCAAGAAAGGAAAAGCATACTTTTCTTTTTAGTAGATATAATGTTTTACATTATTCTAAAAGGATGTTACTTACCTATCTTTCTAAGAAAATAATAAATAAATCACATCAGTTGCATCACAACCATCTCCATGCATGGTAACTGGCATCAATTCACCACTTATTTATTATGATAAAATATTATAATAACATAATTTTGTCATGTCTTTATAATTACTATATAAATTAGCCAAATTGTATAAAAAAAACTTACAATTAAAAGTCTTTACTATACAACAACATTCAAATGTTGCGGGAATAAGCGGTCTTGACTACGTCATGCGTGAAAGTGAACCGATTTTAGAACAATATGCATCATACCTTGTGGTCATTGTAGCATGGTAGCAATCAATGAATATTCGATCGCAGACGTAGAAGGATGGTTGATCTTTAATCACTACTCAAAGTTCAAGGTGAGATATCTATGAAGGAAAATATACCTGTCATTAAATTTAAGTATGTCTTACTATCATCCTTTATTATTGGAAGGATTATTGTATTAATAATGTTTTCAATCTTTTTTTCAGTAGGTGTGTTTTCAAAGCAACTCTAGTTAGTATTGTGTTTATATAGATCTGCCACAATAAAAATCGGACAAGGAATCTGATTTATAAAGTTTACAAGATCTTGTTCTTCTAGGTTATAACTTGAAGGTATATAATATTATATAATATGTTGATTTTTGTATATAACCAATTTCTACAAGTACAGCTTCAAGATTTATGTTTAATGGAATTTCTTTGGATATTATTTGTTCCTTGACATAAATTGCAACCTCACCTGATGCGTGATTTGCCTTTTCTCTGTTTTTAAAATATAAATTCTTTTGTATAATAGAGAAGTTAACCTAAATATCATAAAAACTATCAAAAACATCTACCAAAACAACAAAATGAAAGTCACAATAGATGGACAACTTGCAGAACCTATACAAATACGCATCGGAATAAGACAAGGGGATTCATTGAGCCCCCTGCTCTTCAATTTAATCATGGATAGAATCATTAAAAGCGTTAACACAGGAAGAGGATACAGAATGAAAAGCAACGAAATAAAAATACTCTCTTATACAGACGGCGCACTATTTATAGCCCAAAATGAAGATACTCGGCAAATGCTGGTCTACAGAGTTAACATAAAAGCAAAAGAATTTAATCTGACAATCAAATTTTAGAAAACTAAAACAATAGTAGTCAGTAAAAAACCAACCGGATTAAAAAAGAAATTAACGGGATCAGTGTTAAACAAGTAATGGAAATAAAATAGTAGTGCGCCCATTTTCCAAAGCCGTAGCTAGAAAGACTTCTCAAAAGGTACGAAGGCGTGGTAAAACAAAAATTTTGACAGACACCCGGGAGAAGAAGGAACTAATCCAAAGTAAGGTGAAAAAACCAAAGTCAGTCAAAAAGAAGGTTCTCTGCAATAGTTCAGATGAATCTGATGAAGAGGTGAAAAATATAACAAACGATTTAAGTGACGAGGATTTAGAAACTTTTCTGGCATACTTAAATGAAAATTATTCATTAGAGCAACAGGAAAGTAAAGAAATACTGAGCTCTTCTAAGTTAAAAGAAGGTGATTTTGTTCTCGAAAAATTGGCCAGTAAAAAGAATATTGCACACTATGTTGATAAGATAGTTGAGGTTACTGGAAACGGCATAGATAAGAGTACTGAGAAGAATTACAAGAAATACTCTGAGAGATGGAAAGAGAAGTGAAGGTCTGAGAAGAAAATATCGTAGGAAAGAGTGTAACTTTGGGCACTTGTACCTCTTGTCACTGTCATTAAAATTTTTGTTTTCTCCGTGTTGAAAACAATTTTTGCTTTACCGTTCTGCTATTGACCACTTGAGGTCGGTACAGTAGTTTCCCTTCATAAATATATATAGACTTTGGAATTAAGTCAGACTTGTGAATTTTTCGTGTTAAAAGTAAATAGTTAGCGAGAACATAAAGAGTCAATGTGTTACAAAGTTGTGGCTGCTTTTATCTATTATTTCCTAGATAAGAAATATACTATGTTTTCTTTTTAAAACTTGTGTTCACCAATCCATAAAGTTTACATAACCATAAAAAATTAATGTGTTTTGATTGTCGTAAACATTGTTGTATCTTGGGGCATTACGTTTGTCGTACCTTTGGCCTAGCCAGAGGTACAACTGGCAATGGCCAAAGGTACAACAAGAAAAAACATTTTACTTTTTCTAATTTATCTGTAATTTCACTGAAAGTAGACACTAAAGTAAGGCGAAATCGGCACTGACGTGTGTTTTTATTACATAGACAATAAATATTTTTGAGGAAGCTCAGTGATCTCTTTGCTTTAATATGCACCGCGACATTAAGGCAATTTTTATTGCTCATGTGATTTACTAATCTCACTGCACTCGGCTAATAAACTTTTTTTTTTTTGTTTTTTTTAATGGCCTTGGCATAGCCAATTGACCACACTGTTTTGTAATTTGTATTCACAGAACAACAATCAGAGTTCGAGTTAGTACTAAATGTATGTTAAAAATAAATTAAATAATTGAGTTGTTTTGATTTTGGTTTTTTTGTTTGTTTGTGATTTTTTTTTATTTTTTTTTATTTTTTATATTTTTTTTTATTTGATTTTTTTATTTCCTTGTATTACTTTTTTGATATTGTATATAATATGTATATATATTTTTTATTTTGTTTTGGTCTTTTTTATATTAATTTGGTTTGGCCTATTTTTTTTTATTTATTTGTTTTTTTTTGTCTCTTTTTTTCCATTTTTTTTTTAATTTTTTCGTATTAAAAGGTTTATTACATAATTGATATGTTCACAAATTGCTTACAAATTTTATCTTAATTCTAGGGTTAGTACATTATATTGTTTAAAGTTTATATTTACAATTTCTTATTAACTGATAAATACAATTATAAATTTCTAAGTTTCCAGAGAAAATTAATTCATTTATGTGAAATAGGAAACACACATTTAGTTTTCGTAAGTTTTCATAAAAACATGTAATATTCCCTTGTTGGTTTCCACATTCTAATAGAATATGTGTTAAATCTCCATATTTACCACAAGTACAGTTTGGAGTGTCTGCTAGATCCATTTTATACATTCTTGAAGGTGTTAGAGCATGGTTTGACCTTAGCCTATTAATAGTTTTAATAAAACTTCTGTTGGACTCTGAATAAAACCACCTTTTTTTAAGAAGTGTGGGTTGCCAATATTTAAATGATGACTGCCTTTCGGATTCCGCATAATTGGCTTGCCATTTTAATTTAAGCCGTTGTTTACTATATATATCTATATCTAACACCGGTAGAATATTGTTGACTATGATTTCTCCGCTTGATAATGCTAATAAACTCTACATTGAAATTTATTGGTTTTTTACTTAAATTACAAGTAAACTGACACCATATTTATTTACAGAAAAAATGCCACTAAGCAAAAGTGAAATAAAAAGAGACAAAGTGGATGCATGTGCTTTGCAGAAAGTTGTCGAAGACGTCCTCGAAAATAAGACTTCGGTTCGACAAGCTGCCAAAATATGATATTTTTCGATCAACCAATTCCAATACAACGCATACAACGATGTTAAAAAGTGTTTTCACTTCAACAAGAGTCACAGTTGGAGCAGTACTTGACACAGGTAGCGTCGCTTCATTATGGACTCACAAAAAAATGGAAGAATCTTAGCATTTCAATACACACGTGAAAACAATATAAAATACCAGACAATTGGACTTCAAATGCACCTGCAGGCAAAGAATGGCTAAGACACTTTATGAATCGACATCCATCATTGTCGTTAAGGAAATCCGAGGCTACAAGCCTGGCAAGGTCAACAAGTTTTAACAAAGAAAATATCCAAGCTTTTTTAAACAATCTTAAAACAGTAATGCCATGCTCTTTTCTTCTGCCAATATCTATAATTTAAAAGAATCTGGTAATTATTTACTCCATGCGTCGCCTAAGATAATAGCCTTAAAAGGTGTAAAGCAACTGGGTAGTATGATATCTGGAGAAAGAGAAATCAATGTAATTTTAATTTCTGCGGCTAATGCCGCCGCATGTGTGCTGCCCCAATAACAATGTGCCGCCCATTTTGATATTCCCTCGCGTGTTTTTCAAGGACCACATGTTACATGGTGCACCACCGGGTTCAATTGGAGGCGCAAATCTATCAAAATGGGTAAACGAGAAGATTTTTTATACTACTTGCAGCATTTTATAGCCCACGTTAAGCCGAGAGAGGAAGAAAAAGTGCTACTAACACTCGATAATCACGAGTCCCATATTGCAGTTTTTGTAATTGATTTGGCGAAGGAAAATAATATTGTGCTATTATCATTACCGTCACACATCTCGCATAGAACTCAACCTCTTTACAGGACTGTTTTTAGACCATACAAAACCTACTACAACACCATAGCTATTGAGTGGACGATGACCCATCCTGGACGTTCTATACGCTTGTATGACGTAGCTGAACTCGTAGGCAAGGCAGTTGCAAAAGCATTTAGCCTGCAAACATGGTCAAGGGATTTGAAAAAACAGGGATATGGCCTGTTAAGAAAAAATAATATATTTGGAGACCACGAATATCTGTTGTCCTATGTAAAAGATCGCCCAAATCCATAATTAGAAGAGAATCCTAATACGGCATCTTGCTCATCAAGCCTTCAACTATCCGCAAATCCATCAACATCAAACTTGACATCGACACTTTTACTGCAGTCTAATGACAACAAAGCAAATAACTCTGACAGACACCCCAGAGAAAGAGGAACTATTGCAAAGTAAGGTAAAAAAACCAAAGTCAGTCAAAAGGAAGGTTTTCTGCGATAGTTCAGATATTAATCTGATAAAGAGATGAAAAATATAACAAACGGTTTAAGTGACGAGGATTTAGAAACTTTTTTGGCAAACCAAAATGAAAATTATTTATTAGAGCAACATGAAAGTAAAGAAATACTGAGCTCTTCTAAGTTAAAAGTAGGTGATTTTGTTCTCGAAAAATTGGCCAGTAAAAAAATATTGCACAATATGGTGATAAGTAGTTGAGCTTTCAGATGACCAATACATGGTCAAATATCTGTCTTAAAGTCAAAGTCTGTTGTGTCTTCAAAGGCGACATAATAAAAAAACTGCCTTCACCAGATATGGTTGGAAAATCACAACGCCAACAAAATATGATGCCATTTAATGTTAAATTTGATACACACAATGTAAAGTTATCATGTTTGTCATCTTATAATTCATGTAATAAATAAGATTTCGTTTAAATAGGTAAAAATAAATAAATAAGACTTACTCACAATCATTTTAATTTAACTACCAAGACGTTTCGCTTTCTACAATCTACAAAGCATCTTCAGGTCAGTCCGTACAAAGTTAATTAAATGATGCCGGTATAAGATTAAATTATTTATGAGTTAGAGAACCTAGTTCAAACTATCCTGTAATGGCTGATAATGGGGATCTTCGGTTTTACTATTGTAACTGTTTGATAATTATCGGGGCAGTTTCTTGAGAAGACAGATATTAACCAATGAAGTAGAAATAAGGTATAATGTGATTGTTTGGTAAATAAAAGTGATGTTCTGTATTATTTAATCCCTGATAGTGTATAAATGAATGTACACAAAATGGAAAAAAAGAATGGAATAACCACATAAGCAGAATGATGGAGACTCCTTTCGTGAAAACAGCAAGAGATGAGTCAGAAATCGACAAAAGAAGTATCGGACGACCACGCAAAAGATGGAATGACAACCTTCTATAGAGATATTAATCCTCCAATAAACAAGCAGGATTGCTTATAAAGAGGAAAAAGAACTGCTTAAGAAAAAAAAAAATAGTTAACAAGTAGATGAATCACTTTTAGCATCCAAAATGGCTAAATCAAGTTTAGTACAGCCAATTTTTTCCTCAATTTTGTGCAGCGATATTTTATTATTCTGGCTTTTAAATGGTGAGTATTTTTTCCAACATATTAATAAGAGCTACGGTATCTGGGGTATAATCATTCGTCATCGTTAGTACAGAAATTTTCAAGTCGACTTTTAATTTTCTGATTATTGAGGCAAAAAAACGGGGAGTGTTTATTTATATATGTCTTAATAATATCTGAAAAATTTATACTGCGATTTTTTTGGTGGTATACTCTTTTTCTTTTGTGTTAAAAGTGAAACTGGGAATTGGACATCCATAGAAGTAGGACATGAAACAGCAGCAGCAGTACGTTTATGTGAATTCCAAATATTGTATTTATAAAAATATTCTCGTAAATTATGGAATTTTACCTTATATTTACATTTGATTGACCAAGTTGTAAATTTACATTGAATATAAAAAAATCACAGTGCTTGATACTGAGATATCGAACTTTTTAAAACAATAAAATGAGCAACACTAGCACCTTTTCTGATTAACATTTTTTCTAATAAATCATTTACTATTTTAAAAAAAGATCATAATTAAATATAATTTTATTAAGATCAACAAATATTCTCGAAAACAATTTTAATAAAGAAAAATTATATTTTATAAATTTCAAAGCACTTAATGGGAAGAGATACCTTTAAGCTTTTTATTAAAAATCAAGTTATCAAACATCTTAAACATTAATTGCGTTTTATTCAAAAAGTAGTTTTGAATGTTTTGAGAAAAAATTTACTTCCAGTGATTAAACAGTGGCCTTGCCTCTATCTTTCGTAAACTTAAAATGCGAACTTTGGCTCCAATAAGCGATGAAAGTTTCTCGAGCGAGGGAAGTAATTGAAGTTTTGCGGCAGTATAACAGGAAAAAGGCCAGTTTATGGTCGATTTAGAATTATTGGCTGTTTCGGCCCTTTTCCTTTTTATCTTTGTTTACGAGAAGTGACAAGTAGCAATAAAGGAAGTGCGTTGTTTAATAGATTCTTCAGTGAATTGGTTCTTTATAAACAATTTTTAAAACCGAAATATAACATATAATACCCACGGTATTTACCTTCATATTATATTAATAAAAAAAATGTCACCGGATTTTAACAAATAAGTTTTTAAATTTGAATTTTAATATAAATAATGAATTATGGCGTTTTAGTTTTCTTTGTTGAAGGATTATTTCACTAGCATATTTTTTGTAATTAAAACGAAGTGCCTCAAAACTAGAGACTGTACATATGTATATGCACTAAAATTTTGCAAATATATGCATTTTTTTATTTGACGATGCAATATTTTTTAGATGCACATTGAATATGTAAATTACAAATAAATTAAAAGTGGATGTGAGCCAGTAGTTGCATTAAAAAACATAAACATTTGCAAATATGTTTCGTATATACGTATTTGTGTATTTTATATACTCGTAAAATGAATCAAAATATTATGCCTAAAATATATTTACGAATTAAGAAATTTGTTGTAACTTAGAATAAGATGTTTTTCAAGATTTTCTACTAAATAAAAATTGGTTAATACATCCAAATAATATACCATAATAACATACTATATTAATCAACGCTAAAGTTCTTGAAACCTTAAAGTCTCCTACTACGAACATTAGCCAATCCGAGAAAAAAACCATAAAATAACTTCAATCAAATCCAAATCTAGTTATTCTTCCTGCCGATAAAGACCATGGCACCCCATCATCCTAAAACTTCTCTTGCTGTTGACATAAAACAATTTCTAATTCCTTGTATGCCCTACCTACAATTCACAAACCCAATATTTCTCTACGTCCCGTTGTCAGCGCATACAACTGCCCTACACAATCGTTGGCCAAGTACTTGGCCAAGCCTCTACGACATTTTTCCGAAAATGCGTCATTTCCTTGTCAAAAATTCTTCTCATTTTCTAAAATTTCTTAAAAAATACCCTATCTCAGCGTCAGACATTCTAGTAAATTTCGATATCATGTCATTCTTTACAAACATTCTATAGACGAAACTCTAAATATTTTGAAAGCTAAATATAGTATTACTATAATAATACTAATATACAGCAAGATCACTTATCTCTCACTAAACGTTGTCCAACACTTATGGTGCCCCAATGGATTCGCCAGTATCTCCAGTAATGGCCAATATCTTTATGGAAGACCAAAACTTTTTGGTTTTTTTTTGTTTTGCGAGACATGCCATTACTTTTTTTACTTATATATATATATATATATTATATATATATATATATATATATATATATACAACCTAAAATACCGATCCCTATTAAAATTCTCCGTGTACAACAGCTACCTCATGAAACTAGCAATTTTCATGAAGTTAATCCTTGTTCCGTAACGTGTCGCTAAGAACATATAATTTATAGTCCAAAGTGAAATTATAAATTTTCAACTTTTAATTAAAATTCTTTAGAGCAGTAATAGCGTTTCCTCTTCCTTTTACCCTCTTGGCCTTTTATTATCGTGTAAAAGTTTTACGCTTGTTGTACCTAAAACTGCGATTGATATATAATTTACTTCATAATTTAATAATTTAGAAAATATATTTAAATAAAATAGTAGCTAAAATATAAAAATATTTTTATTTTTGTTATACGTCACGAAAAATGGTGGTTGAATTCATGTTTTGTTTTTTTTTTGAAAACATTGGCAACCAATATTTAAAAGTTTTTGATCGATGGCAATTTATTAAACTATCTATAATTTTTTGGTCACATTTAAGCAAGAAAATCTTAAACTACCAACAAAAGAAAACGAAAACAACGAAAAAACACCAGGTAGAGTAGCTCAAAGATAAAGAGGTAGTAAAAAGAATAAAGGAAGAGGTAAACAAAGTATTGTTAAGAATTACAACAAAGAACCTAGAAACGAGAACCGAGAAATGGAAACAAATACAAATAGCCATGATCTAAGCCGCAGACCTGCAATGGGAAAGCAGGGAAAGAGAAGAGAGGGTTTAATGAGGACTACACAAGAATCCTAGCACAAAGGAATAACGCAAAAATGAAAAATATTAGAAGTAATACAGAAAAGAGTGAAGAACATTATAAACCAAAGGAAGAATACTAAAACGATTATTTAAACAAAAATAGAACATTCCAAAAAAAAACTAAAAAATTTTCAAATCGATTCTTTTAGAAAACGGTGTATTCTATAGATTTAAAGTAAGAGTACCATTTAGGTCTAAAATACCTAAAAATTTAATAATCTAGTATCACAAATGTTTGAAAGTTAAAAACAAAAAAGTTGTGCGTTAAAATAATCATTGACCTACCCAAATCGACGCCTATGAACGGTACTGAAAATTCACAATTAATGAAATCAATTCAACCATAGAGAATATAATTGTACAAGATTTGGTTTTTCTAAATAAAAGCGTTCTGAAGGTATTAAAAAAAAATGACTTACAGGGCGTCATCTTCAAAGAGCTATAGCTCCCTTACAAAGCGTCAATATAAATTTTTAATATTTAGTATTTATTATAGTTTATTTTTATGAACGAAAGAGTAATTAGCATAATTTTAACTGGTACCTCCGAGCACTCCATGGGCGTGCTCAAGATTAATTGAAAAATTACTTTGAATAATTGTAAAAAATAAATGAATTATTTCAGTGTTATAAAGTGTTATGTGTATGTAAACAAAAGTGACCTCTTTTATCACACACTATATTAGAACTGACTGGCCTACATTAAAAAGGGTTTTAAAAAATTCACATTTTTTTTAATTTTTAAAAATTACAAAAGAGAAAAAGAGTTTTTAAAAACCGTCTAAGGTATGTTAAATAGATGAATAAAAATATTAATATAAAACTTACAGCTACTTGTTACAAATCCAAATCAGATTCAGAAGATGAACTTTCAGAACCAAGAATTATAATAACTGGCTCGATCATTTTATCAGTAATATTGTCCAGCTTCCACCTTTTTTCCTCTTCTTTAATAGTGTGATTTACTGCCTTTTCCCAGTTTTCAGGTTTTACATTATTTACGGCCTCCAAAAACAACTGTTTAACATCATGAATTTTAAAAGTGGTATTTTTTCTTGAAACTTCACTCTTTATCTGTGCCCATACCAGTTCAATCGGGTTTAATTCACAATGATATGGTGGGGATCTAAGTACTGTCATTCCACGATTTTTGGCAATTTCATCAATTTCGTAGTTTTTAAATTTTTCTTTATGAAGAGCACACAACGAATAAAGTTCCTTTCTTATAGATCCGGGAATGTACGTAATATTTTTTGAACTCAGCCAATTCTGCAAGTCTTTTTTTAACCACTTGGTTGTGGGCAGTCCTTCTATAAGTCTGGAGTGATAACTTCCATTATCCATTACTATTACACAGTTCTTAGGAAGAAAATCTATCGTTTGTTCAAACCATTCTTGAAAGATATCAGCGTTCATGTCTTCATGGTAGTCACCGGTACGAGTTGATTCAAAAGTTAATAAACCACCTTCAACAAAACCGCCTGAACTGCCAGTGTATACTATTATCAGCCTGCGTCCCTTTCCTGATGGTGGGTTTAAACCAGTAGATAAGTTATTTACAAAAGCGTGCCTTTGACTTGTAACAGTTTCATCCTGCAAAAATTTATTTGGTGTATGACCCTCGTTGATCCATGTTTCATCAAGATAAAATATTTTTCTTTTTTGGTTTCTCATTTCCTTTATGGTTCTTAGAAAATGTCTTCTCCATATGACAATATCGCTTCTTTCTAATAAAATGAACTTTCTGGGATTCTTTTTCCAGCGGAAGCCTATTTCTTTTAAAAGTTTCCATAACGTACTTCGACTCATTTCTGGGTAATCCTTATCATCTCGAACTGAGACAAGAACTTTATCCAATGTTGGAAATTCTTGTCTAAAGAAGAATTCATGCACTTTCCGTCGAAGTCCTTCTTTAAAATGATATTCTATTTGAAATTTTGGTTTCCCTGGAGCATTACGTGGCATGTGAGAACTACCACATTTCTCTTCTTTAATAACTCTGTAAATCGTAGATTTCCCAACACCAAGTGTACTGCTAACTAACTCAGCGGTCTCATCAACACTTTCACATAAACGTTTGTCTGTAAATGATTTAAAACAATTAAATATTAATGTTTTTTCATTAACTGTTAAAGGACCAATTTTTCGGCGTTTACACGGCACTTCCAAATTTTCCATAACACTAGTATACAAAATAAACTGCACCTTGCAACCGAAGTACCTACTTTTAGTAAACTGTTAAGAATTTTGAATACGCCACTTGGACCTTCATACAAAATGGAAAAACCCACTATCACATTTTCTGTGGAATAAGTTTAGAAGGTAATTATCTAGTCAATTACTGTCGTAGATTCCTGGAATTAAAGAATTAAATGTTTGATTGTTGAAACCCTTACTTCGTGGAATGCACTCATTTCAGATAAAATAAAACGTTTTATTTTATCTAAAGAATTAAACTTTATTTTGCAAATAGGTAGGTACTTATTAAACTTTTATTGGTTATATATAACCAATAAAATAAACATCTTACATTTCTTGCAAATTCATTAGTACCTGTTAACCTCCATCACTCCGACACTGGCAACCTTATTTAGGGATTAGTAACCCTCACAACTATTGTATTCTATTCTGCTCCAACCTTTATACCTGGTGGTCATACTCAATTTAAAATTGTTTTCCTATATACTTCTGTAAACTTGTTGACAAATATCTGTTTTTCATTGAGTCACCCGTATCAACAGTTTAGGAATTTGCATACCAAATTTATTGTTTTATTACTCTCTCATACATAAAAATACACTATAGACATTAATAAAATATTTTATTTCACGTTTTTTATTGTATCTAAAATTACCACTAATTTGAAAAACTTGAAATTTTAAAAATAAAATCTCTTTTCTGTTTTAAATATTTTAAAATATTATTTAAGGGGTACTATGAGTTATTATACCAGCTTTCTACTTACTGAAATGGTCGAATAAATATTTAGTAGCTCAAAGGCGTTTATGAACACCACGTTAACAAACTTGCCTTGTCACTTTCTGGTTTACACTACGGTAAATAATATATATCTAGGTATAGTGTCAACTAGTCCTCCTGATCCCTAAGATAAACGTAAGCGATCCCAACGCGCTTGATTAGAATTGTTTAGACAAGCAAGGAATCGTGCTTTCTCAAAGAGACACTCGCCTGACCCTATTGCAATAACAGCTATGTTTAACAGAAATATACGGTGTTTAACTATTGAGCTGAAGTACACACTTTCAGGTTTAAATACGCCACAGAGTATTTTTTATTTATTTTAAAGTAGTTAGTTTTTGGAAAATTTTATTCCTTAAATTCTTGATATTTGACATGTATGCCTATTATTGCAATCTGGCAACATTGATATTTATTTTTTTCAATGGGCATCGGTCTCAATTAACCCTTAAGTACTAACGCCCCGTCTCTCAGACGGCATCGCTTGTCGAAAGTGGGATATCTCCCTACCTAAAAAATTTTGAAGGTCGCCTGTTCCTGACTTTTCAAGTTGGGTTATTATTTATTAGTATTGAGATCGGCAGTTTGCTGCAGGTTGTTATTCTAAAGATATTTAGATTCAAAGTGTGATTTCCGTCTGATAGACGGGTTGTTATTGTTCGTATTTATTTACTATTTATCTGAAAATGAATGAGGGACCCAGTACGTCAAAAAAGGTCAAATATGGGGATAAAAACTATGAGGAAACGCTTTTGAAATGGCTTGATGACGTAGATGACGACATAAGCGAAGTTCAATCAATTTGTGATGGAAATGTTGCTATTGACAGCGATCACGAAACGAAATCGGAAATAAAGGGTAAGTCAAATCTCTTGGAATTATTATGTATGTATTGTACTAAAGTTCGGTGTTACTCTAGTATGTGGTCTACCTCGAGGGTGCGATCTACCTGATGCACAAAATAATGATATGCAAGAACAATCTTGTAGAAAAATTAATTATTCACACGTAACGACTATTTTACATTTATTTTGGAGCAAAATCTATGTAAAATGAAATGAAAGTAAATCTACCTTGCCATGTTATTTGAAAAGAGGGGTTCATATTTGTGCATACCCTGGGAAAATATTAGGGTGTTATTTGCATATTAGTAAAGAAAATAAATTTGCGTAGTTTATTTTATATTCCTAAATAATAGTAGTATAAATGTTTAATGTAATTAGCAATAAACAGTTCGTCTACAATGGTGCCTTTCATTATTGTTTGCAAACCCTTCTCAGAAAAGAATATGGTGATTAGCAACACATGCATACAATACCAAAAAAAAAACAATCTTTACAAAGTGAATAAAACGGATAATGTTGAAGAATTATTTATTGAAAGTATTGATATGTAAAATTAAAATAGAAATTCTTATGATTTATGCATTTTGTTCACTTTGTAAAGATTTTTTTGTCGAATACAGCGTATACACCGCATCCCTGGGTAGACCGTAAGCTATAGTAGAAACGCGACGGCAGACCGCATAGTATTCTTCTTCTTCAGATGCAAATCCACTAATGGATGTTAGCGATCACATTTTCCATTAACTCTCTATTTCTTGCAATATGTATCAGAGATTGTATGTCGTTAATCCCTGTCCATTGCCTTATGTTTCGGAGCCAGGACATTTTCTTGCGTCCCATTCCTCTCTTGCCTTCAATTTTACCCTCGATTATAAGTTGGAGGAACTGGTATTTTTCATTTCGCATGATGTGACCTAGATACGCCGTTTTCCTTTTCTTGATGGTTTCGAAAAGTTGGCGTTCTTGGTTTATTCTTTTAAGGACATCTATATTTGTGATTTTCGCTGTCCATGGTATTTTTAGGATACGGCGATAAAGCCACATTTCGAAAGCTTCCAATCTGCTTATATCCCTCGTTTTGAGTGTCCAGCCCTCTACGCCATATAGCAGCACTGACCATACGTAGCACTTAGTAAACCTTAGTCTCAGTTGAAGATCGAAATCAGAACAAGTCAGTACCTTCTTGAATTTTACGAAAGCTTGTCGAGCTTGCTCAATGCGACATTTTACTTCCCTGTCCGATGCCCAGTCTTCAAAAAGCCACGATCCCAGGTATTTAAATTTACTCACTCTTTCTATGGATTTACTATTCAGTGTTATGGTGGAGTTTTCAAATGCATCCAAGTTTCTGGAGATGATCATGAATTTGGTCTTTTTGGTATTAATCTCTAGTCCCATTCGCTCACTGTATTCTCCGATTATAGTGACAAGTTGTTGAAGATCGACTATGTTGTCACAAATTAAGACACCATCATCAGCATATCGTATGTTGTTGATTGTAGCGTTTACGCTACTGACTAGTCCAATTTAAACCCCTCAAGAAATTTTTATTACCCGCCTACGATCGATTTTGAATCGACATTTTCCCCCACACGCGCTGTTATCGCTTTGAAAGGAAGATCGATTTTGTGCGGAAGCGAAGCGGTTAGTTTTGGTCAGAACTGATTGCAGACACGTCAACCGGTGAAATTGTTCACCTTCAAAGTGACGGAATTGGAGCAAGGAAGATAATTTGGGGAAGAATATAATTCATTAATAAAAATAATAATAAGTAAATTTTGTATAATAACATCAATATTCATTTATAAGAGTTCCATATAAAAAGGAAGAGTTGGCGTGCTGCGAGCTCCATGTAAGTAAATCATTTTATACGTATTATCTCTTTATCATATAATCAAATTTATCATTGTATTTAGTATTTCTTTAGAGATTTATTTTTGAGTTCCGAAACAATTTAAATATAAAATTTCCTTGATTTACTTACAAAGAACATAAGGTCATTTTTTTTATATAGTCAAACTAAAGTCCGATCTAGTCCATATCTTATCATTAAGTTTTTTTGGTTCTTTTTTTTACCTAATTTTTTTGGTGGAATATAAAAGGTTCTACAAATGTGGTACAGCCTTCTGTATTCTGCGCATGTTCTTTTCATGGCGCAAGCTTGCCATGCCTACGAAAGTAACTTCATAAATTTGACATGATGTTTACTTAACCTAATACCTAATGTTTTGATGTTTTGTTTTGGTGCAGTCAATCCGTGCTGCTACACCTATTGAATTACATATTTATTAAATTAAATAATCATTTTAGATTCCGTCACGTGAAAATATTAATTTCACTTTACTTGAGGATATTCTCTTGAGAATATTCCCTCAAGGATACTAGTAACAGAATCCTTAGATACATAGTTAGCAAACCCGTGGATTTTGCTGTCACCCAGAGACCAGTGACTGGTTGTGGCTTTTGTGACCAGGATTCGTCTTTACAGCCACAAACTGATGTAGCCGTGCCAAGAGGAGTTTTTCCTATGGACTTATAGTGCTGTAAAGATAAGTCGTTTAACTATTTGACCTTTTGTATTACGTATTACTTTATATTTACTGTTAACTGATCATATGCATATGATAAGGTGAATACCTTTATGATAATTTTTTTTTTGATAATTTAATTATAAAATATTCGGGAGGAAAAAGGGACACTTCATGTGTTATTAGGTTTTAACTAGGATTTAGAGAGTCTGACCAAACTCACTTTTTTTTGGATATAATATTTTTGTTAATATAATACAATTTGATATTAAGAGGGACATAAATTTAATGTGGTTTGTTTTTAAATATTATATAATGAGTATGGAACAACTCATTTTTTGGATGTAATATATATATTTAATATAATTGTAATAGAGATTTATCAAGTTTGATATCTTTACAATATTGTCATTAGTACCTCATTTTAGTAGAACTAATTTAAATTTAAATGACTACCTTTTTGTTTTAAGACTTTGGCTACCCTACGGACTATTCTTGTTGTATACTAATATTTCATATTTTATTTGGCCAGTGGTAGTGACTATTCATTTGTTGAGGGGCTATTAGGTCCTATTGTATCTGTACACCATCCACTACCACTGTTATTTGGCTTTGCATTATATGTAAATTGTTTATACACATATACCTATATACATTTGTTTATAAATATATTTATTGTTGCTATTTTGAGTTTTATTTCAGTTCTACTAACCAGTATATAACATAGCAAAACAAGATTAATATTTAGTATTTTTGTATTTCAGAGTATTACCTCCAGATTCATTTGTTACTTCAAAATCTCAACTATCGTTGAGTTGGCGCCCTTCTTTTCTCTTCTTATTGTTCTCTTTCTATAAATTTATTCCCAGTGACCTTCTTTAGTTGTATCACGTTTGATATTACCAGGTCTCATTTCGTTTCTTGTCTCATTAGCTCAGTATCCTTGCTATCTGTTTAAATCTTTAAAGCCACAATCCAGTGCATTGAAGCTAGCCCGAACACTCACTTGAGATTTAGTGTCTCTTTGGCCATTTAAATTTGTTCCTCTGAGCTTAGCCCTATTTTTAGTATTTTTTTTTTCTCCATCACTTCTCTTTCAGTTCTTCTGAACTTTGTCAATTCACACATTTTATTCGTTTCATGATCAATACTCCATTCACCTTGATTCCCATCTCTGCATCCTCCAAAGACTCTTGAAATATGGCTTCTGAATAAATGTTAAATAAAAGAGGGGAAAGCACACATCCCTGTCGAACGCCTCTTCTTATATGTATGGGCTTAGATATAGAATTGTCTATTTTTAGCTGTGCCGTTTGATGCCAGTACAAGTTTTCAATGCATCTTATGTCTTTTTGGTCTATATCAACTTTCTTGAGAATCTGCATTAACTTGTGGTGTTGGACACGATCAAACGCTTTTTTGTAATCTAAAAAGCATAGGAACACATCCTTCCTCTGATCGAAACAATTTTGGACCAGTACCTGTGTTGCTACTATTGCTTCTCGTGTTCCTAAACCTTGCCTAAACCCGAACTGGGAATCACTGATGTCCCATTCACATTTTTTGTATAATCTTTGATGTAGTATTTTTAAGAATATCTTTAAAGTGTGACTCATCAGGCTAATGAGTCTGTGATCCTCACATCTTTTTGCATTGACTTTCTTGGGCAGGGGAATAAAGGTAGAGCGTAACCACTGTTGAGGATAGCAGCCAGTTTCATAAATTAAATTAAATATTTTGTGTAGTGCTGAAATTCCCCTTTCATCTAGTAATTTGAGTATTTCTGACGGGATCTCATCTGGTCCAGGTGCCTTATTGTTTTTTGAATTTAATATTGCTTTTTCTATCTCCTCTTTGGTGATTGAAGGGCCAGTCAGCTGGTCGTCTGTATAAACTTCACTCATGGGTCTTTCGTCATGGAAGAGCTCCTGGATATAATTTTCCCATATATCAATTTTCTCCTTTTCACCCAGCACTATCTGGTTATCCTGATTAACTATGGTAGTTGGTCTTCGTTTCCTGTATATTCCAGCAGTCTCCTTAAGCTTTTTATGTAAATTACGGTCGTCATGTTGTCTTTGTAAATGTTCTAGATCGATACATTGTTGCTTAAGCCATTCATTTTTTGCTATTCTTATTTTTGCTTTTATTTGCCTGTTAATGTTTTCATACATATTGCTGCCATCTTGGTTATTCTTGTGCCTTCGTCGTTCTTCCATTAGTAATAGTATTTCTTCTGTCATCCATTTTTGCTTCTTGTTATTTCGTTTGTACCCTAAGTTGTTTTTCATGATGTCTGTTACAGCACTTGTAATCGTATTCCATGTTGGTGTTATATCTTCGGTAATGTTTGTCGTTAATATTTGAATTTGTGCGTTTATTTCATTGCTTATTTTTGCTTGTATCACTGGGTCTTTCAGTTTATCCAGTGCTATCTGTTGTTGAGTTTCAGGCTTGTTCTTGCATGAAAGAGCGATCTTTATGACGGCCACTAATAGTACGTGGTCAGAAGGGACATCTGCTCCAGGGTATGTGCAAGCTCTTTTGACAGTTGTGCTGAATCTACCGTTTATAAGGATGAAGTCTATCTGGTTTCTTATTATGTTATGAGCTCTATCGGCTGGAGATTTCCAAGTATATAGGCGACGGGGGTGTAGTTGGAACCATGTGTTGGTAACTCTCATGTTTTCTTCTTGACAAAATTGTATAAGTCGGTCGCCCCTTTCGTTCCTTGTTCCAAGACCATAGGGTCCAACTATGTCTTCAAAGCTGCCCTTCCCTATTTTGGAATTAAAATCTCCCATAATTATGTTGACATCATGTTTCTTTGTCAATTTAAGTAGTTCTTTGATTTCACTATAAAAGTTTTCCACTACTTCATCTGATGCGTCTGTAGTTGGTGCATAAACCTGTATGATGTTGAGATTATTTGGCTTCGCTTCAAGTTTTACTAAGGCTGTGCGGTCGGAATATGGTACAAACTCTGTGACAGCTCTCACCAATCTTTTAGTTATCATAATCCCGACACCTTTTCTATGATCGCGGTCATCATTGCCTGAGTAAAAGAATGTTCCGCTTTCTGTAGTGCATCCGCATAGTATACCATTACCTAAAGTTCTCTTTTTAGTTTCAGAAAATGAAAATGAGGTAGAACAGGCTTGTAGAGAAGATAATGTTGACCAAAGCAGTGAAGAAGACGATCCAGAGGAGACAGGGAATTATTTCTATGGTAGAAATAGATACAAATGGTCAAAAAATCCTCCCACTTCAAATAGAGGCCGGCGTCTACAGCAGAATATAGTGTTACAGTTACCTGGATTACGCCCTGCAGCTAAAATTGGAGATAGTGCAGACCCTTTGCAGGTTTGGAAGTTATTATTCAGTGATAATATTTGCAACAAAATTCTTAGATGGACGAATGTGAAAATCGGCAAAGAAAGAGCCAAGTACAAAAATCAAAATTCACCTTCTCTCAAAGACCTTGGCATGACAGAACTTCACGCATTTTTGGGATTTTTAGCATTTACATGCTTATTTAAATCAAACAATGAAAACCTAGATTCTATTTTTGCTACTAATGGAACTGGTAGAGAAATAATGAGATGCATTATGTCAAAAGAGAGATGTGCGTTCCTTTTGTCATGTTTGCGATTTGACAATCCCGAAAACAGAAATGAGAGAATAGTGTTGGATCCAGCAGCACCGATTTAAGAAATTTTTAGTGAATTTATTAACAACAGTTAGGCATGCTACGCTGTGGGAACTTCAGCCTGTACTGATGAGATGCTAGTGGGATTCAGAGGTCAATGTCGCTTCAAAATGTACATACCGAGTAAGCCCGTAAAGTATGGTATAAAAATTATGTGTCAATTTTATTGAAAAACTGGCATTTCAACTTATTTAACCTCAGCTACACAGAAGACTAGAAAGTGCCTCTTTACCTAGAAAACTAAAGTTAGCATATGCGAGATACTGAATATAGATGAACCTCAACAGCGTCCAGAAGTAAGAGTGGAAAAATTAGAAAAAAGGAAGGACTGTTCTTACTGTCATTATAAAAAGAAAAGAAGAACAGCTTATGTCTGCTTTCATTGTCAGAAACCAATTTGTTTGGAATGTGCGAAAAAAATTTGTTTGGAGTGCGCTACACTCTACCAACTTTAGTGACTGTCAGTTTTTTTTGTGTGAACATTTTTTAAAAATATTATTATTTTAGTATTTCTCACTCTTTCCTTAACCGGATTATAAATTTTTATCAATATAGTTTAATTTGTTTAATTTTTATCACATTTTTTTTCAGGCGTAAAAATGTTCACAAAAAAACCGATTTAAGGTGTTAGGTAGTACATAAGGGTTAAGATTATTTTGTTGATACAGAGTGTAGTATTCGAAGTACTTAATTTGCTTGGAAGACCTTACTAAGAGTATTGTTATTCAAGAGTTCTCTCTGATTCACAGGATTACTTTTTTCCTTTTCTTGTATAAAGAAGTTATGTATGATACTCTTCGTTGGTCTAATATCTTAGATTCATTTATAGATCTAAATAATCCCCTTAAACGTTCTATTAACTAGTCAACATTCTGCGATATTAGCTGGTAAATACTGCTACTTTTTGTCAACAGCTTTTAATAATGAGATTTTCAATCTTGAATCTGATTAACAGTAATAGGATATGCTATTTTCGTTAATTCTACGCGATTAATCAACTGATGAGTAGCCTCTGTTCGAGTTATCGTTATCAGAATAGTCACCTCATTTTAAAAAAGATGAACAAGCCATCTCAATTCTACATTTTATCTCTTTATCTGCATTTAACTGTTCGGTAATACAAATATCTAGATACTTAAAATTCGATACTTTTGTAGAGTAAATCGAGGAGAGGCGGCGCAGGAGGTGAGATGGCGCGGTATGCATCAAACGAGATGTATTGTAACGACAAACGTAGTTTACCTTGCTCCGGCATTGGAAAATGATTACGTGCTTAAAGCGTATTTAAATGATCGAAAAAGGTTTAATATTTCTCCGAAAAAATTGTTTATATAATATAATATTATATAATAATACTCCAGCTTCTACATTACGTAGAAGAATATCAAACAATGATTGTAAAAAGCGTACTTTTGGACCATCTTCAACATTGGGATTGGTAGAACGCAAAATTGTAACTCATCTTAAGAAGCTGCAACCACGAAGCTTTGCTCCGACTAGAGAATATGTACGTTCCATGGCATTAAAGTTAGCTGAACGCATGGGAATCCCACATAAATTTAACAAGTATACTGAAAAATCTGGATATCCTTGGTTAACATTTTTTTTTTCACGAAATTCAGATTTGTCCTTAAGAAAAGCCGAAGCTGTGTCTCTTGCTCCTTCTAATGGAGTGTGCCGTAAAGACGTTGAACAATATTTCATACTTTTGGAGTCTATTTTCATTGAACTTGATCTATTAGATAAACCTGGCCATATTTATAACATTGATGAGACTGGACTACAGCTAAATAATAAATCAGGATATGTTTTAGCCATAAAGGGTTCAAAAAAACTTAGCAGCCATTACATCTGGTGAGAACATATAAGGCGAAACAATAAGATTAATAGTATGCTGCAATGCATAAGGTACATTTATACCTCTTGCATGTATTTTTAAGCAAAAAAAAATAAAAAGAAAGACTTTGAAGACGGAATGCCTCCAGGGTTAGTGGTTTACATGTCTGAAAATTCGGCTTCACACGGAGAAACTGGAGCTGGAAACTGTTCTCCGTGTGTAGAGGTTTACTCCCCGGCTCTGGAACTCACTTCAGCAATGTATGTTACCTGAAGTCATATTTAATTTAATACTGAACATCACAGTTTTTTAACAACATGATGTATAATCTTTTACAACTATATGTAATTTAAAGGGTTTTTACCCATGTATTTTGGTGGCTCAGGCATTTTAACCTAGCAATTTTAAAATTTAAACCTGATGATGGACTGTTTAGTCCGAAAACCTTTGTTTTTTTTGATGTAGCCCTGTTAAGGGTTTTTAAATAAATATACCCACTTTCAAAGACTAACCTCTTTTTTGTGATACGTGGTATACAGCCAGCTACAGGAATTGTTTTCCTTGTGGATTTTATTAAAATAACTCAAAGATGATAATGTAACATCACAAAATGCTTTGTTATGGGTGCTTAATGTCTTATTGGAGAAAAAATGTTTCATCTTTTTTAGGTACCGTGTCCATATTCAGACGTTGGCCGTCGTCATGTTCACAATTTCCCTTTTTTATCGCTTTTAAGTTTCTATACTGACGTTGTATTACTTTTTCTCTATTGTAAAATGCTGAAAACCCAAAATATCTGGTTTATGAAAGATGGTACACCACCACATTCTAGTGAGAAGACAGTTAGCACATACTTAAATACAACTCTTCTGAACGTTGTATTGGTCGTGGTAGTCATATTTCTTGGCAATGTTGTGAGATATTGATATAATTATTTAAATCATAAATAATCCAAAAATAACACTCACTATTCAGTACGTAAATTGGTAATCCACTTTTATTAGAACAGATAAAAACTAGAGCACACGTATTGAATGACACATATGTGTCTAGTTTAATATTACTTCTGCTACAAATCTAACCTTAAAGACTAAAGTAAAACATAATAGTCCATTTGTTCGAGATGTAATTATAGTTACTGTTCGAGATAGATGTTCGAGATGTAATCATATCAATAAGTAATGTCATCGATAGGTTATTTTGTGTGTATATAAGTAACCAATGAACGAGATACATCACAGTTTAATACACTATTTAACCTCTGCGACATATAAAACGCAGTTCCATAATATACTATAAGATTTGAATATGTATCCAAAAGAATATGTTCATCCATTATACATTAAAGCAACCACGTAACGTAAGTATTTATTCCGTTTGATTTTGGTGTATGACTATAAGAATCCCATAAACATTCGCAACCAACTATGGGAAGAAATAAATACTGCAGCAATTTCTTTAGAGCCAATGAGTCTATTTAATATGACACGCTCTTTAATGAAATATATTGGCAAAATAATTAAAGAAAATGGTGAATATATCGAACACTTACTTTGAAAAAAGTTGTTTAGTGTATCTATTTCTTAATTTGGTTTGTAAACAAAATGTTTTGATTATGACTTTTTTTATTATTGAGTTAATGCCTCGACAACTAAGATCATTGGCATGGTACAGTCAGGTACCTAGTGTAGTGTATGTGTGTAGAGTAATTGTCTTGATACTTAGCAAAGTCGACGTCATTGTCTTTGCTAAGAGACGCTAATTGTATCCGAACGTCTGCGGTCCCTCCGGTGAGTACCGATCGCACAAGGATAGAAATTATTTTCATTTATTAATTTTTAATAAACGAAAATTTCTCCACCCAGATGAGATTCGAACTCACAACCTTTAGGTTTAAAGGTAGGCGCTCTCACCACTGAGCCACAGTTAATTTAACATAAAACGTAAACTGTTTGATGTAAAATCCTATTAGTCTGTTATTTTTCAAATCCTATTATTAATTATCCTGCTGATATATTTATTTCATTTAATATTTCGTTAACTATTACCTTTAGTTAAAGGTATTTTATACCAAAATTCAAAAGTATTTATGTTTTTGTCTATTTTTTCTTCGTTGTCTGGAGTAATTGCGTTAAATCAGAAATATGCAGCTAATTTGTAAAATGCGATTTTCGCAAGAACTGTTGAGTTTTAAAGTTATTAATAGGTATACCTTTTGTTATTTGTTAAACTTATGTATCTTTAATATTTTTGTCCCAAATAAAAGTAACTTAAAGAGCAAAAAAGTAAAGGGCAAATTTATGCCACATATGTGGCATATGTGGTGCCCTCTCTCACCTACATCAAATTGTGCATAAAATTATAATTTCTCATATTTGAAAGTACCCAGTTGTAAATTTTTATATGGACATATTTACAAACATCCTGTATACTGTATCCTGTTTACACCCTGTATCTTCCTTAATATCAACATTTTATTAAAGCAATTTGGCTTAAATCGTAATCCTATGTTAATTAATATTTTATTATCCTATTAATATTTTAAAGTGTAGAATCTACTGTTTCTTTTTATACAATTACTTAAGGACCACCCTATATATATATATATATATATATATATATATATATATATATATATATATATATATATATATATTTATATATATATATATATTTATATATATATATATATATATATATTTATATATATTTTTATATATATATATATTTATATATAAATATGTATATATATATATATTTATATATATATTATATATGTATATATATATATATATATATATATATATATATATATATATATATATATATATATATATATATATATATAGTGCAAGATTTTAAAGCCGAAACGACTGACAATAATTATGAAGTGTTTTATTAGTACTTAGAGTAATACTTCATTATTTATTATTTGATAATAATAAAATTTGGACAAAACACAGTACTCTTTTATAAAATAATAATCTCAATAATCAAATATATTTCGTGTTTTATTATTCATGGAAATATTTGTCGTGTTATTAGTATTTCTATTAATATTTAATGCGTTTAACTGTGTTAATTCGGGCAGAATTGATAGACGTTAAAACAAAGCACTTTTAGCATCAATCTGAATCTTTTAAATCTGATAATTTTAATCCATGTTTAAACAGCACGAAAATGAAAAGAGAAAATGGATATAAAAGAAATTTAGAAGAGAAGGTGGTAGCTTAATTTGATTATTGTGAATAATTTTATTGAATATACACAGTGCTTCAATTAAAAGGTATACTGAATATTTTATTTAAATTTCGTGTTAAAATATTTTTTTTTACTAAATTACGTGTATTTCTCCTTTTGATGTCCAAATTTTGTCGCTAACTTATGTTTACAGGTCATGTTTAATCTCATTTTTCTGAATTCGCAGGCTGTTTTGGCCCACAGCTTGACAGTGGCTCTTCACTTTGTACGATCCTTAGTTTTTTAGTTTTTTTTCCAACCCAATTTTTTTTAGTTTTATGCAGTTTTTAAATCATTTATTGACTGTTATATAATCAATTTGATTTCTTACAATATTGTCTCCTCGATGACTTGTGGACTTTCAACTATATAGTCTACTTTTTGATAGACTATATACCTGTCATTATTTCTATTTTTTTTTCATGTGTATTTAGAGCAGTGTAGTGTTTCGCTGTTTTATGGGGTACGTCCCTTAATTTTTTAGTATGTTTGAATAACCGTTATTTTTTATATACAACACTAAATTTGTATGTAGTTTCTAAAAAAAACGTAAATTCTCACAACTGCATATCATATAATAATGACTAAGGTATATTTTAATTTTTCTTTAGATAGCCTTTCTTATTGAGATCATCTTTAACAAAAATATTTTTACCAACTTTATCAGGATATCGAGAGTAGTTATCGAGAGTAATCGAGATTATTTAACGTTAAATAAAGATGTAACGGGATTAAATTAAGCAGCAGATCTAAGTAACCTTTTTAATAACATGACACCTATTTGCGAAACGCGATTATTTGTTTATGACATTGAAGTTCTATTGAGGACGTACGCTGTCCTAGTAAAATTTGCAATGTAATTAAAAGCTGATTAAATAAGGTGTATAAACTAAACAAATAAAAGACAATAATATATCAACAAAAGCACGTGAGTTAAATAGCTGGAAGTCACGGCATCAGGATTAATATTAAGAATGAAGAATCTAAAGAACGGTTAAAGTTAGTATTGTCATCACATACATTTGGTGGGTATTTTTTTGTTGCCTTACACTTTTTTTAATACAATCTAGTACAAACATTTAAGTTAGTTTCTGTGTTGATGGTGTGAAAGTATATTAATAGCTCTTTAATCTGACTCAAACAAATTTACAGTTTATAAATTCGTAAACAGCCATTTTAGTTGAACAACCGTCATCGGAGTTGGTTGGAATTTTATGAAGGGAGCAGGTTGTCACGTTGTGCCTACCTGCCCCGTATATCACTATAAAATCGATTGTTAAAAAAAGCATTATCTAATTATATTATTTAATTATTTGCAGAAGTAACCATGCGAACCTGAGCGATCGAAAACACATCAGCTGACATTATGAAACGAGCTATACTTGTTCATATTATCAACAAGTTGAGTTTGAAAGTTTTCTCGCAAGACTATAATACAGGCGTGCGTACTCTTGCAGGATATTGTAAAAAAATGAAAACAAATACACTGCAAAGAAAACCTGGAAATATTCTATCTTTACTGCATGTAGGATATCTGAAAAAAAAAACAAAATACTTTTAAGAGTCCAAATTTTGGTAATAACTGCGATATACTGCATCCGATATTTATTATGGACTTACACCAAATCAGGAATTAAAACGACAACAGAAATTATCCATTTTATCCATTAGAACTCTAGAGGCTAATAACCAAGCTGTAGCTTCAAGTTTTAATGAACACCTTTTGTCAAATTTTTTAAAAGTTCTAAAACAATTACAGACAGGTTAAAAAATTAACTGCGATATAACATAAGTAAAACCGTATCACTACCGTAGAGAAACCGGATATAGTAGTGGCTCGTAAAGGATTTAAAAAAATTGTCAGAATAAGATCTGAAAGCCAGAATATCAGAAATAACATCTGCAGAACGGAATACCCTTTTGACACTGGCCATTGCTGTTTCAGCGTCAGTCAACCCAATTCCTCCGTATTTTATATTTCCTAGGAAAAACTATCGAAGGCACCTTGTTCGAAGTGGTCCACCTGGCAGTATAGGTGATCCCTCGGGATTACTTATACTGCCAGGTGTATACCTATAGTATCCCTCGGGATGGATGACCGAGACACATGCTATAAAACTTGCAGAGCATTATACACAATGTAAGATGTTCGAAAGAAAAATGAGTGTTATTGTTGCTCGATAATCATGATTCTCATTTGTCAATAACTGCACTCGATAATTTTAAACAAAACTAAGTTACTGTTTTATCGCTTTCACCTTATTGTAGCCATAAACTTTATCCTTTGGATCGAAGTGTTTACGGTCCTCTAAAAAAATACATCAAGGCCGCTTGCGATTTATGGATAACTAATAATTCGGGCAAAACAATGACCAAATATAATATTCCAGCGGTAGAAGTCGGCTTTGCTTAATGCAATTTCTCTAAAGAATATTATGACTAGCTTTCAAGTATCTGGAATAAGTCCATTTAATTCAGATATATTCTCTTCTGAGCAGTTTATGGCTGCCTTCACTACAGATCGACAACATATACAAGCAACCATTTATTGACAAACTTAAGACCATTTTCGAAAGCTGGCGACAGAAAAACAAATACCAAACGAAGAAGAAAAAGACGTTTCACTGCAATTCTCACAGACATACCAATCAAAAAGCTTTAGAAAAAGAAAAAATGCAGCACAGGAGAAGAAGGCAGCCGTTACTGCTAGAAAAGAGAAAGGAATCGCAAAAAACTCTGCTTCCACTTTAACCGAAACCACGGTTGATAATGCCAAAAAATAATTATTTAAGAGGAAAATAAAGAAGCGTCCATTAACAGTAACTTCAGATGAAAACTCCAGAACAGAATAATGCTTTCTGCCTAGTTTGCATGGAGCCACATTCCAATAGTCGCCCTGAAGAACAGTAGATAGAATGCGTTGAATACAAACTTTGAGCACACTTCAAATAGATGGATGGAAATATTGTGCCATATAGATATGAAAATTACGATTGTGTTGGAGATGAAAAAAAAATAAAATAAGACTTACTCACAATAATTGATTTTAAGTCTTATTTTACTTCTTTTTACCTACATGAAATGGACTCACACAGGCAAAACATTCATGAGATTTTTAATTATTTTTATCATCATTATCTTTGGTTCTACAACCTTATGTGGGTCTTGGCCTGTTCAAGAATTAGTCTCCATTCCCCCTAATTTTTCCCTGGCTTTCCAATTTCCGACCCCTAGATATTTCAAGTCATCTTCGACTTTAGTTTTGAATCTAGATCTTGGCCTGCATCTCTTCCTGGTTCGTACTGGCTCTTGATAGAATATCTGTCTTTAAGGTCTCCAGTGTCCATTCTTTCAAGGTGTCCTAGCCACCTTAGTCTATTAATTTTAATAGACCGAACTATGTTTCATTTTTTATAGCATTGATATAACTCAAAATTGTAGCGTCTTCGCCATATTCCGCTTTTTTGTACTCGTCCGTATATGTGTTTAAGCATTCGTCTTTCAAAGCGGCCTTACAGTTCGTCGCTTTTTATCATAGTCCCTGTCTCTGACGCGTATGACAGATTTAATAAGAGTTTCATATATTAGTATCTTGGTTCTTCTGCTAATTATGTGTGATGTTAAGAACTGCTTTAGTCCAAAGTAAGCTCTGTTCGCCAGGTATATTCTTCTCTTAAATTAGACGCTTACTAGTTTGCTGTTGTTTAGTTTAGTTTTTTAACTATCTCAGGATCCAGGATCATGTCAGGATATCTACTATCTTACTGGACCAGGTAGTGATCGGAGTCAATGTTTGCTCCACGTCTGGTACGTACATTCATAATATCGCTGTAATGTCTTGCGTCCACAACTACATGGTCAATTTGATTAATTGTGTTACCGTCTGGGCTAACCCAAGTGCCTTTGTGAATATTTTTACGCTCGAAGCATGTGCTGGCTATCACCATATTCATTGACGCCGCAAGGTTTATTAAGCGTGTTCCATTGTTGTTCGACTCGTTATGGAGGCTATATTTTCCGATAGTGGGTAGGTAATCGTTTTTTTTGGGCATGGGCATCAACTACTGAATATTTGAAATATTTTCTCCTAATTCTTATTTTGCATATTCTGCCGCTTATGGCTTCAAAGTCTATTACTAGGTGCTTCACTCTGCTGCTGACTATAAATCCTGTTCCAAGTTTATGCTCTGTTGGGTGGCAGCTTTAGTACATTGTATATTGCTTTTTCTCGAATATTTTTTTTCCAACCACCTAAACTTTTGAAGCGCTATGACGTCTCTATATAAGGATCTCACATTTCGCGTGCTCAATTGTAACTCTTTTTTCTTTTTCTCACCAAGTGGTCGTCTAGATTTCAGTCCGGAAACTTTTTCTTAAATTTTCGTAAAATGATGGTTATTATGATATTAGGGTGTTAGCCCTACGACTAACCCCCAACCTGGAGCACCAGTTTACCCATTCTCGTCAGTTTTCGACCCAACTTTCCACCCGGGTTGGATACCGGATCTCCAGATGGGTTGCTCGGTTTAACAGGGGGCACCAGCGTGAAGGTGAGAGTCGGATTTGAGTAAGAGAGGCTAAGTGGAATAAACTGGAAGCAACTACATGTTTTCGCATTCTACCCCTTTAACCCCCCCCTCTTTAATTATTTTATTAATTAAAAAAACTTGAAGTTGTTTGAATTTACGCCTACTTATTAAATACATTTACTTATATTTTTCGGCTTCTATTATTTTACATACCAACCTATTATTGATTACTGTTCCTTTGCATCTGTTTTAAGTGTAGTTAGGTTTTATGCCAACTAAACGCCAACCTACCCTAAGAGCTATGACAATTTGCCCCAATCATGGGGTAAATTATTATAGGTTGTAGTGCTACTCTTATTATTTTATATGAGTATGTTGGTATGTATGAGATGAGTATACATCTAGAGATCTAGAAAAAAAGAAAAAATAAAAGTAATGTTCATTTTATTTTACGGTAATGCGCACTTTTTAAAACAAGTAATACTATTCTTAAAAAAAATGTAATAGGTGAATCTATGACAACCAACCCCGGTCTTCCTTATTAATTTGTAAGTGATATTTGATAAATTTATGTTTCAGCTAGTAATAAATATAGCTGGCTGATAACAAATTTGTATTGTTTAATTTCTCTTACAATCTTCTTTTCTTTTGGGAAATAACAATATAATTCTGACAGAAATGTAGAACGACCATATAAGGGAAGTGTGATTGTTTCTCGTTTTTGTTTACTATCTATCTATGCATAGGTTTCAAAAAAGTGTTTAGCATATTTGTCATATTTTTCTTCTTATACCAATCTCCTTATATGTAACATACCGAGTTCTCTTTATCCCTCGCAAACAGATAAGGTGGTGCTCTTTATTTTTCATTTTCATTCACTACCAAATTCTGTCTACTATAGCCCCAAGTTCCAAAGCTCGTTGTTGTGTCCAAAACACCTGAGTGTTGGATACAAAGTAAAAGTACTGAACCTGACTTATCTTCGGTTGATTGTGGTTTGCTACATATTTTTCTTCATTAAGATGAGTGCTGCTTTGTTGATTTTTCCCTTTTTGCTGTTTTTGTTTCTTCATCTACAGCTTAACATAGTTTCTCATGTATCATATTTTTTAAAACGATTTCCAGATTGGAATCAAAACTTTAAACAAATTTAAAATGTTGTTTTTATTACAATCAATTTTAACCCCATATAATTATAATATTTAACTTACACATTTCACAAGCAAACAATTTCAGAATCTTTTTAAAAGTATGTTTATAATACAAAAAAATCATTATTTCTACCTTATACTTATTTTCTTAGAAATACAAAGAAAAGCAAAGTATTCAGTAAAATCGCAATTAAAATTTCTCTGGATTTTCCAGGGAAACAAATTAAAAGATTTTTTTACAAACCGGAAAATTGATAACGGCAGCTGGAAATCAACCATATAGAACAATATTTCAGTAAAGAGCTGGTAAAACGAGTACAGTTTGGAGAAACTTTAATACTTTTCGTAAAATATTTTCCAGAAGTTTAAGTTGGTAAGCTTTAGTTTGAGAACGTAACTTCAAGTGATCAAACAAGGACAATAAATTCAAGCGCTGATTAAAAGTCTCTCAAAAATAAGCGGGAAAATAAGAAAATTATATTTTTAACGTTCATCGTAAATTAAAACGGCATATTTTCGTACTTTTTGTACAAGTTTATGTTTTATTACAAACATAACCGGTAATATTCATTTATTAGTGTGGATTAACTTTTATCTATTAAAACCGACATCCAATGACGTTATTGTGTGGCAAGGAAATTTGGAAACTAGGTAAAATAAGATTTTGGATATATTTCTCGTAGCTTATGAATATTTTTAATGGCATATCGATGACAGTTATTTCATTCCAATAAATCTTTTTCTTTTAGGTTTAAGACACAAAGCTAAATTGATGAGGTACAAACGTCCGATTACATGGAGACAAAGATTTTGTTGGTCTAACTTTCAATGTTCCACACATGTCCAGTATTCTAAATTTTTCATAGATAACAAAATATTGCACAAAGAAGCCCTTTATTAAAATGGTCAAATTTAAAAATGTTTATTTCTCAACAACTATAATATACATGGCGTAACAATTTCAATATTACAAAAATGTCGTAAAAATACATTTAAAAAACACTTTAAACACAGGAATTAAAAGATATCACAAATTAAAATTGACATTGAAGTATGTAATAAATGGCATGATTAAATATTGTCTTAAGCACTTTCGTCACAGCTATATGATAAAAAAAAATAAAAATCACTTCAAATATAAAAATAAAAATAACAAAAGAAACGTTAAAAGAATAATATTTATTTGATGAATTTAAGGTTAGTTGTTCTATTTTCAATATTTATAAATTTTGTTCAATATATTACAATATATGTTACTTAACTGTCTAGTGTCCGTTTTATAATTTAAAGTGTTTTTATTTTTGTTAATGTGATACATCTCAAGAAATAATCTACCTTTGTAGTTATCAGCCTGTGTCAAAATGTGAAATTTGTTATAGCCTAGCATATGAACGGTATTTTCATAGTGTTCAACTACTGTGCAAATATTTTTTCCCAAGCGGCAATCACTTTTATGTTGTGTGATGCGGTGTTTTAGCTATTGTGACGTTTGGGCAATGTAGCTATTTTGACATCCTAGTTACGGTATTTCATAAGCAACATTACGTTTGTATAAGGTCGGTACTGAGTCTTTGATTTTTGAAAATATTTGTTTACTGTTCATGGTATATTTAGAAATAATAATATAAGGAACATTTTTAAATATTTTTTTTGTGGCTTTAGTACTTATTTATTTAGCCAATTACGTGTTGAGAAACAATAAATGAAAAATTACTAACATTAATATTCTAATATAATTAATACTAAAAAAAAATAAAAAAATGTATGCATATACACAAAGTGTATACATCAGTGTACATATATACACATACATAAGTGTATAATAATCTATACTAATAATTTCTTGCTAATGCAAAAGGTGTATCTCTTCGAGTCAAAAAACCTAATAAAATCCCTATAACTGAATTGACCACAAAAAGAGAAAATTATAGCAAGAAGAAACAAATATCAGGAAAAACAGGGATGCTCACTTCTCATGCAGGGACCCATCAGGACATTTGTTTAAGACAGTACTAGCAATAGGTCACGGAAAAAAAGGTTAATATCAATTGGGTTAAAACAAAGGTTAACGAGCTTACCTAAGATTGTATACCTACTATGTATACGTTTAATCAGACAATCATATTTGATATGGAGGAAATATTTGCAGAGTTTGCAAGTGCTTTAAAAGAGTTCCTGAATGCTGAAGATATGAGCAAGATGAGCAGGATAACAAGGGTGGCCAAATCCAAATCTTATTAAAGTTGTTGTATATTTACGGGCGGTATTGAAATTCTTAAACCATGTAGAATAAGCTATGTGTGGTTGTATATACACTTATTGTGTTGTTGAGTGGTTGCAAAAAGTTGACCAGGAAACATTCCAATAATCTGTTTGATTTCTTTTAGATATGAGAAAAGCATCAGGAACACAAATTCTCTCATCTGGTAAAATTTTAGCTGTCGAGGTTATTGCAGCTTTAGCAATGGAATCAACATGTTTATTATGTTTTATACCAACATTGCTTTTACTCAAATTTTTAAATATGAATATGACAAAATGAGTTAGACCATTAATAAAGGGTAGTTTTTTATTTGATTGATATGTTGTTAGAATCATGGACGGGACCGTAATAGAAATTATTGCTGTAAATCAGTTTTTTATTTTAATTTGTTTAGGATAACCGTTGTTACGAAAAATTTTGTATAATATGTCCAGATTTTTTTGTAAAAAGTTGTCATCAACCAAAAATGAAGAGTTCCAAAAAATCATGAAGACGACTGGTACGATTTTTCCTGGGATGTCAAGAGTTTTCATTCAAAAAGTAAACATACAATTCAGTATCCTGATTTACCGTCTGGTAAACGACCATAACATCATGGAACAGGAATCTCCATTATTCTACTTTACCTTTTCTTCACATCATCCAACAGCAATCATCAAATAAAAATTTAAACTAAAAAACCGATAAGGATGAATTAAATTTAAATAAAGACCAATTACAACAGTTTGTATGCTGTAGCTGAATTAAATAACTTAGTAAGAGACTTGGGCCTATGAAAGGATTCTGCACAAATAAAAACAGTTAAAGCTAAAAAAGGATGACAAAAATCTGTTGGGTCCAGAAACTACATTTTCGTAGTATAGGCATCGTGAAAAAGAGTTCGCTGAATATTTCACTCAAGAGGGTTCACTGGTATAGTTAAACAATATTCCTGAAGTAGTCGTGAAATTGGGAGCTGACACTTACGATTCCACATTATGGCTGTTATTTACTAATTCTTCAAAGAATGGTTGAAAATCTTAAGCTGTTGCTACCTAAAATACAGTACGGCAAACATCGTTGGTAGTATTAATGCTTTTGGGTCAGCAATCCGGATTCGTAAAGTATTCATATTTTTGTGCTTCTGGAACAGTTAAAGACGAAATTAACATTATATTAAGGAAGAATAGCCACTCCGGGAAAGATTTATACTGGGACAAAAAAATGTGCACCATAATACATTAGTTGGACCAAAATTAGTTCTTTTGCCTCCGCTTCACATAAACGTAGGATTGATGAAACAGTTTGTTAGAGTCCTAAATAAACAAAGTAACTGATTTAAACGCTCGTGCGACAAATTTTCTGCAATATCTGACGCTAAACTTGAGAACCTTAAAATCGAGTAGATTGTTCCACAATACAATGACTCATAATGAATCTAAACCATGCAGTTCTTTTAAAAAAGCTGTAGACGGTTTCCTTAAAATAAAAAATCTTTAAATTTCAAAAAAATTGTACCCAATATGATCGAAAATTATAAAAAAAATTGAAATGCAATATGAGCATGAAACTTTATTTTCTAGATTTCCACGTTGACTATAAAACGAGATACAGAGACGTTACCAAGAAAGATGGGATATTCGAATAATGGCTGATTACTGTTGGACCTTGTAAATGGACACGCTTACAAAAATCCACAAAAAGAAAACTATAAAACGCAGTTTTTATGGAAAAAGAGAGCGATTTTATTAAAAAAAAACCAACGATCGTCTAACGAGATTATATCACATTGATTTTTTTGACCAACTTTATTTTACAAAGGAAAATTCTATTAAAACTAGATTTAATAAATATTTTTTTTATTTTTTGGCAGTTTTTATAAAAAAATTCAAATACACTTTCGTAAAAAACTTGACGTGCTGAAAAAAAAAATCACAGATTCATGATCAGCCCCATCCCATTTCCCATAAGACACCTATTAAACTTCATAAATTCATAAAAAAAAGTATGCCTGTATTATATAAAATTTTTATTCTTTACAGTAACTTTTTTTATGTTGGTTGTAGTTATTATTTTGTTTTCTTCTTGTTGCTTAGTTGAATATTTGGGTATGTATTGATTTGTATTCATTTTACTCTCGACCTGTAAACATCGATACGAATTATGCGAAAGTTTATAGGGTGATTAAAAATGGGCTCCGGCCTCGTTTTTACCGTCATTATCGTGTATCGAGTGGATATACTATTTATAAACTATTTAAAAATTAAAATATGCATTTTTAACAATTAAAATGAGTGCTCCACCAGATTTATTCGTGAGTGTTTCTTTTTATACCGCTACTGTTAATGGTCAACCTACAAATATTCAATATCAGTAACAGCAAATTTAACCAGAATGCCTAAATGTCCTTTTTACACAAAATTTACAACCAATATCAGCACAAATTTTAAGCAACCTACCAACAACAATATATTAGGTTCCTAACCAAGTACTATCACAATCTTCCTCAAACTGTCAATACAATCCTAAAATAAATCCCACATTATCTATAGCTCAAAATAGAGCTTCTGATTCTATTGAGATGACGCATACATTACAAAGTGAAGAATCTTCAGGCGAATTCAGCGACATTGAGTCATCGGACATTCACGAATGGCAAACTATAGAACATAGTAACAGAAAACGTAAAATTAATCCTCCGACACCAACAGAAAACGAAGACACGATAGTAACCATAAATTTTGAATTCTACAAAATGAAAACGAAAGCGACAACAATAACAGTATAGAAAATACCAACGAAACTCCAGCAACCTCTAAACCCCCACCAATTTTTATATATGGTGTTACTAAATAAAATAAAATGCTTAATAACCTATCGGAAGTAACAAAAACAGAAACATACTATTGTACAGCATTAAAAAACAACAGAATACAAATAAATTTCCAGGACTCTGAAACATACCGAAACTGGTAAGACATTGAAACAGCAAAAAAATTGTGCATCACACGTACCAACTAAAACATGATAGAGCATCATCATCATCATCATCATTAGCCATTTTGCGTCCACTGCTGAACATAGGCCTCCCGTAAATAATTCCATTGCATCCGATCTTGAGCAACTTGAATCCAGTTAGACTGGATGCGCTTTAAATCGTCCGACCACCTTGTTGGAGGACGTCCTCGACTACGATAAGCATCGTGTCTAGGCCTCCACTCTAAAATTTTCTTTGTCCATCTTCCATCTCTAACCCTAGCAACATGTCCTGCCCAGTTCCATTTCAGGGTTGTAATTCTTTCAACTGCGTCCGTCACACCAGTTTTTCTCCATACTATCTGACTCGAAACTCTGTCCCTGAGTGATACGCCCAACATTGACCTCTCCATCGCTCTCTGTGCCACTTGTATCTTATTAATTACTTTTCTGGTAAGTGTCAATGTTTCTGCTCCATATGTCAGAACTGGAAGTACACACTGATCAAAAACTTTTCTCTTCAAACACATGGGAATAGCTGATTTAAAGACTTCTCTCAGTTTTCCGTAAGCTGCCCATGCCAGTCCTATTCTCCTTTTTAACTCTGTTGTTTGATTGTCTCTTCCCAATTTAATCTCGTGGCCCAGATACTTATAGGAATACACTTGTTCAATTTGCGTGCCATTAGTGGAAATGTTTTTTGCCAGTACCAGGTTGGTCATGTATTGTGTTTTGGAAAAATTAATTTTAAGGCCAACTCGTGCACAAGAGCTCTGAAGGTCTTAAAGAAGTTGGCATGCATGATCTACCTGATCTGCAATAAGGACTATGTCGTCTGCAAACCTCAAGTTGTTCAAAAATTCCCCATCTATATTTAATCCAATATTTTCCCAATTATTTTTTCTCATAGCACTCTGTAATAGGGCGGTGAATAGTTTAGGAGAGATAGTGTCTCCTTGCCTAATACCTTTCTCCAAGGGAAATGTGTCTGTGTCACCATAGTACATTTTTACAGCAGCTGTTGCGCTATCATATATATTTCGAAGAAGAGTTGTGTACCTATGGTCAATACTGCACTCTGTAAGAGCTCTTAACATGGAGCTATGCTGAACTGAGTCAAATGCTTTCTCAAAGTCTACAAATATTAATATCAATGGCTTGTTGTATTCTATAACTTTCTCTATCAAGGATTTTATTACTTGTAGGTGGTCATTTGTTCCAAAGCCACTCCTAAATCCGGCCTGCTCTAGAGGTTGATGAAAATCTAGCTTAGGTCCCAGTCTGTTAGTAATTATTCTCATAAAGAGTTTATATAAATGAGATAATAAGTTGATAGGTCTGTAGTTGCCAATTTCTGTTACATCTCCTTTTTTATGTAATATTATCATAATGGCATTATTCCATTTTTCTGGCGTATTTTCTTCAAAGAGGCAGGCATTATAAAGGGTTTTTAAAGCCTTTATGACGCATTCGCCTCCTAGTTTTATCATTTCACTTACAATGCCATCTTCTCCAGGTGTTTTGTTGTTCTTCATACCTTTTAATGCTGACTTAATTTCCTCTTCGGTTATATCTGGAAGTTCCTCTGACCCTTGATTTAGTATTGCTGGAATTTCTACTTCGTGAATGTGATCATCTCGACTATATAATGTTCTATAGTACTCTTCGATGATTTTTAGTATATCTTGTTGTTCATGTATGACATGTCCTTGATTATTTTTTAACTTATAAATATTCCTCGTTCCTATTTTCAACTTTCGTTTTAGAACTTTTAGGCTTTTGTTTTGTTCTACGGTATCAGTTATTTCCTTAGTGTTAAAGTTCCTTATGTCTTTCATAATGGCTTTTGAAATGGTTTTGTTTAAATTCCTTAGCTCTGCAATGTTCGTTGTATGCTTTTCTTTCATTTCCCTTCTTTTTTGCATTAGGTTTCTTGTGTCTTCTGTGAGTTTTTCATTTTTTGTTGAGTGCTTGGCTTGGCACTTCTTCTGTGACTTCTTCAGGGCTTTTACCAATTTTTCGTTAAGCTGTTCAATACTGGTTTCATCTTGCAGGTCTTTCTGTAGATTACTCTCTATTTCTTCCTGGTATTCCCTGGTGTTGGTAATCGCAGTGAATGTAACATTATTAGTCCTTGTTACCATATGTCTTCTTTCCTTCTGTATGTTTAAGACTATCTTCGCCCTAACCATTCTATGGTCACTTCCAGTTGAAAATTGATTTAATACAGTTACGTCTTGAACAGCGTCTTTTTTGTTAGTAAATATAAAATCAATTTCGTTGTTGTTTAAACCATTTGGTGATTGCCAAGTCCACTTTCTTTGGTCGCTTTTTTTAAAGTGCGTATTCATGACATATAGCCTGTGTTGCAGAAGAAATTCTATGAGAGTTTGACCCCTTTCGTTTCTATCGCCATAACCGTGAGGTCCAATTACAAACTCCGAATCATCTTGCTTGTGGCCTATTTTGGCGTTTAGGTCTCCCATCAGTATAGTAAAGTTGGTGTTTGTCTCTTGTATGGCAGTGTTAACGTCATCGTAGAACCATTCTACTTCTTCATCTGTATGGGTACTAGTAGGTGCATATACCTGGATGATCTTTAACCGAATTTTTTCGTTTACTTTGTAGATAAGATATATAACTCTATCACTAATGCTTTTAATTGTGAGTATATTCTTTGTGTGTTTTTTATTTACCATAAATCCTACGCCACCATTGGAAGACTCTCCTCGATAATGCAATAGGTTTCCCGACGGAAGTACCATTTCTTCTTCACCCTTTCGCCGTACTTCGGACAATCCAAGTATATCCCATTTTATATGATTCAGCTCGTTTTCCAGTTCAACTAGTTTTTCTTCCTCCATCAATGTTCTTGTGTTGTCATAAACCATATTCTTTGCCGTTGTCGTTTATGAAGGTAGCCTGGTTGACTCCGGTGATTCTTAGCACCCTCTGTCCCTCTATCTACAGGACTGCTACCATAGCCTGTTTTCAAGGGACTGCCGGAGACTGAGGGCCTTGCATTTTCTTGCTTTCTCATTTTACGGGGTTCCTGGCCGTTTCTCTACCACGCTGGCCTGTGCGGGTTGGTAGAAGGATTGTAGGATGGGCTAGGGAATTTGGCGTCATCGACAAGGATGATAGGTTGGGACGTGGTACCCTCTCGGTTAAAGGGATTGAGAGTGAGCCACGGCTCGCATAGGCAGGGTCGCGATCCTGAAGTAGACCTAACTTTACCGGGATCGTAAAATGTATCTACCTGCTACGTGATAGAGCATACAGAGTTGTAATTCGTAATCTACATCATACAGAGCCCATTAATATCATAAAAAGTAAAATAGAAAAATATGGGTATTTAGTACGCAATATTGTAAATATAAAACACAGAGTAAGTAAGAACCCTCGAATGATACGTCGATACAGAACGTAATCAGAGTAATAAAAAAATATATAGAATTCAATTTATAAACAACACGAAAATAGTTATTGAGCCACCGTATAAAAAGAATAATATTGTGCAGTGTACCAGATGTCAATTGTATGGACACTCTAAGACATACTGTAATATACCTTATCACTGTGTCAAAAGTGGAGGCAACCATATGTCAACCGATTGTAAAAAACCTAGGGACACAATTACCATATCCGCTCTCTGCACTGGAGCACAAACCGCAAATTAAAAAGGATGCATAGTATATAAAGAGTTAATTAGCAGTAGAAACAGAGAAAGTGGAGTATCGTCGCACACTCCAACGAACAATCAACTGCAATATAATAGAAATACAGTAGAGAATAATCCATTTATAAGCAATCAAAATCACGCGACTTACACAAAAGCAACAGGTGAAATAAATGTAAATAATTTCCATAATAATACGAACTCATACAACCAAAATCATGCAACTTACGCTCAAATAACAAGTGGAACACATGTAAGTAATAAAAACAGTGACATTGGAGAGATGTAGAAGAAAACAGTTTCCTTAACGAATTCAAAGCTATGTTTTCACAACTAATAAATTAAAATATCGTGGTCTTAAACATGTTTTCAACATAATATATATATATATATATATATATATATATATATATATATATATATATATATATATATATATATATATATATATATATATATATATATATATCAAGCGAGTCTTCTACAGCTGGCGCCGCTTCTCGCATCCTAATTTCCAGCGTTTTCTGTCGAAGCAATCTTCAGTTGTTAGATCTTTGGCGGTCATTGCATCGTCGACATCGTCTCTCCAGGATCGTCTTGGTCTACCTCGTTTTCTTCTAGTTGTCGGAGTCCATTCTTCTATTTTTTTTGGCCATCTATTTTCTGGCATTCTCTGAAGGTGTCCATACCAGTTAAGTCTTTTGGCTTCGATTGTGTCTATTATGTCTAGATCGATTTCCATTTCTCTCCGAATATCTTCGTTTCTCACCCTATCAAGTCTAGTGAGCTGGCAACATCGTCTCCAGTAGTTCATTTTCATGGCTTTAATTTTTGATTTGTTTCTTTGGTTTATTTCCCAGAGTTCGGCGCCATACAGTCCAATACTTTCTATTATTGTTTTATAAATTCTTCTTTTATTTTCTTTTGTTATTTTTTATTCCATAATAGTCCGTGTAGCTGTCTGGTGGCTGATCTTGCTTGGCCAATCCTGGAATGTATTTCTTCGCTACTTGCTGCTTTTGATATTATTTGGACTCCCAAGTACTTAAAATTGTCTGTTGGTTTTATAGTTCCCATTTCGATTTGTAGGCTTTCTGGTTTTTCTCCTACAACTAAGTACTCAGTATATTAATTGTGAGGCCCCATTTGTTTTTAACAGTAATAAATAAATTAAGTAATGGAACACTTAAGGCAGTACGAATTTCACAATGGAATGCCAACAGCCTACTTCACTTCCTGACAACTACTCTGGTATACAGTTGGTTGAAGACCAAATTAGCAGACTAACTAAAGAAATTTTTTAAAACCTCTGTCAGCCCACCACAACGAGGAAGCAAGACAACTACACCTCCAACCAGGAGTCAGATGAAGATTAAAGAGACAGTGGCTAACAGACTTTATTCACTAATTTTAATTTAAATTTAATTTTTATTTCAATTTTAGTTTTAAATTATAATCTTACATTAAATTAATTTGTTAGTGTTGGGAGTGTTATCAGTGGATAAATTCTCCTGTCATGTATCTGCAATACTGACATTTATTAATAGCTTGTAATAGCAGATTGTAAATTTGCAAATTTAATAAAAAAATTATTGATTTAAATACACATATTTTACCAAAATAATTTGGACTTTTTATCACAATATGTCTAACTTTTGATAAATATATTTTGAAGTCCATTACTTTTTACGCCAATATTTTGAGACTGCTTTTACAAACTTTGAAACATCAATTTTTAATCGTTAACTCTTTGGAATAAACTGTTTAAACAATCCTAAAAAGTTAGCGAACGCCTGTATCCTAACAAAACTCGACAGACGAAATCCATTAGAAATTCGGAAGTGTTTGAGGTAACACGGAAAGTCAATAGAAATATACCAGCGGACGTAGCTTTTTGTAAAAGTGTGTGGTTAGTCCGACCGTACACGTCCATTGTTGATTTTGATTCATTTGATTACGACTCAGGTGACACGGGTTGGTTCTTTTCGTATTCTCGACCAGAATAGAATACGGTTTTAAAAGAATTGTTAGAAATTCAAATAGAGATCCATGAATATAAATAAAATACAATTACATTTCAGGGACGTTTAGTGCATCTTCTAACTAAACTTTATAGTTAAGAAACATTATTGGCAAGCAAAAGTTAATGGTGGTAATTTAAATAACCACTTAAATCACAACGTAAACATCCAATATGGAATTATCAAATCATAATGATAGAGTTCGAAAAACTTGTTACAATGAAAATGCATTTCAGAATGAAAACACCTGCTAACAAAGGTTTTGACAAAAAATGACTACCCATTGTCATTTAAAATTAATGAATTTAAAAATATGGACATAAAGTAAAAACAAAACGCCACAAGCGATCCAAAAGCACTCACAAAAAGGGATTAAAAGATGACAACAAGATCATATGTAAAGGGCTTTTCAGAAAGACTGAGAAGGATAAGAAATAAGAGCTGGATCCATAATATACTCTTTAAATGAAACAATTTCTATGTGGAAGAAACCGAAAGACCACTAAGTGCCAGGATAAACGAGCATGAAACGTAGACTTAAGAACAGAGACTTCGACAAATTTTAGATATGCAAATATGCCTGGAACAATGAGCACACAGTACTACATAAAGATGAATCAGTCATCACGAAAGGTATATATATATATATATATATATATATATATATATATATATATATATATATATATATACATATATAAAAAGGGACATTTACTAAACGATTCGAACTTCACTACTAAGAATATTTTCGTCTGTTTGGTTTATATAGTGGCCAATATGTTCAATCACAAATTAACCCCTTAATTTGTAATCTCACATTATTCTTAACTTCTTAATCTTTTATAGTTTCACCGTGTATAAGTTTGCATTATATATATTGCAAAACCATATCGTATGATAATTTAATATTAGTTCATTTACCTACAACTAAATAAATTGCCGAATAATAATATTTTTAATTGAACTTCCTAAGTGTCGCAATTAAGGCGTAGATTAAATTGTATTATAAGCAAAAGCTAGGTGGTGTGATATGAACGAAGCAATGACCTAAGGTGCTTATGTATCTATTATGTGTGAGATTATAAATTGGGGATTTGAGTTCAAATGAGCACAGTCAATAGTGAGTAATTACCGAACGAACACCATATTGTGTAATTACGAGTTTCTGTCAATAAATCATCACTTTTACTCCGCAACTTCAACCTTTTATTATACCTATCAGCATCGATCGACGAGAATCGGACAAAGGGACATTTACTAAACGATTCGAACTTCACTACTAAGTTCGATATTTTTACATTGGTAGTTCGATAGTTCGATATATATATAATATATATATATATATAATATATATATATATATATATATATATATATATAGTGCAGTTTGCATCATACTTAATGAAAAAAATGTGTAGCAAACCTTTCACAGAATATCAGCAAGCTTTGGCTACCAAAACTAAAAGGAAAAGTCGGCAACAAAAACTTATCAACAGTAGCGAAATAAAGAAAGTCACAAACATATCATGTATCTATCTTCTTCGTCTGGCGCACTCCATTACTAAAGGTTTTGCAATCAATACATCTAAATGTTCTCTGTTTTACACTACTCTTAGTAATTGTAGCACGTTCATGCCTATCTAAGTTCTAATATTGGGAAACCATGATACTCTTCTGCTGACACCGCTTCGGCTGTTCATCTTCCCAACAATTAATATTCGAAGCAAGTTATTTTTGTTATTTCTTGTTCTGTGGCCTAGATATGAGGTCATTCTTTTTTTAATCGCTGTTGTAAGCTCTAACTCTCTATTTATGGTGTTTAATACTGTTCGATTTGTGACGTTTTCGTTAAGCCACATTAAGCTTTTAGCCGTCTTATGGTACTTATTTTGATGTCGAGGCTTTAACTCCTTGCAGAATGACTGACCAAACGTAGCATTTAATAAGTCTACTTCGGATGTTCAAGCTTAGTTTGCGGTTATGATAATTTGCTTCCATTTATTGTATATTTTCATAGCCTGTTGTAGTCCTACTTTAGACCACTCTTACATTTTGTCAAGAAAGCTGTTGGTATTTAACGAAGACAATTTATACTGATGGCCGTTCGGTAGTTTTACTATATCTGACTACCTTCACTACAGTCCAGCCTGTAGACTAAAGCAGTTATCCGAAGTATGGCACGTGGAGTCATAAGTAAAAGTTGGATGTCTTATGAAAACCAGTTATAAAAAACCATCTCCCGTCTATGACGCTCGATGTGGCCGTTCTTATAAAATGTACTACCTCTATAACATAACCTTACATCCCCACATAAACATATTTGTAAATAGATATTACACCATTTTTGTAAATTTGCTTCTAAAAATAATATGCGTATTGTGAGCACATATTTTGATCGTAAGGATATTTATAAAGGTAGTTGGCTATCATTTGATGGTCAAACAATGAATTACATAGACCATATATTAATTAAACCGAAACATATGAAGGCCATTAAAGACAGTACAAGTTATAGAGGAGCGAATGCAAATGCAGACCACTTCCTGGTAAAAGTAAAAATGGAACAAATGATGCACATATATACTAGGAGGAATAGCCAGCAGATAGAACGATATCGTATTATACTAATTCAGAATGAAGAAAATAGAAAAACATTCCAAGAACAAGTAAAGGGGAAACTATCAGCACAGGAAGTAGCACATACATAGACAGTAGGTGGAAACGACTCAGAAAAACGGTTTAACAAGCAGCACTACCGAAACCCTCTCAAAAAAGATGACAAAAAGATTGTTATGATAATGATTGTAAGATAGATTAGGAAGAGGAATAGAGCCAGAGTCAATATCATAAGGAAGAATAATTTGAACAATAGAGAAATATATGCTTAAAAGAGAAGTGATGCATAAAACAAAGAAAAGGTTGTACCTGGACGAAAAATTAAATAATATTGAAAACGATTATATAAATAGCAATGTCAGAAACTTCTACCAAGAAATAAAAACACAACACAAAGTGGACGTCAATATAAAACTGAACCGAAATATTAAAAAAAAAGAAGACGGACATTTAGTAGGAGGAATAGACGAAAAACTGATTAGATGAGCCAGATATTTTAAAACTATAGTAAAAACGAATGAAAAACCATATCTCTAATTACAGCAGCCACTAAAACAAACAATAAACAGGAATAACAATGGTGAAATACCAACAAAAGGAGAAACAATAGACATAATAAAGAGTTTAAAAAATATTAAACCATGTCTGTCTACTGAAATTTTTAATCTAATACTGGAAAGAATTTTAAGCGAAAACCATATAATAACTAAATCCTTAATCTACCACCACATATATCAATGCGTAGTATACGCGGACGACCTTGCTCTAATAATAAGCAGATCAACAGAATTAAGAGACATTTTTAAAAGACTCAAGAGAATAACCAGGAAGTATGGGCTGGAAGTAAATAAGGTGAAAACAAAATATATGAGAGAGATATAGAGAGGAGAGGATATAGTGAACATAGAACAGTTTTGGAACGTATCTGCCCCAGACAAGAAATATAATTTTGAGACAGTAGAACAATTCAAATATTTGCCAGTAACGTTAACAAATAAAAATGAAGAGACCCAAGAAATAGAACAAAGAGTGACTTAAGATAGTAAAAGTTCTAAAACTCCAAATAATATGCTGAGACTAAATAAAATATCCAGAGGATCAAGAAGAAGAATATATCCAACGTTTCTATCCGACCAACGGTGTTTTATGCTAGCTAGACCTGGATCTTAAGCAAAATCATAGAACTGAAGCTAGATAGATGACAGCCAAAGAAACCCAGAAGAATGTATAAAGGTACAAAATATGGACACATCTGGAGAAGAACAACAAATAATGAAATAATGCAAATGTACGGACAACAAAAAATTTCAAATATTGCGAAAGTTCAAAAACTAAGATGACTCAGACATGTAGCTAGAATGCAGAAAGAAGAGTTCTCAAAGTAATGATAAATACTAAATCTGTCATAAAAAGGAAAATAAGACGACCACAAAGAAAATATATGGAATAGGTAAAAGAAGGCTTGCGATTGTTAGAAGTATAAAACTGGAGAAACTTAGCACAAGATAGAAAGAAATGGCAGAAAACCATGAAAGTCTAGGGCCTCCAGGCCTTGTTTGAGCAGATCAAGGCTAAATCAGTTAACTATCAATTTTGAAAAATATAATGTTGGGTTTTTATTAATTCTAATTTATTTAGTTTATTTGTCTTATTTTAATTCACTAAAACACAATAATTTACATCAATTTATTAAACCACTTATACAACAATTTATTTTCGAGCGTTACTTTTAAAACTAGGCGCGCTATTATCTTCTGACTAACTGTTTTCTACAAGGTTTCTATTATATAATAGGTTTCTATTTATATAATATGCCGTTATTCGAGAGTTCCGGCGATTCCCTTTGACTAGAAGGTCAATTGGACGGATTTTCATTCGACCTGCTTCTGGAACGTTCGAATGGTGGAGGACCGCTTTTATTTCCTGAGATTTCTGTCAGCTGGCCGAAGGGTCGTAAAATCTAGAACATATTTGAATTAAAATATTTACAAGACATATTTATCGTAACAATAACCTACAATCAATATCATTTTCGAAGAATTTTTTAGAGGAAAAAACTGTCATCACAATCAATTGTGGTTTAATCTCGTACAAACATATTATTTAATTATATATCTTTCTTTAAAATTTGTATTATCTGTTTGAACTTTAGACATATCAAACTTTTAGCATATTATCGGATTAAAATTTGGATTTAAAGTTTGTTCGTATTCAGCGAACTTTTCCGCCACATGTTTTTTTACTTATTTCCCTGAGCTATGAGTATTAGTGTAATACTCTGTTTGATATTATTTGATAAAATACCAAACTGTTTTCGGGTGTTATGCAAAGCGGAAGTTATAACTTTTCACATTTGACTTATTGACAGAGAGCTCAAGAAACTTATATTGGCGTTTTGCTTTTTATTAGAAATGCGAGTAAACACCAAAAGGTAAACTAAAACAGGATATTTGTTAAATACTGCGCTCAATTGAAGCAAGCAAAACATCCCTTTATTTTCAAAAAATAAAAAATTTGGGTTTTACGAAATATGGCTGACCGTTATTATTACATTATGTACGTTGGACAGTCCAAATATGTTTATGGTCTTATATTTTGCAACATCAAGAAATAATTTATCCCCAAAAATTTAGCTTAAGCAATTAATAGATATTAAATTTACTAATTAACTTTATTGATGTTAAGATGTTAAGCACCACCATATTGAAAATTTAATTTCATTTTATTTCAAATTTCCTCATTGGCGGATCACTTTTTTTCAAAAAGTATTTCTATAACTTTCTTTAACTTCAAAATCAAAATATAACACTCTAAAATGCGAATTTGGGTTACAATTTCATTTTTAAAAATGAAAGTCCACGTTTGAGTTTCACGGCCACCAGCAAGATTTTTATCACAAAATGCTTAAGCCCCGTATTTATAGTCGGTACTTAAGCTCGTGCTTGAGCACGAGCTCCGCCAAGTCGAACTTACGTCAAAGTCATGCTCAAGTATTTGTTGTGTTCTATAAACGATACTTCGGGTATTCTCGTATAAGGTTGATCTCAAGCAAGAAAAATTAGTACGGTAAAAGTAAAATACGAATAAACATCGAAAAAAAGAAGATTCTGTCAATTTTCTCATAATTGAGACTAAACTTTTAGCGCCAAATTTAGTTTATGCTACTTACTGAAATTTTGTGTTTGATATTAATATTTTGTGTTTGAAATTAATATTGGATATTAACTATTTTAAGGTATGTAATATATTATAAAAAATATTTATTCTACAGAATTAATTTCCATTTTGTGTCTGAGGCATAATTTTAGATGTTCAAAATATATGCGTAGATGTATATTTGTTTTTGGATATATTTATATGTGTGTAATGCGTTACAATCATTATAATTATATTGCATGTGTAAGCCGTACGCTAAATAAATTGGTTATGTAAACTTTAGATGAGTGGAAATAGCAGTAAATATGCACCTTACTCAACAAAGGAAAAAGTTCTCCTAATCCAGCTGGTAACAGAAAACGGTGTGGTAGAGAACAAAAGGACAAACAGTGCTTCAGCAATGGGGACAAATATGGCTTGGGAGTTCATAACAACAAATTATAACTGCCAGCTTGAGGTCAACATCTTGCTGCCTGATTATACCATCAGGCAGCAAGACGAGATTCATAGGATGAAAATGAAGATTTTAGAAGAAGATATGCTGAGGGCAAAAGCCTTAAGAAAAGCCACTGAGAAGGAGAGGGAGAAGAGCTATTGATGAAGCTGAATTAGCTTCATTGCAGTTAATAGACTATAAAAAGGATAATTATAGATTTAATCATGTTTGACTTGTCACTGGAATTTTTCTATAATTAATTGTTTATTTTAAGCCGCTAGCAGATCTTTTTCCTTTGTTGGATACTCTGCAGTTTTAGGGAAAATGTAGGAATAAGCCACAATATGTTTATTTACTGATGTTTTTCAATCTATATGACCAGAGGCTGTTATCATAGATACAAAATTGTGATTTATTTTTTGAAAATAAATCATCATTTTGTATTTTCTGTCATAGAGATAGATAGAGGGAGAACAATATCTGGTCATAGAGATTAAAACATCAGTAACTATAACATATAAAACATTGTGGCTTATTCCCAACTGAAGATAATGTTTGGGAAGTGTTAACTCTGTCTTTCAGTGGCCTTTTCACTTTCGGAGCATTGAATGTCAGAGTAGGGTCTGTTTTAGCAGGTAGGCATTTGACGTAGAATCAGCGACGAGAGGATGTTTTAAAGTACCTCGGAAACTATCGCTGGGACTACGAAGAATAAATCCTGCACTAAGGTCAGTCAGGCGGCATCCTGGACTGAGATGTCTTTTTAAGATTTCAGACCCGCCCTCTATAAAGACGAGAAAAATATACTTTGTGTTTTAAAATCATGGCTATTTTCTTTCTATTCTCCTTTCTGTTTACTTTTTTTTCTAGATAGGATTTAATTTAGATTTAAGGTTCTTAATATTTTAATTTCGGCTGGTGAGATGTGGTTTTACCTTTTTATTTGTTGTATAATCTTTTGTTTTAAGACTATGTATGTTTCTTTTTCAGTTTTGTTAAGTATTGATTGCATTACATACATCATAATATTTTTATGTTGTTTAATAAAAATTATTAAAAATTTTTAATAAATTGCTGCTACTTCAATATACATATATACATATATATATATATATATATATATATATATATATATATATATATATATAATTACATCATTTTTTCTAATGTTCTAATTGTTTTACAGTTTACTCCTGATGAAATTATAAAATAAAATAATCTATTTTATAATGTATTTAATTATAACTGTATAATTTTTTAAATAAAGAATATTAATATTCTAAATTTGTATTAATTTTTATTTGGTAAGGAAAGGTTTTATGAAAGGAATAAATACTTAATTAAAAGGAGGGAAACTCCTTGTACTCAGTAAAGACATACTTGGTTAAGTTATCTGAGCATAGTGAGGGAAAAACCCTCATTTATTTTAAATTTAAAACAAATAAATACATTTTTATAAATAAGACAAAAACATACTATATCTAATATAATATAGGTATTTAATTCACAAAATAAACAACTTTGAATTGAACAAAGATTAGATATAAGAAAGATATAAAATAAAATACTGAAAATTATAAAAATAAAAAATTGGAAAAAAAAAACAACAAAAAGTGTAATCAAGCTAATGATAATCATTCTGACATTTTGAGAAATAAGGTAGAACATACATAAGTATTCAATATTGTATTTACATTATCATGCATAACATTGGTAAATAAAATGTCTCCTAAAATTTAAACCTCGTTCCACATCATTAACGTTTCTACAAAGAATATAGATGCTTTTACTGCATTAGTATTTTCTAGAAAATCATCATCACTATCATTATTTTCCTGTAAATATATATTCTAAAGTACTGCTGTAGCACTTGTTATGCAAGATATGTATTTAATTTGGATTGTAGGCCTCATTGCAGACAGGGAAACCATATTTTCCAGGTTCCAAATATCCATTTGGCAACATTTCTTACATTATTATATCTATTTTGTTGATCATTGCCCAAAAAGATGTATCTATCAAATAACCTATTTTTTATTTAGCCAATTATCAATAAATACCTGGCTGTGATACTGGAGTATGTAGATAGTGCCTGCACTGCATACATATTCACTATTCATAATAATTCTGGAATTTGTCCCCTTTCCATTCCAACTTTTAATCAATTTTGATCAAATAATAAGCTACCAATACTTGATCCTGGATGTTAAACAACAATATTAATCTCAAAAAACAAAAAAAATATTGTATTTGAAATTATTCATAAATATAAACAAACAAGTTAGGTTAGGATCCCGTGCTCAAGGCAGGTCGATCGGATGCTTGAGTACAAGCTGTCATTTCTGCGTACTCAAGATCGACTTCGTGCTTGAGAACGGTTTATAGAACACAAATTTGATTCAAGGTCGATCTCAAGTATCGATCGATACTTGAGCATCGTTTATAAATATGGGCCTATGAGAGTCAAACGTGGCATCACTCCTTTACTTGTCTATTTCTGTTAAGAATGTGTCGGCAAATCTAACCAGTGAAGGCGCCGTCGTCGTGACTTGCGTTTTTCTTGTCAGCACTTAGATTAGAGCGATACAATGCAGTCGTACGAGAAAAGCAACAAAAAAAATATTAAACTTTGAGGGTATACAAGGCAACTATCGAACACGGTGATTAATTTAATCTTGCCCAAGTACTTTCGATCAATAGATCATCTTCAGGGGCATCTGAAATAAGCCAAGAAACGTTTTTTATAAAAAGGAAAATTAATTCACTTAAAAAAAATTTTATATGTGATAAACGTTTATAGACTTACTTCGTCAATTGTGGCCTATCCGACATAGTAGAATGTCATAAATGTAAAATCTGGACATAACAATACAAAAAAATTGTTTGAAAAAAAATATTGGCAAGAAATTCTGTCAGATCGTCACCAATCGGATGTTTGGTGACACGTATTTCTCGGACGAGTGCCAACCAACTGATTCTAGTGACAGTAAAAATGAATCGAGTATTCCGAAATAGAATAAAAAAAACCGTGTGGCCGTAAATACCAATCCGTTGGAATAAGATGTATCGGCGTCCACCAGTGAAGAAAAAGAATATACAAATTTCGGAGAACATGTTGATGCTGCTATTAAATCTGTCATTGCCCAACATTCACAAGTCTCCGAACAGCAAATTGTAAAAGAACTAATGGTATCCAATGCAATGAATAAAACTATTGTCTGCAGGCTGATCAACAGCGAAAATTTACAGATATTTACATTTGAGGAGTATAATTCTGCAGGTTTTCATACACAAATATACGAAAACTTCTACAACAAATCTCCCTTTTAATTCTACGAATATTTTGTAGACGACGGTCTTTTATCCATGCTGGTAAATATTTAATTAATTTTGTTCAATTGATTTTGATTTTTTTTTTAAATTTTTAGGTCGATGAAACAAATTGTTATGCCCTGCAGTGTCAGAAAAGAAATACAAAAAAGCACACGTATAACCGCGTGGCACAACACTCATTATCAATTAGCCTATATTTGTCCACTGCTGAACGTGGGCCTCCCGTAAATTTTTTTACCTATTTCTATTTTGAGCTTCTTGCATCCAGTTTGTGGTGATGTGCTTGATATCATCCGTCCATCTAGTCGGTGGTCGTCCTCTGCTTCGATATGTATCTTGTCTTGGTCGCCATTCCACAACACTAATGTTGCCGAAATATAGTATGGTCCTGGGTATAGTTATATGGATAAGATTATGTCATTTTCTATCTTTTCATTCATAATAGTCAAAGAATGATCTTTATGTGAATAATATCAAAAAAGTAATGTCAAGGAATCGCTTACAGTTATTGTGGAAAACGCTTCATTTTAACTATAATAATTCAGTAACAACAGATTGCAAAAAATCGTTTCCTTGGTTTGCAGATTGAAAAATAAATTCAAGTCTTCCATCGTTCAAAGAAAAACATGTGCATTGACAAAACTTTAGTTCCTTTTCAAGGGCGGCGACTAAAATTCAAGCAGTATATTGCTAACATGAGCACAAATTTGCCATAAAATTATTCAAACTTTGTCTGAAAGGTGGTTATACGTATGATTTTAACGTATATCGTAAAAAAACATGCTGAAGGTAGCATCGTACTAACAAATGTAGTGATAAAACTTAGTAGTCCTGTATGGACTGCTTAACAAGGAACGAGTATTTGATAACTACTACAGGTCTGTAACAGTCTTAGACAAGAAATGAGAGAGGACAGGTAACGTTCATTTAATACACCTTCGGAAAGTAAAGCCAGTTCACTTGGTTTAAGAATTTCGTCAAATACATAACTACCATCAGTAGATGCATGCATGTTATCCTATACATTTATTTAAAATAAATATATTAGATTCGGATATTTGTCCAGAATGTCAGAATAAAAGTGACTTAAACCACATTAATTATGAAAGTCAAAAGTATAAACAATCCACCAACAACCTAATTAAAAGAATGATAGACAAGAACATCCCACTTCCTGTTAATAATCTCTTTCTAATATCACTCAATGAAAAGAAAATGTTTAACTGCGTGATAACCTTTTTGTCTGATAGCAAAATATGCCTGCATTATGTAAGATTAGTAACCTATGTTTAGAAAAAATTCCTGAAAAAAATTTAAAAATATTAAAAAAAAAATAATATTAAAAAAAAAGATTAAAAAAAATGAAATAAAAAGAATATAAAAAAATACTTAAAAAATAGACTTAAAAAGAAAAAAAATAAATTAAAAAAAAGGAAAAAAGAGTATTATAAAAAGTATATTAAAAAAATTAAAAAAAAGAACAAAATTAAAAAAAAAATAAAAATCGGGTTTATGTCCTAACGTTGTGAAAAAAATTACCATACTTATATTTATTAACATAGTAGGTAGATATCTTTATTTTTTTTTTATTTCTAAGATGTATACACCATTTATTTCCATGTCTTTCAATAACTAAATTATAATAAAGGTATGGTATAGTATTTATTAACATATTATGTGCATTAGCTTAGTAAGGGATAATTATATTATTATTATTATTATTATCCAGATTTAGCCATACGGCTCACACTCCCTCTAAGGGGAAAATTCACTCATCCCAGGTACCTACGGTATCAAAAGGATTGAGCTCTGGTGGGACCCTTTTCATGTTATCGAGTCCTAGGTGACTTGGTACGCCAGTGTATCTCCTTAAAATTTTCGCACGCATCTGGACGTCGAAAGTAGCACAGCTTTCTGCATGACCTTATATACATGTTCATTTAGACCCAGCTTTTTTATGTTTTCTAGGAGGTTCTTCGGAATGACTCCAGTGGTAGAAAGAATAAAAGGTATTGTCTGGGTACTTTCCATTCTCCATTGTCTTCTTATTTGTATTTCCAGATCTCTGTACTTGGCGATCTTTTCGTTGTACTTAACACCCAGATTATTGTTGTTAGGTATCGCCACATCGATTAGAGTTGTTTGTCTTGTTAGTTTATTATCTAGCACGAGATCTGATCTATTATGTGCTACAGTTTGGTCTGTGAGCACACTGCGATCCCAGTATAGCTTTTAGTTGTCATTCTCAAGCATACTCTCAGGAACGTATTGATAATATGGGAGATGGTTTGTTTGCAGAAGTCCCAGTTTAAAAGCTATCTCTTGATGGAGGATCAGTTGCAGCGAATGCCTGACAGCCTCCGGTAAGATGTTGCATACTTTCTTGGGCTTGACATCCATATCGGCATTTGTCGTTTTGGACCTGAGGGTCTTTGACGATATATTTCAGGTAATTTTTGGTTGGTATAACCTGATCCTGAATGGCGAGTAATGAATCTTCTGTTTCAGAGAACATCTTTTCTGATGTCAGCCAATAGTTCGACGCTATATTGTCGACATAGTCTTGACTGACTTCATTCGGATGTCGCCCGTTCAAAGGTGTACCCATCCAGATACGCATTTTTTCGTTCTTAGTAAGATGGTTTATGCGCATTTCTTGTTCCCTCAGTTTGATCGGTGTTGTGTCATCTACTGCGCAAATCGCGCTAATTGCTCGCTTATATCAATAAGTCCTCGTCCTCCTAAATACTGCGGCAATGTCGTTTTTTATACTGCACTTCAAGGACCGGTAAAACAAATTGGATAAAAACCTTTCTCTTAAACAAATTGGAATATTAGAGTTGAAAATGTTGTTTAACCTACCAAATGCAGCCCATTTAAGACCTATCCTTGTTTTTATATCTGTTATCTGATTATCTAGGCCTAAGCGAATCCAATGCCCTACATATTTTTAAACTAATTTGGTCGATGCTATGATATTTAATCTGAATTTTCTCGCTGACTATAACGTTGGGCATAAATTTTGTCTTTAAGGTGTTAATTTTAAGACCAATTGTTTTTTATGCTTCATAAAACGTTTCCAGGAAGCTTTATCAACTCTATCAGATATTATAACGATGTCATCGGAAAATCTTAGGTGGTTTATATCCTCACCATTTATATTAATTTTCATATTATCCTCTTGTAACATTAGCTTAAACATTAAATGTGAGTACAACTCTAAACAATTTCAGATAGTATCACCCTAACTAATTCTACGTTCGATTCAGAATTTCTCAATATGTTCAACATTTGGAATATATCAATAGTCGATACGGCAGTCAGCCAATGCTCGAAACTGGCTTATCTGTTAAAAATTTGTTTATCTTCTTATTCTAGGTATAATAACAGCTAAAACAACTCTTTATAACGTGTTGTACGATGATAAAATTCCAATCTATAAAATCAAACTATCTCTTACTTACTTTTTTGTAAGAACAAACGATATCACAAAAATTACCTTATTGATATGGTTACAAAACTGATCGTCTTTTGTCTTAACTTTAACAAACATGTCCCTAGAAATTAGTTATAATAAATTAAATTTTACTATTTGTCTTTTTTTGTCACTTACTATTTTATTACAATAATTGGTAGCGATAACTAATCTAGAAAATATATTTTGCCAACACTAAATTATTCAAGTTATAAATGTATGGAAAATTATTCAGAAAAAAATTAATTTTTTCTCAAAATAGAAAATCCTCTTAATAGCTATGATGTAAATTTTTAAATGATCAAAATAAATTTTTATTCACTTCATTATTTTTCAAATATATCTGCACTTACGGAAGACTCTCAATTTTATATAATTTAAAACGGACTTTGGGAAAGCTTCCTCATAAAGCTCGTCATGGCATCGTGGCATCACATTTCATTAAGTTGAGAGCCAAGTTTGGAGTTTCTGCGCTTCTCTATATCATAGCAAATCGCAAAGAGCTTTATACTGAAATATTTCACCCAAAACTCAGTAATTACATCATCTGTCAGTCTATATAAGGATTCTCTGCTTTCGTGTGCTCAGAATAAAGATCCGTGTCCAGATTTTATTCAAAATAATACCGGATTTTGTTTATATTTGTTGTTAAATGTGTCAAAAACGTATAGAAAGTATTGTAAGTAAAAAGTAAGTCAAAAAGTTTAAACAGTATTAGCAGCACTAAAATACTTTTTGTATTTTAATGTTATTACACAATTTAATTGTGGAAAAAATATATTTTTATTTATTCTTAAGAAAAATAGTTTATTCTAGTTACCGTTCTATTTGAATATGTTAATGTTAAAGCCATATGTGAAACAAGTATTAAAAAAAATACTTTTGCGTCTCGCATATTAAATATTCAGAAGTCTATATTTTTCAGATATATTACTTATATGGTTTATCAACTACTAAAAAATATACCACACGTCACAATTAACTTCACTGTTATTTATTTCTCCGGTCAACATAATATTGATTTCAAATGTATAGCCAGTCTTTTTTTTTTGGCTGGCTTTATAACTTGGGGTGAGTCTTCGCCGCATCCACTAAAGCTCTTCATTGTCTACGATCTTGTGTTTTTATTTACTATTTTTGTACCCTAAACTGTAGCATTTCAAATCACCTTGTATATGTCAAAACACCGAAATATTATTTCAATCCTTTTTGCGTCACCGAGTTGATAATAAACCCATTTTAAAGTTTGTTTATATGTCACAGATGTGTATTTCCTTGGTATTCTTTTGATCAAAGCCGCTTTAGGATTTTATGCTTTATACCTAGCTGGCTGAACGATTTTTGACGAGAATTGCATCACTCTCAGTGGAGGCGCTGTCAAAGGCAGTTGGCTTTAGTGTTAGTCCGAATTTTTATCTAATTCGAAATGTTTTTCCTTTCTTATAAACCAAATAATGCGAACTTTTTGTTCATCGGTATTTTGAAGATGGAAGATATTAGTCTCTGTTTATTTCCAATTCGTTATTAAATAAACATCCCATATGTGAGAAATGAATATTTGTTTACGTTTATAAAATGTTTATTTCGTATACAAGCGTCGACCTCCCTTGGTTTATATAATTTTAGCTGAGAAATTTTGATGACCCAATTATTAGGTAAATTTTTTTCGTGAGAGAAATACAGATTTTATTTTTTAATTTTGAATTTTTAAATGGATTGATGTTTTGTGTCGAGTAAGCTAACGTATATGTGATTCGTCAGACAAATATAGGAGATTTGTAAAACGTTATTTTCAATATAGTCCGGGTACTGTGAGGAAAATTTTAGTACGGATACCGTGATTGAAATTTTTTAATTCCCGAGAAAAAACATGTTTTCTGTTCTACAGTCTGTGTTTTGTCCGTATTGTCTTTTGTTTTATAAGTAGGAAGAATTAGTAATACGGCTTCGTTTGTCTATGACCAAGACCGATTTGTTAGTGACATAGAGCGAAAGTATTAATATGTTTCTTCTTTCTGTTAGTTATGTGTCTTTGTGTGGTCAGATGTTGTAGAATAGGTATGTTAATGGTAGTGGAATGTATTAGTTTGTGGTTTGAGTATTGGTTGTTTAAGATATTCTATAGGACGTACAGACACGTGACCTAAATTTGTACATCCGTGGATATTTCTGTTGATGTGAGACTGCGTTTAGAGCAGCATTCCTTTTTGTAAATTCGACATTGTTGTGGTCTTCTAATATACTTTATTAGACCAAATAGAAAGGATAGGCCTTTCTATGTGTTGTGGTGTTTGTGATGTGATGTTCATGATGTGGTAGAAGCGGAGGTAAAAACACTTGCATTGTCCATTGTGACGCTTTGATAAGCTGAGGTGAAAGTACCTGTCCGCCACCTATCGTGAAAATGTGTATGTCGACTGTAAGACCCCGTTTCGTTAAACAACTGAAATAGTTCTAGTACTACCATTAAATGACCCACTAAGAATTCAAAGTCTTATGTAGTGATTCTGTTTAAATTTTGCTGAATAATGATGAATGACGATTTTTGTGATTTGTGTGACGAATATATTCGATTTAATTATCATCCGTGAAATAATTATCATCCGATATGATTTATTTTTTGATGGTGCTCTTTTGTTCCCTTCCCAAACTATGTCTTTGACCTTATTAGTTGTCACGAGAGGAACAGCTAGGGCGATGAGTTTTGTTATTAGTTTTCGCCTTGTGTATATATACTCTTCTTCTTTATGTTTCTTACCATTAAGTTTGAAATTTTTATACTAAGTTAAAAGTTTGATTCGTAACGACGGACTGTGGTATCTTTTTGTCCCTTTAGAAGTCTTTAGTGATTCTTGTGTTCCTTTGGAAAACTGTCGTAACTTTTTTTTTCTTGTAAGACTTTTACGATTTTTTTTTGAGACTGAACTGTTTGTGTATCGATTATGGCTTGTATGCAATATGCCCCTTTTCTTTATTTATTTTGAAGATTGTGTAATAATGTTTTGGAATTATTTTCTTTTTTATTATTTTGGGAGTTTCCTGACTTTAAAATTTTTCGTTGTGGTCGATCCCAGAGAATATTCTTATAGAACTATTGGCCATCCTGCTTTCTTCTGTTTGGTTTATTCGATTTTTAACCAATAGTTGGAAATTCATTGTTTGACTGTCATAGTCAAGTTTGTTATTGTTTGATGCTATTTTGGTTATTTAACTCGTGGATAACCATAACGAAACTTACATAAGCTGTTTTCTCTTGTGAAAAACTTTTCTTCCTCGTGCTATTTTACGAATCGATAGTGGGGTACTATTTCTATTTTATAAAAAATATTGGCATAAGGGCTACTGGTGCCATAAGGGTGTTAATTATGAACTAAGCATATAATGTTTTTAAGTCAATATTCGTGATTTTCTCTTTCATGCCACTTGAAAGTTTTTTAGTTTTCACAAGAAAGAACCTGCAAGAATAGATATAACAGCAGGTCACAAAAACAAAAAAAATTTACATTGAAAAACTTGTGAAAACTTTTTTTTAACACTTTTTAGCTTTAATTACATGGTTTCTAAGACTAACACAATACAGAATAATATTTTGATGAGTCAAAATCTATGTGTTTAAAAATCTCTGTACAGGGAAAGGAATTGCCATATCCATTCTCAACAGTAAAAAACCTTGATGAGTCCAGTTAATCGTAGTAGTTGGCAACAATTGCATGCGAAACTGGAATTATATTGTAAAATGTTTTTTTATAACAATGTTTCACTTAACAATTTGGCACTAAAATTGTTGCTCTATTTCTGTTTTATTTTTTTTTTCATAATGAAGAGCATATAGAGATAGCAATGAAAAGAGTCCATGTAGAACAATAAAAAACAATTATTACTATTTTTATGTGATGTAAATTAAAAAAAATCTAAATGTAAAACAACAACCACTATAGCAAATTTTTATCTTATTTTTACTGATTAATTGTAAGTTTTATTTTAAAATAATCAAAGAGTTTCAACATTAAAAATGCTCTTCTGAACAAAACCAAAAATGTGACTTAAGAGGTATAAAAAATAAAATCGTAGTCAAACTTTGTATTGAAATTTAAGGGTATATTCCTCAGTTGTCTTACATGACTACATAGGTACGTACTTCTTCAGATAACTGCTCTAATGTGTAATATAACCACAGCATTTAAATTGAGTAACCACCTCTATTCTTGATTTTTTTATACATTATCTATTATTTTCCTTGTTTCTTGTTTTCTGCATTTAACCCTGCTGAACCGTTTGTGTTAACTATGCAAATGCACTATTCGGGTCAATATGACCCAACTATGATTTACGGTCCTTAACCGAAATAAAATAAGCTTATGGTGCAAAACAAAATTTTATTAAAAACATTTGTAGTTAATTAAACAAAAATTGTGTTGCTAATGTTAATTAAACCTTAACAAAAATAAAAGGCATTTTTTTTACAATCCTAAGAACAAATACATACAAAAATTAATTTAGTTTACAACTGGGACAGTAATAAAAAGAATAGGTTTTACAAACACGTTTGTGACATATACAACATAAAATATTATTCTTGTTGTTATTTTTAGAGCAAAATTCTGCTTCTGTTCGTGTTCTTTTTACCAGTTCTTGTGAGTCACCAGTAAACATCACCAGTGATGTTTTTCCTAATCTCTCAAGAATAATTCGCCTTTTGTAAGTTTGTTGGTGTTCCATTGGGGATTTATCAATGTCCATAAAACAAGCGCGTTATGGGCAGAAATGTCCAGCATAATATCATAGTTTAGCGATTTGTCTTCCTCTTACATGTATATACACCAACAAGCTGATCCAGAGTATTCACTGTTTCCTTACTGGAAAAGTAATCTAAAATAACTTGGGACTTTTTGTCATTTCTGTCACTAATAGTCTTATTATGATCCAAAGTACTCACAAGAATAACATTTTTATTCTTTTTAGAAATACAGTTAACAACAGTGGGATATTACGTGAAGTACAATGACGAACTATAAACTTTCTTATTCGCAATTTGTGCTGGAAGCCCTAGCTTATTTTTTCTTATAGTCTCCAACACTGTATTTTTTTCTTTTTAGAAGAAGTTGTCCTAAATTGTATAATGTAAAAAAGTTATCACAAGTAATATTGTGGCCTTTCAAATTACTACACAAGTCGCACACTACACACAGTCCATGATTACGTTTCGGCACTGCTACTGCTTCCTTTCCTGTATAGATCTGCAATTTTCGAGCATACAAACTTTTACTGCCACATAAAGTCCAAATTTGTATGCCATATTTTACTGAATGTATAAATGTATGAATGAATTTCTCGGAATGTACTGTTTAAAGGGACAGCGACTTCTAAAGGCAACTAATTGCTCGTCGACGGTAACATCTTTATCAGGTTAAAAAAATTTTAGTACATTTTCTACCCATTTTTTCCAAATCTCACGTATTGCAGCAACTTTATCATTACGCCCCCTATTCTGTCTAGTGTTCTTGTTATCAAAACGTATTACTTGCGAAATTTTTGTAAATACTTCCAGGGACATTGTTGCTCAAAATACACTACGACCCGTTTCTTCATTCCACAAACTTTTAGTTAATTTGCCATGGGACTTAAAATCTCCAGTTATCAATAAAATACCAATGTATGCTTGGTAAAAAAGTAAATTTTATTTAGTCTTTAAAGTCTATAAAGTCTTTCCAGTTGGTTCCAAAAACACGCTGTCCTTCCATGCTGGTCATACTTATAATTTGGTTTGCAACTATGTCAGAAAAGAGTGTGTCAAATGAATTTTTGATATCGAAAATTCATGCACATGCATACCTTGTAACTCCTGGAGAATTATTTATAATATTAGCTGTGGAAAAACGACTGCGTTGATAAAAAAGATCGAGAGACCACTAGATATTACCGCCTTTTGAAGGAACTGTTATAGAAGGTTCTACAGGATGTTTTACGTAGCACAGAATAGCAGAATCATCACTACTTTGTTCCTCACTCTCACTATTTTTATTGTTTTCTATTTCTGAAATGCACTTATTACTCTTTGACACATCCGTGAGCTCGCGAAGCTCATCTTCAGTTAGCGTTCTTCGATGCGACATTATCAACATGCAAACATAGACTGCAATTTAAAATGTAAATGAACTTGCTTGGCATATCTGTGTCCCAGCATAATACTTGAATATCACCCCCACTTCCTCTACGTGACATGCCCTTCGAAACGACTACTAGCTCTTCAGCTGCACTAACCACTTTTTACTAGCTAGAAACAAGTTCTAGCTTGCAAAAACTTGTTTCTATTTATAGACTTACCTGACTGACAAACTGTTAGAAAATATATAAAATACTGCCAAAAACTAAACATACGTACACAGGTAATTTTAAACTGTACGTGGGTCATATTGACCCGAAAGTACTATAGGTAACAATTTTATTTTTATCAAAAAAATCAGGAAGTCGATTTTTTATCTCGTATGCAATTGAAAAACTTCATACTGGGTAATAAAGTCACGAAACACCAAAACGTTACGCCGCGTAATAATTTGCAAAATAAAAAATATTTTTTTTTGTCTGAAACAGACCCGAACAGGACAGCAGGGTTAAAATAAGTGGATTTGCAATGGGTTCTTTTCTAGGCTATGGAGAATCTGAACTCAAGTCAGACATTACGTGACTGCAAGAAACCAATGCAAAGAATTTCAAACTTCTCCACTTACAACACTGTCTAGAAACTGCTGTGAGTTAAAGCAGTTCATTACGCTTCCATTTGCGATAGCGTATAGTTGTCTGTGTATGTAGAAGAAAGGAATGGGCCTAAACGTAGTCCCTAAGTTTATTATTGAATCGAAAACACGTTTATTATGATTTAACAAGAGAGAAAGGGTATATTTATTGATGTGTTGTTCTGAGACGAAGTCGTTAATTTTATTTTCACATTGTTATTGGGAAATATATATGTTTTACTTTGAGTCTCATATTGAGAACAGTAAAAGAGACTGTTGTCGTTGTCATAGCATAATTAGGTCCATTGACAAAAATGCAGTCTTTACTATAATTGAAACACTTGAGATCCATAAGTTAGTTTAACGTTAAAAATGTATAATGGAATCAGTAATCTAAATCACGTATCTGTCTGTATATAGATGTATCTATATAAGTTAGTTAACGTTGAAAATATAGTCCAGTAACTCGGGTGGAAAAAAGGATCTTACCTCTTAATTCTGTCGGATTAAATGGATTGACTTTTAGAAACTACTTGTATTACCCTTCTTTGCAAATGTTATATATAGGTAAACTGCTCTTTTGGTTTTAAATAAAAAATAGATAATTTAAAAAAATATTTTTCTGTGATGTAAAATGCTTAACTTATGAATTAAAATCAATAACAAACTTTTTAACATCTAGAAGCACCCTTTATACAAAAATACTTAAAAAGACTATTTATAGCGTAAAATATTTTAATTTTAAACTTAGATAACTTATGGACTTGGTACAAGGGAGACATTATTTGGCCTCCAGGTACTACTACAAAAATGCCGAGATAAGCGAAAATACGTGTTTCTCTGTTTTATTGAATACAAAAATGCGTTTGATCAAGTAAAACACACAGAACTCATAGAAACCGTAATACAACATGGTATACTGTACCCATGGTAAGTACTACGGACCATAACACTGTAGCACTTATTAAAAAACTATATTGGGATCAAATGGCTTCGATCAAAAATAGACAATCGTCTGACCGCCGAGTTGCCAATAAAAGAAGAGTTCGTCAGGACTGTGTACTTTCTCCACTATTATTTAATATATACTCCGAAAAGATCTTTCAAAATGCCCTCGAAAATACTGAACAAGAAATAAAAATCAACTGAAAATACGCAAACAACGTAAGATATGCAAACTCAAATAAAACAAAACTAATGGTTGTTACACGTGCACCAAATGTCGACAATATTCATATCTATAACAAACATATAGAACCAGTACAAAGATTCTAGTATCTTGGTTGCTGATTAACCAACGATCTTGACCACGAGGTCGAAATACGTGATACTAGGTTCATATTTCAACGAATAAAAAAATTCCTAACTCTATGATATCGTTGGATATCCGATACCAATTTGTAAAAACGTTTATTTATTCCATATAGCTATACAGAGTGGTGGAAACATGGAGTCTCGGAATTTCCAGTATAAGGCGTATAGAATATAGAAGCCTTTTTCTTTTACATACCTATATTTTTAACCAAAGGAAGATTTTTCGAGTTATTTATAAAAAAACCATCAAAAAACGTGACTTTTTCAATGAAAATTTACTGTTTTCAACAAAAAAGTATTAACTTTCGGAAAAAACTGCAAAGGCTCCAGTATTAATTTTAAGCAAAATTTTCACGATTTTTGGTATTTGTTACAAAATGCAAATATTGCATCCGCAAGGGGCACTTTTCATCTTTACGACCCATTCTAGTTTTTGTCGATTGCCGTCGAGTTGATACCAATTTTATTTAAAAACTTGATTTGAACAAGTAAATTCGCTTCCTAGAGCATCTTCAGGGACATTTCGTCAATTTTGGCTTATCCAACAATTATAGAATGTTCTAAACATAAAATTGTACATCACACTACACTACAAAAGGACAAACACTTTACAATTTTTAAAATAGGCGAAGCTACATTATGGTCGGCACCCGGAGAGAGCATCATTTCTCTCCTCTTTATCTCTCCGGGTGCTGATTATAATGTAGCCTCGCTTATTTAAATTTTTTTTAAAGTTTTTGTTCTTGTGTAGTGTAGTGTAATGTAAAATTTTATTTTTATAACATTCTATAATTGTTGGATAGGCCAAAATTGACGAAATGCCCCTGAAGATTCTCTCGGAAGCGAAAGTACTTGGGTAAGATTTAATTAATAAAACTGTGATAGATATCTGCCTTTTATTTGATCAAAATTCATTTATTCAAAAAAACTTATAGACAAAAAAATCAAATTGTAACCATAACTTATTGCTTAAAAAAAACGCAAGATAAAAATACAAGTACTGTTTTATCTATTCGTCATCTAGTTATAATAGTAGTCTACGTCTTAAAAGATGTCGAAAGAACAATTTTTCGACCTTTATTTTTACCATACTGGGCTATTATATCTTTTATATGTCTAAGTCAAGAGCGTTCATAAAATATCATGTGTCTTTACTTAATAACAGGTGATAACTGGTTTGCCTTTAGTTTTCTGGAAGACAACGATGCTAGATATAAAGTATATGTTTTATTTTGCCACGTATTAATGACGCATTGGTAAGGAACCATGCACTCAATTGTAGCTGCTTACAATATATCACAAAACCTTTTATTCAAAGCTCAATTTTATGATTGATTACTGTTGTTATACATATCAAAATAGACCTTATTAATTATATTTAGGGTATGTTTGTAGCTAGGTATATCCTACTCTATTGTGAATTCAATGATATGGAAAGCTGATACACAATGCATGCATTAACAATTTATAATTACAAACCGAAAATGTTCACTCCCTACATCGAAAGCCGGAAGCAACAACCAAATAAGCAGAATTTCAACAACTAGATATGTAAGTGTGATTTTAGGTTTACCTTATTGTACTTGTTTCATTCAGTTTGGGTTTATATTAATTCAATAAATATTTGGGTTATTTATATAGATATTACAACTGTATCAACATACTGGTATATTTAATATTACTCAGTAAAAATTTTTTTAGGAAGTCAAAGATTTTTTGAAACTATTGTTACATATCTTTCTATATTTTTTCATGTAAAAAGCTTTAAATCGGAACAAAACATATCAAAACGTAATGGAATAAATAATATATTGCCGTTAATGTTTTTTTGTATTGTATTTTTTTAATTTGCTACAATACAAAGAAAAATTATAAAGTATATCTCTATTTAAAATCTCAAGGAAACTTACAGACCCGACGTGGTCCATGGGAAAATTACTAGAAAAAACTATCAATACAAGGCTCACTTGGACACTTGAAAGTTTAAATCTACGAACTAATGAGCAAAATGGTTTTATACAAAATCGATCAGGCATAGATAATATACTAGATTTAGAAAGCGATATCCAGGAAGCACTAGCGATGCGACAACACTGTCAAGCAATACTTTTCGATATTAAGAAAGCATTCGACACGTGTTGGAGATATAATATTTAAAAAAAGCTGCACTCATGGAATATCCGGAGAAACTATCTAGAATTTATTAATAACTTTTTAGGACAAAGAGCATTTTAAGTCAGAGTTCAAAGTTCATATTCCGAAGAACATATTGAGGAAAACAAAACCCCTCAAGGTTCTATAATTAACCCGACATTATTCCGAATCGCCATAAATGATATAATTAAAAATTTACAAAAACCTTTGAAAGCTCGTCTTTACGCAGACGATTTGGTGATTTATATCAAGGGCAAAGATTCTGCACTTATGTCGAAATACTTACAAAATATTCTAAAACAACTGAAAGAATGGTCCTACGACACAGGATTTAAATTTTTCGTATCTAAAACAGTGGGAATGATATTCACTAATAAACACGCTTTCAGTAAACCAATATTAAAGTTTTTTAATTTAAAGCTCATGTTCAAAGCAGACATAAAATTCATGGGAATGTGGTTGGACAAAAAACTATCCTGGAAAAAACACATAGATCAACTTGTCGCATCGTGTAATAAAAATATATTAAAAACTTTATCTAACAGGGATTGAGGCTCTGATTATGTTACACTAATTAGTCTATATAAAGAATTAATTAGATCTAAAATAAATTTTGGCTCCATTGCATATATTTCTGCATCCGACACAACATTAAATCATTAGATAGTATACAAAACACCGCATTAAGAATTGCTGTGGGAGCATTTAGAACAACATCGGTAGAAAGTTTATATAGTGACACTGGAGAACCATCTTTACTACATCGTTGCATGTATTTAACATTAACACATAAAACTTCTATAGCATCCAATCGAAATAGACCTATTTTTGATAATACATTTAATAACAAACATACACTTTAAAATAGATCTAATTCACACAAACCTTTCTATGAGAGAATTCGATGCTATCTACGATATTTAAACTTATATTTTCCAGATATATTTCAAATAAATTTGAACCATTGTGAACCAATGGTGTACCAATATCCCCGAAATAAATTATAATCTCACTGTTTTTAATAAGCATTCTATAAATCCGGCTGTTATTAACAATAACCTCAATTCAATCATAAACAAACATGGAGAAAATTGCTGCAGGATATTTACAGATGCATCTAAATGCAAAACGGGAGTTGGTGCTGCATATGTAACGTCTAACAATCAATTTTAATTTAGACTACCCAAATATTTTAGCATCTTATCTGCTGAATTTTATGCAATACTCAAAGTTCTTGAACATATCAACAATAATAAAATGCCAAAATATTTGATTCTAAGTGATTGCCTTGGTGTTTTACAAACCTTAAATCATATGTGTCCTAAAAGCCCCCTAGAAAAAATGGTAAAGTCTGAACTAAAGCAAGCTGAAGAAAATTACAAACGTATTACCTTCATATGGATCCTATCCCATATTGGTATTAAGGGAAACGAAGCTGCAGACCAGTGCGCGAGTAAAGTGAAGGAAAGTGTCGAAACAAATGTTACGGAGTATCGAATTCCCGCGTGTGATATAAAAACGTCTATAAAAAATTTAATTACGTGTAAGTGGAATCAAGAATGGAATTATTCACAGACAACACTAGGAAAAATTAAAGACAATGTTTATCCATGGCTACCTAGAACTCGAAATCAAAAACTGCAAACCATCATTACTCGTCTTCATTTAAGCCATACAAGATTGCATTCGTACCTTTTTACCAGAGATAATCCCGATAAATGTGACATTTGTGACGAAACAAACAGTATTAAACATTTTTAAATTAATTGTCCACTTATTGTAAATGAACGCAACAGGTTCAATATTCCAAACAATATCAATAAACTCTTAGGTACAGACTTTAATTATGTTGATTTGGGAAAATATTTACAATGTATAGGATTATATTATAAAATTTAAACTATTAGAATTGTACACCTACACTGTATTCACGTTAATCATCTTATGGTGGATGCGGTAAACTTTTTCAATAAAAAAAATGTCAAGGGTGTTTTTAGAGGCATAGATGTGTACTTTGGTAACACTTTTTTAACTGTCAGCCATTTTGAGAGCGGTTAAGTAATTTATGTTAAGTTTGGTTTGACTTGACTCTCGAACATCGCTTTCAAATTGTATAAATTTATTTTGAAAATTGTGGTTGTGTTCGAAATACATATCGCGCACTACGTCCATTTTATGGTCAACATAATGGTCCATCAGATCAAGTAATTCAATTAACCATGGAACGTTTTTACACCACGTTTAATTAAAATAATAATATACATTCACAGACACGTCATACACTACGTACAGAAGAAGCTGTTACTGCTGTAGAGCGTAGCATATATAGGAAGACCCAAATCAGTCTATATTTCATCGTGCACAGCAGTTGGATACGTGTCTATCCGCTTTATGCACGATTTTATAAAAAAATCTTACCTTGTGTGCTAATAAAATCCAACTCATTCAATCATTCAAGAATTTAAGATACATCATCAACTAGCAAGGCGTAGATTCGTAGATTCGGTGAATGGGTCCAAAAGAGATTGCCGTTAATTCCGATTTTCATAAGCAAATTGTATTTAGGGATAAAGCTCACTTTTGGTTAAATGGCTACGTCAACAATCAAAACTGCCTGATTTGGAGTTAAAATAATCCTTAAATGTATGATGAAAAACCATTACATCCAGAAAACCTAACTGGTGTACTTTGTGGTCTGCTAAAATCATTGGACCGTACTTCTTTAAAAACGATGCTGACCAGAATGTTACAGTCAATGCTGACCGCTATAGAGCCATGAATAATGCCTTTTTCATTCCCCAGTTAACCAACTATGGTGTGCAGTAGCTGTTGTTTCATTAAAACAGCGCAACATGTCACACAGCTCGTGCCCTAATTGATTTATGGAAGAAAACGTTTAGTAGCCGCAACTGTTCTCCAAAATCATGCGATTTAACACTGCTAGACTATTTTATTGCAGAATCGAGAGGTACTAACCACCAATAAATCTCAAAAGTTCACAATTCTTTGGACATATTATGTGAAATGAATCCAGATCAAGCCATCCTGCAAGGAAAAATATTTGGAAAGCGAGGTCCAGGAAGAAGAAGAACATCTTGGTTAAATAACCTCAGAATCTGGTTCATTACAACATCTGTGCAGCTTTTCCGCGCTGCTGCAAATAAGATAAAGATTGCCATGATGATCGCCAACATTCGTAACGGATAGGCACATCAAGAAGAAGAAGAAGACTATTTTATGTGGGGAAATGTCAAGTCGCTAGTCTACGTCGATAAGCACGATTGATCTCTTACAGGAGAGCATTCGCCACAGTAATGCGGAAAAACGGCGACAAATAAGGGAAAAAGTTACGATTAGCCAATTTTCTCAGATTAGACAAATATCTTTGTTTTCTATACCTATAGTAGTCCTATAACTCTAAAATACACACCTTATAACATTTTTTTTTCACTTTACATAACTATTAATACAGATTTATTTCATAAGAAACAAAATTCTAGTAAAACGTAGCAAAATATTAGGTGCGTAAACTAGTTAATATACGTTTTTTGTCTACCTAATTAGCTTTTTTCAGAAGTCAACGAGTAAACATCAGGCTTCTACTTAGTATTTTTAATAAAAACTTGTTGGTTTAATGTGATTGTTTATCAAGTAAATATTGGTAAGTAGATATCACTTAAATACTTTCGACAAATAAAATTAGGCCAGTCGTTTCTGGCCATACTTAATATTTTGGCATCCAAAATATTAAAATCAAATTATGACATCATCATCACAAACAGCTCAACCTAGCTTCGCTGCAGTACCCAAAATAACACAGAAAAATCTATAACAGCAACATCATGTCCCAGTAGAACTCAAGCCATTGTTATGAACGCTATCCCAGACGTAGTAGTATTTGATAACATAAAGGAAATCGACGAAATTGTACCCCTAAAGAAATAACCTTTGCTTCACGTATTTCTAATCAGCGTGTATGCATCTATTTTTCTTCCGTAACCGTAGTAGATAATCTTCTAAAATATAATTCGACGGTTTCGGTTAGAAATCAAATAATATCTATTCGCAGACTTATCACTCCTGCAAAGAGGCTACTACTTTCTAACGTGTGTCCTTCAATCCTGAATGCAATTATAGAGCAAGCACTTAAAAATAAACTTTGATTACAACTTGATTTCCCTATCTCGCATATCTGTTGTAGTTCTCCGGAAGACGAATATGCTCACATCTTCAGTTTTCGACGCTCAGTCTTTGTGATACCAGATAAAGAATACTTTAACTTAAATACTTCAATTGTAATCGCATATGAAAATACAAATCATAGAATATTTATTCTTTCGGACAAACTAGAACGCTTTTTATGTAAGCAATCTGGACACACTGCAGACTCCTGCCCTAACCCTCAAGAAATATCTAGCAATCCCTCTCCAAATACAACTTATAGCCAAATCCCAACCAATCCTCCTTTATATATTTAATCAATATCCTCAATCTATTTAAATAACCCTCCTACTGACATAACAACCCAAAATGAACAGTCTATAACAAAATTATCTGTCCCTTCTAACTCTAGCATAAAAAGAACTCATTTCACTGACACAAGTCTTGAATCATCTTCTTTACTGGTTACCGCTAGCCCTCTAAACTTAAACTCTAATAACACACCAAACAACAACCTTCGCAACTCGTAAATCAGCTCCCGAAAAGAAAACAAAAACTGATGACAAAGAAATTGGTAAAATAAGTCCATCTGCTCATTCAAGTATTGAACAATTAATTTGTGTGAATCCAGAAAAATTTTCGTTATCAGCAATACAAATATTTGCCTTCCTAGAAAATTCCTTTGGGAGTAGTGATCCTCTCAGAGAAGCTCATAATTTTACCACGAACATTCATTCTCTCCTCGAAGATCTTACACAAATATACCAAACTGTATACCATAAAATTCTATAGACGCTGATAAACTTACCAGCCTTTATCCAATAATTCATGTGACTCTAACTGCAATGATATCGATCTTTTTTAAAATTAATAAATTAGTACAACGTATATTCTTTCTACTAACCAAATAAGTTTTCAAATTCACTATTTTACAATGGAACTGCGACGGATACTATCCGCGCCTTGAACACATGCAATATCTTATATCAATTTACCATCTAAATTTTCTTTGTCTTCAAGAAACTAATTTTAATACAACTAATATTCCTCATCCTAAATCCTGTGAAGGATACCACTTCATTAGAATGAACTGCTTCAGAATGCTACCATTAATAACGAATCTTGAGACAATTGCCATAACTACATATTACCTCAATAAACTTACGATCTGCTCCATATATATTGCCCCAAAATATTCTCTAAAAGAAGAAGAGCTCCTAGACCTTATATTCCAACTTCCACAGCCGTTTATACTCACATAAGACTTCAATGCACATAACAGTATGTGTGGTTCTTTTAATCAACATTTGGACGGGAAAAAGTAGTTGAAAATATTATTAACTGCACAAATTCATGTCTTCTTAACACAGGATCTAATACTCATTTTAATATTTCCTCTGTATCTTTTTCTGTTATAGATCTTAGTATTACTGACCCTAAATCTGCACCTTTTTTAACCTGACAAGACAAACAGCTGACGATCTCTTTGATAGCAATCATTATCCTATAATAATTTCCAACACTTGTAATGAGACTACCTCTGCCAAAAGCTATTGGCGCCTAAATAAAGCTAACTGGCCAGAGTATTCAAAAGCTGTTGACACTCTCTTGCTCACTCATGATCATTTTATAATCAATAATGTATACTATTTGTTAACGTCAATAACAGATACTATTCTTTCAGCTGCTAAGACTCATTTTGGCAAAACATCATTCTCTCAAATCATAAAGCAGTTCCTTGGTAGAACTCTTTTTGTGAAGAGGCGATTCGCCAACCAAAAAAAAAACGCCTTAAATAAGCACCAAAAAAATAGAAGCCTTGAAAATCTAATAAATTACAAAAAATTCAAAGCCAAAGCCAAACACGTAGTTAAAAAAAGTAAAAAATCATCCTGGCAAGATTACGTGTCATTATCAACGAAAACTCCAAACCTAGCCAACTTTGGAAAAAAATACGACAATTTCAAGGTCACAAAACTAATAATAAAATTACAAATTTAAATTTAATTTTAAATGGTATAGAGAGCGCTTCACATGAACTTATTTCTAACGCCTTTGCCAAACATTTTGAGGACAAGTTCAGGAATAAAACCAATAATATTACTTTATCTCATCATAACTAATATTCACACAGAAATCATCTGATATCATCTGAATATAGTAGATCCCGTAATTCTCCTTTCACTATGCATGAGCTGATATCTGCCTTAGCTAATAGCAGAAACACTGCAGCTGGGCCCGATGATATTCCTTATGCATTCCTAAAGCAATTGTCTAATTATTATAGTCAACAATAAACTACTTAATTTATACAATATAATCTGGAATTCTCATAAATTTCCATCTCAATGGAGCAAATCTATTGTTATACTAAAACTCAAGCCAAATTAGCCAACTATTTTTCTACAATCTTACAGGCCCATCTCTCTCACATGCACTGAAATAGCTAATGGAAAAAATGATTAACAAACGTCTTTTATGGTATTTTGACAAACATAAAATTATTCCAAAGGAACAATCTGGCTACCAAAGACAGCGCTTCACAAGAGAACATCTAGTAATCCTTCCAACCCATATCTTCAACGCAGTAAATTACAAGCAAGATTTGATAGCAACTATCTTGCTTGATAGTTGCTTTTCTTCTCTGGGATATACGAGCTTGAAAATACCTCCTATTTCTCCATCTCCAAGCATTTTCTCGACCGTTGCCAGACTTTAAACAGAATTTTTACAGGGTCTGGGTTGTAATTCGGAAACAGTAGATGGCCTTTTTGCCATTAGTCCTCTTTTATTAAAACGTCTTCTAACTGTTTTCTCAATTATATTCACATTTTAAACCTTCCTTAGACGGTTTCTTGCAGCAATTGCAGTGAAATGGCTATTTTTCAAAAGTTTTAGCACAATAAAATGATCATCTCTTTGCGAGGTAACTATTCTATAAACAGAAGCAGGTCAACGCCAGTATATACTAGTCTTTCAGCAATGGAAAGCTCTCCATACTATGGTTCTCGCAATACCTACAGTTTTGGTCAAATAAGCTTGACTTCTTGCATCTTGTAGCAAAGCAATATTTCGAGCAACATCTATTGTAGATAACACCATATCTTAATTATACACTTAGTTGAAATCCACGTTTGAAAAGCTAAGTTACTATTTAATTAAATGTTTTTACCTTAAAGGATATACAGCGACTACATACAACAACAACATAAACGTCAAAACTGTCAAAAACAAGCATACATGATCGTAATAAATATTTAAATTGAAGAAACCTATTTTCAAAATCAAAATCTTACTTCACTAATAAAACGAAAATCACGGCTTTATAGAGCTCTTTTTGTCTGGGCTAGGTCACTCTAATTATTATCAACGCAAAGGATCATTGCAGAAGAGATGATTATAATATAGAAAGTTTCTATCTTACAATGCCTCTTTAAAAATTTATTCTTTATCGTATTAGGTTTGATGATAAGGAAACATATGCAGGGCGATTAAAAATTAACAAACTAGCTTCCATTTATGTGGTCTTTGATTAGTCAAAAAAAAGAGGAAAAATGGTTATATTTATTTAGTATTGGTTACCATGAAATATTTGTTCATAATAGGTCTATCAAAGTAGCGGTGTGTTAGGCCGAAAGTTGCCCTAGTTGAAATCTGTAATCTGTACAACGGGTATCAAATTATAGAAGATGGACCGTGGTAATATTCTATAGACTAAATGGTGGAATATCCAATACTCAGGTGATGTAATATAACAAAAAAATAGGAGAGCAGGTTGTAGCAATCTTACAAGGATGCTCAGACTAATGAAAGTAAGCCAAAAAGGTGAACCACAAAATTAAGAAATTGTATTACTTGCTGGAAGGTAGATCCACTGCGGCTGGAGTAAGATAGAATAAAAAAACTTGTTTTTCTGCTACAAATGCAATGCATTTAGGTATAATAAAGCATATCAAAGATGTATTTTACAACTGTAGGGAACCACAACATTATGTAGCTTTTGTTTTGTTGTAGAAATTTGTTGGGATTATGATTAACATTTTAAATATATTTGTTGCGTTATGTTTTTTTCTATTTTTATTTTCTACGTGAAACCATTATATTTTAAAATTTGTCCTAAGTCATATCTGAGCAAGTTTTGATAGAAAATATATTTCTTTGTTTAGCAAAAATTTACTGAACCATACTTCGAAATCCTGTCAAAATGAATTCATGCAGTGCACGTGCTCTTACTAATTTGCTTTATCTCATCGTATACTTTGCACTTGATGCTGATTATTTGTGTTTTTCTGTTTTTGTTTATTTGTTCTACCATAGATACCACTTAACATTTTAACTTATGTCAATCTAATAATTTTATAATATCTATTTAAATCATATATTATGGACTTTTTTGGTCTTACTTCTTATGGATTCTCCAACCCATTTGCTGATATGGTGAGAGCAGATTACATTGAACCAATCGCACCGCCCAAAAATCCTCTAAAAGCCGAAAGTAAGTTTAAAAAATCTCTTTCCGAAAAAATTAAAGTGTTAGATTGTTATATTGGACACGCTGATGGTTATGCTTATAAATCACATGAACGATTAGAAAAGATGAAAAGAAAATATGTACGTAAGCCCGACGGTCCTATAGATATGTATAATTATCCTGGAACAACATCGATGGAGGTAATAAGTTTAAATCAGATCGTTCATATTAGGATAAAATATTACATTTTAAAGTTTTTTTAATAATATTATTTTTTAACTTAAATTATTCTCTACACTTTGAGTGCTAGATTTAATTAATTTCTCCTTCGGTTTTAGTATAAATATAACAGCTCTACAGGCCCTATAGGCCCGTAGCTTCGATAGTCTCGACCACTCTTTCCACTCTTCGGACATTCAGTTCTTTCCAGACTTTTCTTGCAATTTCTTTTATGTCAGTACGAATCGCATCAAACCACTTCCTTTGAGGTCCCCTGTTATTTTATTTTCTTATTCTCCCGCTTGCAGAACTCTTGGAAAGTTTCTTTCTTTTATCATTCGTAAAACATGTCCCAACCATCTAAATTTTAGTGTCCTAATTTTTTGTGTTATTTTGGGTCTCTTATAAATCACCATTAGTTCCTGGTTTATTTTTCTGCATCATTCTCCGCCAGTTTCCTTTTTTAAAGAATTTCTTCTCCCAAATCTTTACCTTTTTTTTCTTTCTGATTTATTGTCCAAGTTTTACATGTACATAATACTGTTGTCTTACTATTGTTTCATAAGTTTGAATCCTGAATGCACTGGACACGTGTTGATTTAAATACAAGTTATGATTTTTGAGGATGCAGTCAGTTTATTTGGCCCACAAGACAAAGAAAACTCTTTGACTTACTCTCAAGCTTTCGAATTTTATTTAATTCTTTTTCAAGGCATCTATAAAAAGAAATATAAATTAACTAGTTAAAATTGTTAATTGTCTTACTCACTAGTCGTGAGATTACAGCTGTCAATATTGTACTCTACAAAACAAACCATTATAAATATATTAAATTTTTTTTTATTAAAAATAACTATATTGTCACTATATATGTCATTGTCATGGTTTGATTAATGGACATATATGAATGAAAATACAGTTATTTTATGTGGAAAGCAAAACCAGTAACAAATAACTTGTCTGAATTCTCCTGACCTCAAGAGATAATAAGATATAATGCATTCCATCGATGAAAACACAGAAGACCAAAACAGCAAATTCTGACAAACACATAAAATCTAGATAATACTTAGCTCTACCAACAGAAGAAGCCCCAGCACGCAGCATTGAAAATTTTATTATTTGATGTTTCTTCTCAGGCTGTGACTATTAAAAAAATAAAAGAAACTAACAAAAAGGCGACAGCCATCAAAAAAAAAATTAACAGAACCCCAAAACCTGGGCACCAAGGACCCACATCCTCGGACACCGAGTCGCCAAACTGGGCGCAGCCCGTAAGGGAGACTCGAGACCTAAGCAAGCAATTTCAGTTCGATAATATGTCACTAGAGAAAGCAGCAAAATAGCGCGCCACGATAGCCTGCATTGACCGGTTAGGATATCATGTTGGAGTTGTTATAACCAGGACTTCCACGCAAAAAGCATTTTTCTATTAGTTGTGCCCCTATCGCGCATCAGAGTGCTGTATGGGGGAAAGGTATGGCGGTACGATGGATGCGATGGAGCATTGGAATGCGGTAGAGTGACTCCTGTTTTTCATTCGAGTTTATACACCTCACTTCAATGAAATGTGAACATCTCTCACAGGCTGAGTTTACTTAAATTATTTGCTTGCTTGCAATACCAATAAAGACGCCACGGTAAATAAAGTTGGAAAAGTGAAGTAGAAGCATAAGAAAAAACATTGATAAACGTTAGAACTTGGGGTTGAGCGGTAAGAGACTATTAATACCAGATTAGCAAATATTAGAGAAGATTAAAGCTCAATTTGGACTCTAGCACCAAAGAAGGACGAAAATTGTTAACGAATATTTTCCTTCAAATTAAAGTGGGGCCTACTTAAATAATTTTTTCCTTCTTTTTGGGCCTACAAATTGCTTACCTTGGTAAAATTAGTCAAATTTTTGTCCAATTTTTTACTTATCTTTTATAGCGCAGTTACCTTACTATTACTTTTATTCCAGTATTTCTAAGATTTAAAAATTATCAAGATTTACATTTATCTAGTTATATTAAGAAATCGTCCAATAATTTCACTAAAAAATTACAATTTTTTAATTTATAGATAGGATGGTGGCAAACAGATACAACTTTGGATTCCGAAACATGGCACAAGGAAAAACGATATCCAAGTACAAAATCTGAATTAAGTAGATACGTCGAAATATGTATGAAAAAGGACAAAGCATTTAGACCAACTGCATACTAATTAATTTGGTATTATTCAAGATACGAACCATTCAAATACCAAAGCACTATTAAACATTTTACTTAATATTTTTTGTTTACAAATAATGAAATGGTTTAATAAATGAACGTATTTTGAATATTAATATTAGCTTATAAGACTTTATGCCTATTAGATGATTTATATGGTCTACCCCTAACTTAATTCCAATTTAAATAGAATTTTAAACTTAGACATAATAAACAACCACATGCATATATTGACCATTACTGAATTTTGTCCCAGCTTGCATCAATTACACCTCAATGTTAACATCAACGAGATGCACAAGTGCATATTTAAATATTTGTCGAAAAATCAGTTATACTCAAAAGAACTTCATGCTGATTTAGCACTAACATTAGGGGACTGTGTATTTTATTTCAGTTAATTCATGAATGTCAGTGTCTCGTTTTACGTTTTAAATCTTGACAAAGACAAGGGTTTCCTGCCGAAAACTAACATACTGTTTAATAACATAGGTAGAAGAGGGTTTATTAGGTTGTCACCTAGTTGACTGGATTTATACCACTTAGACTTTTAGTTGTGGAATTATTGAAAAATCAAACTGTATATAAATAGGCCAAATAAGATCGAAGAGCTAAAACAATATATAAGAGCAGAAGTTTTAAACATTACTCCTAATATGATTCAGAATGTCAGTGATAGATCTCAATATCGAAGTGACCACTATCAAAGAGTTAATGGTGGTCATTTAAATATTTGGTTTAATGAAATGCCTTTTCTCGTCCTTGTGTATTATAAAGGATTTCCTTCATTATTTCATAAAGTAATTAGAGAAGAATAGCTGCTAAACTCTGTACCGTTGAATTTGTCTCTAAAAAACTATTCTTTTTTTTAATCATAGTGTCTTTAAAAAAAAGTCGTTGAAGTAATACCTTCTATAAATATAATAGAAAAAAATACAGTGAGCAACAAAACAATGACAATTTGCAAAAAAAAATCGATTAGTTTTTTTGTTTCTCCATACTCTCTCACGAATACCGAAATTTGTTACTATCATAGTATTATTGATAAAGTATTACATAACTATTTCTAATACGGTGTCCATATACGTGCTCTGATTGTGTACCCCTCTACAATACGTCACGTGGATTTGTGTTACAAAGGCGGTCACGTGCTCTTACTGACCAATACTATTTTAAAAATGCAGACAAGTTGCTGATTTTTTTTCAATCGAATTATTTATTCTTTCCATATTATTAACAAGACACGAATATCTAGTCAGCCTGCTAGGCGTTTGTTATACAGATTGAACGAAATAAATTCGGAACATAGGAATATAATGTATTTCGGCTCAATTCTGCTGTAGCTGGTTGGCCAACAAAAGATTGTCAAATAATTATATTATAAAAAATCCCATACTTCAGCGTGCTGCTGGATTCTGAACTCATAAAAATTGAAAGCTACACATAAATCTACGATTTTATTATGCTGTCAAACCAGTTATAGTCCAGGAAATGTAGCATTTCACCTCGCAATTTTTTCCTGCGGCGTGGATTGACTTGAAATTTAACAGAAGGTAGGTAATAGCCGAAAGATCAAAATCTATATCGAACCAAAGTGCACCAAAGCCTAGGGGGTGGTTGCCACCCCATCTCCGGGGTGAAAATTTTTTTTACGTTTTAACTACAGGTTTCGATTAGAAAAGTGATTCTAAACAAAAAATGTGCTATACATTTTTTTTATAGAATGAAATTTTTCACGTTATTCGCGATTGAAAGTAACAACTTTTAGACGAAAAAATCCACGTTTTTAATCGATTTTTCGCGAATAACTCAAAAATGGTGCATTTTATCAAAAAAATTGTAGAGAACAAATTTATAGCTTTTAAAAAGACAAATACAATTACAAATACAATATCAATGTTCAGCGGTTTTCTTCAAATGCCAAATTTGAAAGATTCAAAGTCAAATATCGGGAAAATGATGCATTTTTGGAAGAAAACTCACAAAACCTTTTTTAAAGAGCATAAATAGACCTATCATAAAAAAATAAGATCAATACCTCATTTTTTACGAAAAAATCGAGGAAAACAACACCCTAACCATCCCCATAATTAAAATCGTCTTCACCCTTCTGCAATTCCCTTTGTAGATGTATTGTTAATACGTCCAAGTAGTTTGACCCATTAAAAATGCTTAGTTTTAGAAAAAGTACAGCTTAAAGCGAGAAACGATTTACAATTTCATATTTTTTACCCTTCTTTTTTAAATATGCCCGAAAATACTGAATATATGAAAAAAATAAAAATTACCAAATTGTAGCTTTTTTAATGACTAAAATTACACTTTATTTAGATTTGTTGTACAATGAATATTTGGCGAGATATAGCCGTTCAAAGCATCGATTTACGATCAAGCACCATCTTTTTCGAGCCCTTTAAACTCACCCCATTTAAAAACCAAGGGTTCCAAAAAGATTTAATTTACAGATCCTTGTAGCTAATAAAAACCTCTACAAATCGTTTTTGAAGAAACACTCTATCGGTAAAAATTAAAGGATATACGTTAAAAAACCAGTTAATTTTTTTCCGGAAAATTCCATTAGTATAGTACAGTACATTTCGGAGCATATTAATCTACAAACCCGGTATATTAGGTAGTGGGGCGTTATACATTCGAAATTTTAAGCGTTCTTATTTTGAAATCCCATACAACAGAATAAAACATCTGCTCATATGTCTATGGCTTGGCAATGTAAATATCAGAGCAACAGATTGGGGATGGTATTCCAAAGATGGTTTGTTATTACCCGTACGCATGAACAAACAACCTGCACCCGATAAATTTTTGAAAATTATTTTTTGCCAATGCAAAAAAAGATGCGGCGTTTCATATGGGTGCAGAAAAGTTGGTTTATACTGTAACTCTACTTGTTCTGGGTGCTCAGGTGAAGGGTGCAATAACAGTCCACCAATAATTGAGGAAGATGAGGATGACATATATCACGATGAAGATGTAATTGATGACGAATAAAATTAATATTATAATTGTTTTACCTATAAATGTAAATATTTTCAACTATTTATGTAAATGTATAAGAATATATGCCTTTTTATGTTGATAATTTTTTTGTATTTAATTCTACTTTTTTCAATTTATATTTTATAAATTAGTTTATAAAAACTGCAATGTTGTAAAGGGTGATTTTCAAAAGTTGAGAAGTTGCAAAATTTTGGCAAAAAAATTGTTTTCACCTATAGCACTCATAACAATTGATTTTTAAGGGTTGAAAATATATGAATTTGTATTTTAAAGTATAAAAAACTCACTATTTAACTAATCCAAACTAAATTTCACTCATCTTAAGATTTGTAATATTATTTTACAATTTTTTAAAATTAAGGGTAGTTTTCACCCCTAAGAACAATCAGGGTTCATCGGCATGACATAAACTATAAAGCAGAGGGTGAGTTGAGCTTAATTCCAAATTTTTATGCAAATTGTTCCAAAGTGAAATCATTTTCTTCGCATTACTAATTTTTTTATATTAGTCTCTAATAAGGGTCGTTTTTTAAGGGTTGAAATATGATGGAACTTTGTTCAAAAGCATGAAACTATCATTATTTAATTAATTCAAACCAAATTTTACCCATATTCAGGTTTAATATGTTATTTTATAATTTTTGACAATTAGGGGTAGTTCTCACCCCTAAGAACAATCAGGGTTCGTCGACATGACATAAACTATAAAGCAGCGGGTGAATTGAGCTTAAATCCAAATTTTTATCCAAATCGATCCAAGGCGAAATCATTTTTTTAGAATTAGTAATTTTTTACATTAATCTCTAACAAGGGTTGCTTTTTAAGGGTTGAAATATGATGGAACTCTACTCAAAAGTATAAAATAATCATTATTTAACTAATTCAAATCAAATCTTACCCATATTCAGGTTTAATATGTTATTTTATAATTTTTGACAATTAGGGGTAGTTTTCACCCCTAAAACCCTTCAGCGCACTTCGGTTCGATATAGATTTTGATCCTCGGGCTATTACCTACCTTCTGCTAAAATTTCAACTGGATACATGCAGGACGAAAAAATTGTGAGGTTTTAACTTTTTTCGAGCTTCATTTCCTGAACTATGATCGCCTCCTTAGACAAACCCGTCTTACGCAAACAACTTTGTTGCGAGACAGATAGTTGAACGATATTTTATACAATGTCTTTACCCAGGTATGGATTTATTTTTGTCCAAGTTTTATATTGGTCCACTATTTTAAATGCAGTTTACACAGACATGTATTAAATTGTATGTTCCGTTTTAATTTGGTTCAATATGTATTTATAAATTGATGTTAGAATGCATTATCCGATAGCAATAATTATTATAATTATTAGTTCAAATTTAGTTTTTGATAGTTTGTATTTATATTTTTGCTATAGACTGGTCCTTTTTAAAATCATAGATATCCTTCTATTTCCATGGAAAAATGAGTCTTAAAAAATCTTAAAATATTATAAATAAAGTATAAATGGTGACTATAATTTCTAATGTTTACTACGGGCACCGCCCGTTAAAAAGAAGAAGCTTATAGTTTGTTTTACTATTCTGTTTGGCTTTTTGGTTGAAATTTTAATAAAACTTAAAGCAAAAGTTCCACTCTTAAAATTATAAAATATAGGGCAAAAGATTAGGAAGAAGGCTCCAGAACTCATGTCTGAAAGACCTGAGAAGATAATTTATTTGCTCATCCGCAGTAATTTGTGCAGCAGTTTCTTAAGATACAATTGTCAATTGGATTTACCAACTTTGGAAAGAAGATGGCGCAATGAGAAAAAGAATATTAAAAATCTTACTGCCTAAATATTTAAATAGGGAAGAATAACATAATACATTTGTTGATTACAAAAAAGCCTTGACAAAGTACCGAATTGACTATCGGTATCTACATATAACTAAACACATATACAAAAACGCAACAGCTCGTGTGCCCGATACATGGAGTACGCCAGGGGACGTCATATCACCGAAACTGTTTACTACGCTGTTGGAATTTATATGTAAAAGAGATACACTGAGCGATAAGGGCATAAACATAAATGGAAGAAAAGCTTAGCCACCTGAGGTTTGCAGATGATATTGTGCTAATAGCTGATAGCATAGATGGGACCAAAAACTTTTGGATCAGCACTACCTTTCCTTGTCAGCAAAGTAATTAAAAATAAATATTGTAATTTGGTAATTTATATTTAAATAAATATTTTATTTTAATTTATTTATTAATTTATCAATTCCTTTACCTTTAGTTTCTTTTTACTATTTTACTATTCAAAAAGTAGTTGGCGCCCTCTCTATCCCTCTCTCTTTCTTTCCTCTCTCTTTCTGTCCAGTAGAATATATATTCGCCCTCTTTTTCTGTCCGGTAGACTAAATATTTTGTTCTATGTTGACATATGAGCTAATTCCATCATAAGCGTAAGTCCTATGTCATCTGTGCTAACTCCATTGCAGTCCTTTCCTACTTTCTGTCAATCACCTTTTCTAATGTAGTGGGAATAAAATGTTTGCCTGTTTTTAAAATTTATAAAAGAAGGCAAAAATTATTGTAAGAAAAAAGATCCGTGTGTATTAAAAAGCAATGGAGCCAAACCGAAAAATGGACGATGATCAGAAGTGGATGATACTGTAGAGAGAACAGCAATACTGAAGTGGACTGGGCAGGCCATGTGGCTCAGACGACAGATAACAAATTGACAAAGCGCATACTGGAATGGAGACCAAAAGATGATGCCTACCGAAGCAGAGCTCGTGCACCAACACGTTGGACAGACGATCTAAAAAGTTGCTATAGATGCAAGAGGCACGAGAACAAAACAAATGAAAAATTATGAGGGCGGACAAGCTGTGGACAAGCAAAGATTGAATGATGTCAAATAGAACACTAAACATTTCCTTAATTATACAAATATAAGAAAATACTGAAATTTAAGGTTTTGTAATTAAGGTGTAGATTTTGCATACAAAACTAAAAAATGGCCAATTTAAGATTTATGAAATATAATGAGAATTAGCTGCTTCAGCATAAGTTAGAGTTACAATCAGTCCTTTACTTTTATGTAAAATGGTATAAAATATATCAATTTATACGAAAAATTTTGCACAAGGTTTTCACTTCACTGTAAGTTTTTAATTTATGGTGTACAGCAAACTTTAATTTCTGAATTTTTCCCTTTTATCAGCTTGTTTACATTCATGGTTCCATCAAGCAACTAAATAGTATTTACTGGTACAATTAATTTTCTCGATATTCCTGTGCTGAACATATTATTAGTTTTATAATAAAATGTACTTCTTCGTTCACATTACTGTTTTGATTCATGATATGCAAGTTGTGGTGGATATGGCTTTGAAATTTTCTCCTATCTGCATTTTTTAAGTTCCATTTTGCAATTCGGGTTCATGGTACTAGATACTTTTTTGTTATTAATTATAATAGGATAGTGACTACTATCGTATGGTGAGTGTAAGATATGCCATATGAGCATACGCATTGTTGGTGGTTCTCATGTAGGTAGAAGAAACTTGTAGATGGTTTTTTATGTCGAAATGATTTTTTTCACCTGCAAAAACTGTCCATTACTAAGTAGATTTTGGTTAAATTGTTCTAGTAGGGAATTAGAGTAAAGTAGAATTTTTAATTTTTTGAATTATATAAAGCAATATGTTACTTATTTAAAGCATTAGTCGTAGAGCAGGTATTTTGTCAATGAGATCATATATTTCGTTAAGGTTAAATTCATGGTTGGAAGGAGTGTATGTTACATACGGAGAAGGTAGTCACGTTATTTGCAGGTATTTATAATTCAATTGCAATTGAGAAAATGGTAATTTTTTTCGCCATTGGTTATTTGACTAACATCAAATCAGCGAAAAAGGGTGAAACGGGCAATATTTCCTATTTTATTTGTTGTTGAGTATTTGTGAAGACACTACGTTTTCGGAATATTGTAAACGGTCTTCAAAATTTATAACATTACCCATTCTTTGCAGTGGCGTTTGAATTTTTCATATACCTATTTATTAATCTATGCCATCAAAAACACAAAAGATTGTAAAGCTACTGGACCAGATGAGGTGCCCATCGAATTATTAAAACTCATCGATGAAGATGTTATTCATGTAATGGTTGAACTCTTTAATCTAATATATCAGACTGCCACAATCCCCAGACAATGGCTGCAATCAACCTTTGTAGCAATTCCCAAAAAACCAAGTTCAACAACTTGCTCAGACCACAGAACAATAGCTTAAATGAGTCACACACTTAAAACATTTTTGAAAATAATTCACAGCAGAATTGTTAAAACTCTTGAATATGAGATTAGTGACACACAATTTGGCTTTAGAAATGGTATGAGTACAACAAATGCTTTGTTCGGCTTGAATGTGCTGGCTCAGAGATACATGGACATGAATCAGGATATGTACCTATGTTTTGTAGACTTTTAAAAGGCATTTGATAAAGTTTAACATAAAAAGCTTGTAGATATATTAAAAAGCAAAAATATTGACAGTCGTGATCTGAAAATTATATCTAATTTATTTTGAAATCAAACTGCCAAGGTAAGAGTTGACAGCCAGTACACCGAAAATATCAAAATACAGAGAGGAGTCCGCCAGGGTTGCGTGCTGTCCCCACTACTTTTCAATGTCTACAGTGAAGCGGTATTTCAAACAGCGCTCTCAGACTCAATAGAAGGTATATCTATCAATGGAGAAGTTTTGAATAACTTACGTTTTGCAGACGATACAGTAATAATTACGGATAACAACAATTATTTACAGAACCTAATGCAACGCCTTAATGAACGCTGTTATGAGTACGGACTGAAGATAAATTTAAAGAAAACTAAATGCATGATCATGACTAAATCTGCACATGCAAATATCCAATTGACTATTGAAGATATTGCAATTGAGAATGTTAATAACTATAAATATTTAGAAACATGGATAACATCAGATGTAGACCAAACCAAAGAAATTAAGACACGTATTGAAATAGCACGTACATCATTTATTAAACTTACAAAGTTGCTTTGTTGTCGGGATATAAGGTTAGAACTACACCTGAGAATGCTTCGATGTTACGTGTTCTCTACTCTTCTTTATGGTCTGGAAGCTTGGACACTCAAACAAGTTCATCTGAATAAGCTGACCGCCTTTGAATTTTGGTGTTACAGAAGAATCCTACGAATATCATGGATTCAAAGAATGTCAAACATGGAAGTATCTAGAAGGATAGGAAATGAGGCGGAAATAACTATTAAAAGACGAAAACTTGAGTACTTGGGACATGTGATGAGAGGGCAAAAATACGCATTATTACAACTTATTATGCAGGGCAAAATCCGAGGAAAGCGAAATGTGGGAAGACAAAGAATATCCTGGCTTAAGAACTTAAGGGAATGGTTTGAATGAAGTAGTGCAGAACTTTTTAGAGCGGCAGTCAACAGAGTCCGCATAGCCATGATGATTTCTAACCTTCGATAGAAGATGGAACTTAAAGAAGAAGATTTATTAATAGGTTGGCTAGGCTATTGTCTAGCTAACTTATATTTTTGCTAACAGATTTCTAACTTAATGTATGATATCATTAACGATTATAAAGTATGATATTTTCAATACTGACATAAATGAAAACAATTTAAAAAATCTAAAAATTTAGTTAGTTAAGAGAAACTTCAAAAATCTAGAAATTTACGGCAGTTCACTCTGTACACGATGAAAAACGTAATCAAGAAGTTGTGCGAGGAAAGGGCGCTCGTAAGCCCTTCAGAATCTCTTAATAATACGAAGAAGACGGGAACGCGCCATCCAATTCGCTTTCTACTCAATAAAATGCGGTTTACGTGGTCTCATAGTCATCTTTAAAAAAGCCTGATTACGCCATATCCAACAGCAAAAAATAGAAAGATAAATTGTAAAGGCTGGAAATTAACATTTTTTTTAAGTGAAAAAAGTTTATTGTGAAATTAAGAAGTGTACATGTGAGTTCAAGTGATGAACAAGTTGGACGCCGTCACCAGGGAATATGACTAAACAAAAAGAAGACTTAAATCATGATAATAGATCGCATTTCCTTTAACACCGATATGATTGCTGATGTCAAATTAGTCAGCAGGTTTAATTACCTTGGGTACCTTATTACAGATAAAGGCTGTGACGAGGAAATCAAACGCACATTGTCAATAGCACTTAGCGCAACCATAAAACTAACTCTTTATGGAAAGATTTAGCAATACAAACAAAACAAACTAAAACTATCGAACACAATAATCTTTGCCATTGTAATATATTGTAACATCTAAGATATGGATCTTAAAAGTCACTAATCGAAGAAAAATAGATGCTAATATATGGGAAATGAGTCAATATTCACAATCTTAAGTATGTTTTAGTTAATAAAGTTGGTAAATTTTTGGGCTACTGGTTCCAAGGGTTACAATATTTGCCCTATCATTAGGCGCCATGTAACCCATTTTAACAATGACACAAGAAGTACTTTACTTATAAATCCACAAGGAAAATGTAATTCACTGAAAACTTTGTTTTCAAACTTCCACAAAATTTATTTTAAATCTTATCAATACAGCTATTTCGGCTGATTGCTTTTTCAAGTGATCGTCGATTTATAGTCTATAGAGACTATAAATTTGTAAACCCAAGCCAAAAATAGATCACTTGAGAAAGGCAATCAGCCGAAACAGCTGTAGTGATTAGATTTAAAATAAATTTTGTGGAAGTTTAAAAACAAAGTTTTCAGTGTTTTATTGTTACATAAAATGAATTTCCATCAAGTAACGGTCGAATCCATCAAAATATAATTGTGCCCTAGTTTTCTGTATACCATGAAACACAAAAGTTTAATTTAAAAATCTTTATAAAGGTATATAATTTTTAATGCAGGTATTGCATATAGGTATTCCAGTGTATATATTTTGATCTGGTTCGCAAAGATTTTGTAGAAATCACAGGTATGTTTTATAATTTTCGTAAATTGATTATAGATTTTGGTTGTAACAGTACCAGTACGGTGGCGGTAGCAGGAAAGTGGTTACATTGCAGGCTTAATAAGCTGGAGGGCACGGGTTCGAAACTCTCCACTGGAAAATTTTGCAAATTCTTGTTTAACTGAGCTGCGCCGAGTTAGAATCTATAGAGAGGGTTTCATGTGACTAAAAACGACCTCATTTCAGCCACATTGTTAGAATCGTTGTGTCCGATCGTGTATGATTGTGTACGTTTGTTGTTTTTAGAATATTTTTTAGTTTGATTACTTATAGTAACTGTAGTATTATATTGTGATAGTGCGTAATAATGGTTTCTTGTTGCAGTTAGCGGCAGAAATGTTGATCAAAAATCGTCAGGAATGACGTTTTATAGGATATACAATTTATATATATACAAATATGTTATCAGTAGTAATATCCCTAGGACATTGATAACAGACGAGATAATTTCATGACAATCGAAAGCTCGTTCCTTGGTAACAGCACGAAGCCGAAGGCTGAGTGCTGTTACTAAGCAACGAGCTTGAGAAATTTGTCATGAAATTATGAGGCATTCATCAATGTCCGAGGGATATTTGGCGGATAATTTTTCGAAAAATAACTCAACATAACGAAACATTTATTTATTAAAAGTACAGTTAGTGAAAATACAATTATTAAAATTAAGGTTAACATTAGATTCGTTGCTGTTCTCTACTATAGAAGATCAATTACCACGCATAATATTTATAATCTTGTTGTGGTGTTCTTGATCGAGATTCAAGTATGAATATTTTCCAAATATATTTGTAAAAAGTTGTCAAACTCGATCGTGTTGTCATAGGGATTGAAAATTGCACTGAATGCAATTATTAGTCTAATGTTGACATGACTGGGTGCAATTGTTCCACATGACACAAAATGACGAAATTTGAATGGTTGTTAGAACAGTCGAAAAATTATCAAAGTAGTCGCCTGTACATAAAAATAGTACATTGTTTACCGGGTACGAAAAGCTTAACATTCCTGGACGACTGTGAAGATTGCTAAGTCGAGGCGCATGCCGAGACTTAGCAACACAGAGTCCAGGAATGTGGCTTTTTCTACGAGGTAAACATACTATTTTTCCGCAAATCGTTTAAAATTCGACAGCTATTGATTGATTTAAAAAAAACGCGATAATTTTATTCCCAAATAAATGGTGCTTTGAAATTCCTAATAAAATTACTTGGGTTACTATGGAAACGTATTCAGGTTGAATTGTCAAACTTTATGTAGAACACTAACAACTGTACGGAAATATCATTTCCTTACAGTAAGGAAATGACATTTCCTTGCAGTAAGGAAGTCCTGACTTTTTCTTCAAGAAATTTTGACAGGAATGTCAATACCTACAATTATAAATTTCCTAAAAACTATTAACATGCTAATCGGTTTCTACAAATTCTTCTCAGAACTAACAGAGAAATATATTTTTTAAATATTCTATTGTATTGTCTTATTCACTGTACAAGTCCATTTGGAAAACCCGCTCGCATTGTTCATGGTTTCACTAAGCTTACTCAAATATATTTTACAAAGAAAATAATGTATGCATATCTTTACAATTTTTGTTTACTACTGGTAATCCAGTATAATGGACTTATCTTTGGTACTTTGAAATATATTAAGCAACCCAATATTATTTTCAATTTTACATAGCATAACAATATATATTATATATATATATATATATATATATATATAATATATATATATATATTTAAATATTTAATTGCAGAAATTAAGTTATTACGATATAATATTCTAAATCACCAACAAAATGACAGCGTATACATGCGAACTGTTTACAAGAATGCGATACGTTCCAAAACTTTTATTTTAATATATTAGTCAAAGCTAATTAACTCACAGCCAAGTAAGTTCGCAAAAGTAACTTTCCTTCTCTGGATAGGAGTAAGATGTTCGTAATCCTTATATAGCTGGCTTGCTGCGGCTTTCCCAATAAAAGGGAGCTTTAAGAAAAGGCAGCCGTAAATAGTGGCGGTGCCAACAGAAGGTCAGAGTTTGTAAAGAAAAAATATATTGGTCTTATTTACGAAGATGGAATATAAATAAAATTGTCTCCAAGTTTATAGCCACAAACAATTGGTTATTGAATTTTCCCACTCTTAAGAAAAAAAATATGATCGATATTAAGAATTACAAAATTAAAAGTGTTATAAATTAATACATATAAATAAATAGAATATTATATATATATATATATATATATATATATATATATATATATATAATTAATGTTTCTTAGGTTTAGATTCAATAAAGATATGTTACAAGTGGAACTAGATTTTATTTTCCATTGCAGTCAATAATCAACATTTCGGCAGGAAACCCTTGCCTTTGTCAAGATTCTAAAATGTGTATATATATATATAGTATATATATATATATATATATATATAATATATATATATATATATATATATATATGACTTACCAAAACGTAAAACGTGACACAGACATTAACGAACTGACATATAAAAAGTTGATATCTGATATCTCATTGTTTACTGTCATTCTTCTTGCGGTGCCTTATCCTTAAGGCGTTGGCCATTACATTTGCCCATTTAATCTTATTTGTAGCAGCCCTAAATAGTTCTATGGAGGTCATGTTCGTCCATTGCCGTAGGTTTTTAAGCCAAGAGTTGCGTCTTCTTCCTGGTCCCTTTTGCTATTGACTTTGCCTTCGATTATAAGTTGGAGCAGTTCATACTTTTGATTTCTTATGATGTGACCAAAATATTGTGTTTTCCGTTCTTTTATTATAAGCATAAGCTCTCTCTCCTTATTCATCCTCCGCAAGACTTCCGCATTTGTCGTATGGCTCATGTAGGATATTCTGAGCATTTTACGTAACACCAGAGTTCGAATGATTGGATTCTTTTTTGTGTTGCTTCTGTCATTGTTCAGACTTCAACACCATAGAGCAAGGTGGAGAAAATATAGCACTTAAGTATTCTCAATGAGATGCCCAGCTGGCGGTTGCATAGAACTTTTTGCATTTTGTAAAACATTGTACGTGCCTTTTCCAGGCGTATTCTTATCTCTAGTGAGCGGTCCCAAGTTTCATCAAGATTACTTCCAAGGTACGTTGTTCTGTACTGTCATTAGTATATAATTATTTTTATATTAGCGTATCGTTGATGTTTTTGAAAAAGGTAAGGTGGAGATATGTTATGACTTTAAGAGCTTTTTATGATGTTATATTATTATTGTTTAAATCAGATTGAGATATATATTAATTAGGTTTTGTGTATCTTTTTTGTCATTTATTGCGTTGGTGTTTCTTTTTATTTCTATTAATTTGTATATCTTCCCCTTCTTTTTGTTTTTTTCTGTTTTTAAAATTTTGATGTTTTGAAAATCAAATTTATGCTTCTTCCCGCTTTCATGTTTTGTGAGCAACGTCAACGCAGTGACGTTGTTTCTTGTCATATTTGTGAGAACGAATTCTGGATTGAAGCAGTTGACTGTTTGACCAATATATATATATATATATATATATATATATATATATATATATATATATATATAGATAGTGATCCTTTCTAAGTTAATATGCTCATTTTCTAACTTGACTGCACCCTTCTAAAGACTACCAATAGTCAGAAATACGTATATACGGTTGCCTTCCATCTTATACATTTATTTTATTTTTTTTTTCCTTTGTTGAAAGTTATGCCGATATATATATATATATATATATATATATATATATATATATATATATATATATATATATACAAGTAAAAGGTATCGGCATAGCTTTCAACAAAGAAAAAAAAAATAAAATAAATGTATAAGATGGAAGGCAACCGTATATACGTATTTCTGACTATTGGTAGTCTTTAGTAGGGTGCAGTCAAGTTAGAAAATGAGCATATTAACTTAGAAAGGATCACTACAGGAGCAATGCGACCAATATGTGGCAATAATGTTAGAAGAATCTGAGGTTTCTAGAAAAACAAATAACACATCCATGGAGAAGGCTTAGTTACCTGAGAAAAGGAATGCCAAACGTTTAGAACCTTTTCTTTTTGTTTGAAACATTTTTTGCGTGAGTATTAAAGTTTCTGCTCCATAAGTTTGTACAGGCAAAACACATTGGTTATAAACCTTTTGCTTGAGAAATGGGAATTGAACTTTTTAGAATATGGCTTAATTTGGTATGGTATGGTATTATTGTCAATAATTATATTTTTACTCATTACGAGATTTCTCAAAGTTTAGTTTTCTCAAAATTTATCTTTAATCCTGCTCTTTCAGACAGACTCTTAAGCGAATGTATCATAGAAACTGTATCCTGTAAGTTATCTGCGATTAATACAACATCATATGTAAACTTTAGATGATTTAATCTTTCTCCATCTATGTTGATGTCCATATTTTGTCATTGAGTGTTCTTAAATATTGACTCTAGAGCTGCCGTGAACAATTTTGGTGAAATATTGTATCCTTGTCTAACTCCTCGACCTAAGCTAAATTTTTCGGCGTCGTCGTGTAATCGTATTCCTGATGTGGCGTTTTCGTAGATGTTTTTGATTAGTGTCGTGTACCTGTAATCTAATCGGCTTTGATTTAAGACTTCCAGTACTCTTTTAAACACTACAGAACAAAAGCCTTCTCGTAATCGACAAATGCAACAATCAGTTGTATGTTGTACTCGATGCACTTTTCTATTAAGATCTTTATGGTATGCAAATTTTCATTTGTGCCATATCCTGCCCTGAAGCCTGCCTGTTCTTTGGGCTAATAGAAATCAAGCTTAGTTTAGTCTCTTTGTTAGAATTTTGATAATGAGTTTATAAATATCTGTCAAGAGGCTGATTAGTCTATAATTTTCGAATTTAGTAATATCGTCTTTTTTGTGTAACAAGACTATCCATGCATTGTTTCAGTCTTCTGGAACCGTACCCACATTTATTAAATTTAAAGTAAGCATTTATTAAATAGTTCGCTTACTAATTTTAATAGAATTTCTTCCCCCGCTTCTATTGTCTCAATAACGAATGTATCATCACCAGGCGATCGATGGTTCTTCATTTTCTTTAAAGCTGCTCTTACTTCTGACACAGTAATGGGTAAAATTATTTCCGATCCCTGATTTATGAGAGTCTTTACTCGTGTCGGGAAATTGCCTTGTAGTCATTAGCTGGGATAGAGGTCTTTATAAAACTCTCTGGTTATTTTCAGAATGTTTTGTTTATCTGTTGTTTTCTGTTTACCTTAATCTCTCAGCTTGTATATTTCGTTTTTACTTTGTGTGCGTTTTCTTTTTATTATCTTTAAACCTTTTCTACTGTGAGTAATTACATTAGTATTTTATCTTCTTGCATCTTTTCTAATTTCCGCTGAAATTCTTTTATTTAGTTTTCTATATTCTTCTTTATTTCCGTTTTCGTTCTCGCTTAGGTTTCGTCGTATTTGCATGAGAGCTTTTGTATATTTGCTAAGCTTTTTACTTTTGTGTCATTTTTCTTGCAAATGAGTTGTGCGTTTCTAACCGAGTCTAATATTAATTTATTGTGATCGTCGATACGTTGGGATAGGTTTGGGATTATTACTCTATAAAATTTTGGCTATATTTTTTATGTATGTTTCTGGCTGATTTAGTGAATTCCAGGCTATGCGTTTGCAAAGAAATTTTCCTCGACGCGGCACCAGTCTGAAGCGAGGCGGTAGAGATAACGGCCTATAGGAGTCTAATGAAACGAGTAGACAGAACAAGTCTGTTGCGAGTGGCATGCGCCTACAGGACTGTGTCTGCGGTAGCCTTGTGGACCATCACTGGATGTGTTCCGTTGCATGTTTTGATGGTGGAAAGAAAAGAGCTTTATGAGAGAAGAGGCCCAAATCTTACTGTGGTTAAGAGAAGACAGGTAAGGGAAAGGTCAGGATGGTAAGAAGAATGGAACAACACGGAGGATGTGGCACAGTGGACGAAAATGCTGATTCCGAACATAAGAGCTTGGGTGGACTGTGGTCACAGGCGACTGGATTATTTCCTGACGCAGGTGCTTAAGGGCCTACCTCTATAGGATCGGAAAGGCTGATACAGATGAATGCCTATACTGTGGATACTCGGACACTGTGACACATACGATGTTAAATTGCAGCAGATGGATAGTGGAAAGGAGCAGAATGGAGAGAGAGACAGGTGTGAATTTTGTTACATTGAGAGAAATGATTGAGAGAATAAATTAGGTCGGATTAACATACACAGCTATATCGGTGCAGTGATCAAGAAAAAGAAAGAGGAAGAAAGACAGCTGGACCAACGGCAAAGGTAAGAGTGAATGATGCTGAAAGGTGAAGCTAGAACAGTATGTCACACTGGTTGAGTTAGAATGCGTGAGTCTGACTGTGGGGAAGGAGGAAATGTCCGTCTGGGAATGATGCCGAACTAGAAGCGAAACAGCACTATAACTACTTCATGGTACACCAAAAAAACCTGGTCGTCGAGATATCTGAATTTCAACTCTCATCATCCCCTGTCTCAAAAGAAATCAGTAGTTATCGGACTCGCCGATAGAGCTATTAGATTATCTGATCCTATCAAGAGACCTCAGTCCATTAAAAAAGTAAAAACAGCACTAAAACTTAATTCATACCCACACCATCTTATCGACAACACTTTCAAATCGTGACTGCATAAATTTTACAATAACAATAATCACAATGAAAACAACACGGTAAAGACAAACTGTATGTCTCTCCCCTATATAAAAGGATTATCAGAACAAATTGCAAATCTTATGTCTAAACATAATATTACGGTTGCTCATAAAGGGCACAATCTTTTGAAAAAGAAAATTTACAAAATTAAAAACAAAAACCCCTGTACTAAAAAGATCGCATGTTCTATATGAAATTCCCTGCTCAAATTGTGATGGAGTTTATATTGGACAAACCAGTCAGCTACTTAACTCAAGAATACGTTTCCACAAATATGACAAAAAAAAAAATACTCAACCGCCCTCACAAAACATGAAAACGAAAAAAAAAAAACATAAATTTGATTTTGAAAAAACCAAGATCCTAAAAAGTGAACCCAACAGGAAGAAGAGAGAGCTTCTAGAGTCTATATAAATAAAAAATAATAATAACGCAATAAATGATAAAAAAGATGTCACAAATTTGAACAAAATATATTTTAACTTAATTTAAAAACACATAAAAAGACAATCTGAGAACGCCTATGATGTTACAATAACTGATTGTTTAAAGAATAAACTAACATTAATAAACAAGACATTGGATTTTAAATACATTTTACATGTAGTGACCTAGTGGGTATGTTCCTATGTTTTTAATGTTATTTTAAATGTGACGTCTACTTGTTAGTTACGAATTTTTACATGTTTGGTAAGTCAAAAGTATAACTTTTAAACCGTATTATGTCTGTCATAAAATGTTCTTTTTTAGTCAATATTATTTCTTGAAAAAGGCATGGATTTCCTGCCGAAACGTCGAAAAAATATATAAAAATGTTTTAGTGAAATTTAGAAAATAAATGAAAAGTTATATTGCTCTTTCATGGCAAACTTTGCAATATTCACTATAGTGAGAATTTAGAAAAATAAAATCAATAACAATACTTATGTCATATGTTACCCTGTATCTCTCCCGTTGCTCTAACACTGATCTCCAAAACGCAATGGAGACTCGACCAAGCTTATAGGGAGCATTAATTCTTCCAGACATTGAATTTGGTTTCCTTTTAATGAAGGACACCGGAAGACTTAATAAAACCACTTTTTGGGTAGAATAATAAATGAGTTTAGAGTGAATTGTCGATTTTTAAATTTTATTGATATTGATTTGTAAAACATTAATGGATTTATGTTATACAATTCCAAAACGCCAACATTATTGAAGACAAGTAGAGAAAATTGCACTATATAAATTTAATATTTGATCCTAAGAACATATATTTTTGATTATCTGTATCTCTTATTGTCCCAAAAAAGTTATCCAATTTATATTTGTCTGATTTTGTTTCTGACGTATGTTTTAGTAAATCTTGTAGCAGGATCGTTTTTTTATTTACAGGTTTATCATAAGAAAACTAATAGTTTTTTAGCTAGAAGAAAGTCTAGCTTATGTAGAAATAGGAAATATAAAATAATAAGTAACACAGAAAGAACCTGGATGATGTATATTAGAAAACTAATAAACGAAAAGGTACAAATACTAGAACAACAACACTAGCAGCAGAACCAACTAGAAATAATAAACAAGAAAGGACAAAGAATTGCATTTATAAAATACCTTGTGAATGCGATCAGTTTTATTTGGGTGAATTATCAAGGCCATTAAATGTTAGAATAAGTGAACATCAATCTTATATTAAAAATAAAGAATTTGATAAATCTCAAATATGTAAACACGCATGGGATAATGAACATATGGTTCAATGGAATAATTCCAATGTAGTCCTAAAAGAAACGGATGGTAAAAATAGAAAAATCAAAGAAGCGGCTCTAATTATGCTAAATGAGGCCAATTGTGTCGCAAATTCCTCGGCAGAATGTAGTAGGGTGTGGTTACCAATATTGAAAGAGGAAGTTATTAATAAGAAAATACCAGTATTAGTAAGTCAGTAACATATAGAGGATACATCATTTATGTTTTTTAACTAACGTAACATATAAAATCAGAATTTTGATGTTTGTTGCAGGTAAAATAAACTCACGAACAAGATACTTACAATGTCGGGATAGTATTATGAGGTTTTTTTCCTGGTTTTTCCCTCAAAATTTACTATGGAATCACTAACAGGAGAATTTTACTGTCATCATGTCATGTGTTTGTCTTTTTAAAGGCGAATTACATGCTATGATTTTTTTTCTAACGAATATTCTCAAGTTAAAGTTGATTTCATGTAATCGAATGAACTATCTTATAAGTAAAGTCGTCCCAGGAGCGCAACTCAACAATAACTCAAAATATCATTTTAAAGTCGTCTACTTTAAAATGCATAATGTATGTCTGAATTGTCAATATAAATGAGTCAGATAAAATTAAGTTATTAGAAGAATTTTTCACTATGTAACAAAAAACAAAATTTGTTTAATTTACTGTTTGTATTTTGAGAACGATTTCCGAAGTGGAAATTGAAACGTCAATAAACGTATTTTTATCTTTAATTGTGGTTGAGACTTCAATCGCGTACGGAATCATATTATATCACATACATTATATGTACATATCACAATTCGTCAGTGTAACTTACATATTACAATTCGTCAGTATCACTCACAGCATGAGCCGACTTGTACAGGCAATTATAGAGGCTAGTGGAGGCAATACAAAGTATTAAGCAAATTTTTAGTAGTTTTTCTTTGTCATTTGCGTACTTAGATTAAGTTACATTTTGTCTTACAAGTTGTTTTTATGTTTTGTTGTTGTTATCATTGTTCATTGAAACCAAGATCATTGTTTTTATTTTTACGTAAACAGAACTTTATTTAAATACAGTGCTCTAAGATGTTCTAAGAAGTCACCAAAGTCCTCATTGTCGTATTACAAATTAATACAAAAGCTAATAGTAAAAATAGAAAAAGTCGTAAATTTTGGGTAGCAAAGTCATTTCGCCCTAAAAATGAACCAATCGATATTTTCACATAAAACAAAAACATAATAATAACAAGTTCAAAGTTCCAAAGTTGTTTTTTTTTGGACATCCTATTTATTTACAATATGTAATAAGGATTATAATAAGTAAATTGTTTAATAAGATTACAAGAGACTTGCAGGAGACTGTCCAGTAACAATAACCTATAAAATAGTAATTTTAGTAACACAATTATTTGGGACTAATATAATATGTATATTAAATAAAAAAAAATTAAATTTAAAAATTTAAAATCTTGTTGGTAGATCGCGTAGAGTAAGACGATTTAGCCTTCTGTTTGCCTGCGGCCTCATAAGGTTCTTTGCTAGCCTGTTGTGGTGGTTTTGTCATATTTTTGGGAGTAACTGGCAATTTCTTCTTTGACAGTTTTCATCTGAACATCGCGATTGATGAATTCATTGTGCATGTACCATGGTGCATTTATGATAATGCGGAAGGTCTTCGATTAGACTCTCTCTAGTACGTCGATATTGGATCTTGATGCAGATCCGCACAGTTGAATCCCATAGTTCCATATTGGCTTTATCACTGACTTGTATACTAGGATTTTATTGTTCAAATTCAGGTGCATACCTAAGTATTTTACATCATCATTTTGTTGTAGTATTTGGTTATTTAATGAGACGGTTGGGCACGTACCTTTTGCGAGGCAGTTGCGAGGCGATATACGAGTCTAAGTAAGCCACAAGGATTGCTGTGTCGTCTGCGTATGTGGCTGTGACGATGTTTTGAACTCATTGAATTCCAAAGACACTACCCTGGGATACTCCAGCTTTAATTGGATTAGGACTTAAGGATTAGAAAGTAGTTGAGAGGAAGAACTTGTCTTATTTTGTATAGCAAGCTAGTGTGCCAGACTTTCTCAAAATATTGCGAGATATCCAGAAAGGCTGCAGAACACTATTTCTTCTCTTCTAAGGCTTTGTTAATGGAATTGCAGATTCGGTGAATATGCTCAATGGTAGCATGCTGTTGTCTAAATCCAAACTGGTGGTTATTTATTAGCTGCTGTTGTACGAGAATTGGCAGTAATCTGTCTAGTAGTAATTTTTCAAAAACCTTTGGCATCACCGAAAGTAGACTGATAGGTCTATAGGATTTAATTTCTTCAACAGCTTTGCTTGATTTGGATAATAAAATGATCTGTGCAACTTTCCACAAAAGGGGATAGTAATCAGTTATTATAATTGTGTTAAAAATCTGTGTTAAATATTGTACTCCTTAGGAAGTTCTTTTAGAATTCTTGCAGTGAATAAGTCGAACCCTGGGGGATTCAGATCTGTTTGTATTATGTTGAAAACGTGTTTGGCAGTCAATTTCTCCAATGGTGCTTCTAGTTGGTAAAGAGATTCTAAATACGATTGTATATTATCTTCTGCGTCGGGGTTGTTGTTTTAAGTATGTGGTTTGAACACTTCCTGTGGGTATTTTGCAAAAGCTGTGGCTTTTTCTTTGTTACTTTTGGACTATTTTTCGTTACTGAACCGGATAGGAGGTTAGAAAGTTGTGGTCAATTAATTAATTAATTATTGCCTCCCATAGTGAGTTTCAAAGTTAGGATAAAAAAATCCTTTCGATTAACCCCATATAATAATTCAAATACAAAATTTTATTAAAAAACTGAAAAAACAAAAATACTAAATTAAAATTTATAAATTTTTATACATTGTGCTAAAAAGTATTTAATATAGGGTTAAAAATAAAAAAACTGAAATACATTGAATTTGACCAAAATTTTCTACTTTATATATACAAAAAATGTATATATTTATGGTAGGTAAAAGAGCATAATTCGAATTCGAATAAAATTTTGTGTCAACCAGTTTTAGTAATTTTCGAAGGTGATCAAGAGGATAATATTCCGACTTTAAACCGTTTTTCGAAAATCAAAAGCAAATTTAACATAGAACGCATTGTTTTACCATCCTGTAAGAGCCAATCCATGAACCAGTCAATTTTATCCTTGACCAAACCTTGACTCTGTCACTTATCCAGCTTTTCCACTTAAAAATCCGAGGTGGAAATTGAAACGTCAATAAACGCACTTTAACTTTTAATTGTGGCTTATTCCCATTTAAATAGTAATTATGTTTATTGTTGTCTGAATATCTATTGAGTAGATAGTGAATTTGGTTTTGTTAAAATAATAAATTAAATATTAACAAGGGTTGTTACCAAGAATTGATATATCTAATTTAATACATACCATACAAAGGAAAATTATATGTGAGTAGTTTATACATTGTTGACTGTTAATAGTATTAAAACCATTGTCATCTGCTAATCGTCATTCCGAAACGGGATACGGCAAAGCAATGCCGTTTAAATGGTCAATGCGGAAAGCCACAAAGCCATTCATTCCCATTTCACATGCATCAATTGATATGGGTAATTAATAAAAGCTGTGAATGTAATAATTATTAAGCAAAATTCTGATTTGTACCATTTTAGTTTGTATGACAATGTGATAAAAATATTGTAATAGATAAACTTTTCTTCTTCTTAGTAGGGAAAATTAGCGATTACCTTACTTAATATATTCTTGCATTGATCTCGGTTTTGGGATAACTGTAGCAATTGGTAGACTGTTAAACATGTTCACTGTGGCAAATTTTTCAGAGAGTATAGTTTTTTCTACTCTAACTATTGCTTTTCTTTAGTTTTATCGCTGAGAATTAGCTATAGGAACAAACATAGATTAAAATATGTCCAATTCACATATTTATGTTTACTAGAGTTTGTTGTCCCATAGTCCCATAATTCGAAGAACTTTTTTGTTTCTGTTTCTGCTGCTCCATGGTATTTTGAATATTATTCGATGGAACCACATTTGAAATATCTCGATTGTAAACCTTTCACGAATTTACAAATTCAATAAGCAATTTTTGTACTAATTAGTAATGAGGAATTTTTTATTTTTTTAGAATATTTATTTATATTATACATACATAATATATATATATATATATATATATATATATATTATATATATATATATATATATATATATATATATATATACAGTGTAGGAAAAATTTTATGGTCGGTATGGTAAAATTTAACAGGATATCTAACGCAGATATAAAATCATATTTTCAGCGAATAGACAAAGATAACAATCATATTTCCCCTTGGTCTCCCCTCCTCAAATATTTTTAACACCTATTGGCTATTAGTGAGACGAATAGTTCCGATCAGAGATATTTTACATATTCTCTGGTTCCGATCCTAATATACCTAAAAAACTAGACGTGGGTCCTCCCGTTTTTTAAATTTTTATCGGAACCGTTTTTCGTAACTGTAACTAGTTGATTCAAATTAGCGAGTACACAAACATATTGGCTATTATCGTTTATGTGTATAAGTATTGAAGTGAAAGAACCTAACGAAGGATATATTTATTATAACTTGAAAAATAAATTAAACAATACAAATAGTACTTACATTTACATTAAATCGTACTTACATTTACATTACACGTTATTATTAAATCGCGAATCGTCTAAATTGACATTTAAAAACAAGTTTTTCTACTTTTCTTGTTAACCCTGTTCTTCTTTTATTTAAAATTAAACCAGATTTTAAACATGTGTTCACAAGGAAAAGATTTTGTTACAATTCTACAATATTTTATGAATATAGTGGCTAAGTTAGGATATACATGGCGATGGTTTTTCCACCACGGTAATGGACAGTTCCAATCTCCGTTTGAAATTTATTGTGGGTAATATATTATCAGACAAATACATGTCGACTTCTTGTATATCTCTCGATACAGTTGTATGTTTAGATGAGTCATGTCCAATTAATTCATCAAAAATACACAATGGACTTAAGTCATCTTTATCAGTTTCTTTTTCTTGACTAAACTTATTGATTTACTAAACTTATGCAAAGACTCGTTTGATCCGTTTTCTATAGGTGAAGAACCAGCTTTTAAAAAGTTTGCAGGGTGGATTCCTGGATATAAACCGCCAACAAGAAAAACTGTTAGATTCATTACTTCAGGAATGTTATGTCAAAGCTGATTTGATAATAGATAAAATAAAAAGTCCTTTTTTCGACAATTCTGCAAAAAACATTAAAAAAAAGTACCTTATCTTCAGAAAGGCTTTTAAAGTATTAATTACAACATAACAAAGTTCCCAAACGGCCAATCCAAGACGTGGAAACTAGGTAGAACTTGAATGACTGAGTTAGAAGAGGCAATCCGTTTCACTTCTTCTTCTTTAAGTTCCATCTTCTATCGAAGGTTGAAATCATCATGGCTATGCCGACTCTGTTGACTGCCGCTCTAAAAAGATCTGCACTAATGCATTCAAACCATTCTCTTAAGTTCTTAAGCCAGGATATTCTTCGTCTTCCCACATTTCGCTTTTCTCGGATTTTGCCCTGCATAATAAGTTGTAATAATGCGTATTTTTGCCCTCTCATCACATGTCCCAAGTACTCAAGTTTTCGTCTTTTAATAGTTAATATTATTTCTGCCTCATTTCCTATCCTTCTAGTTACTTCAATGTTTGACATTTTTTGAATCCATGATATTCGTAGCATTCTTCTGTAACACCAAAATTCAAAGGCGGCCAACTTATTCAGATGAACTTGTTTTCGTGTCCAAGCTTTCAGACCATAAAGAAGAGTAGAGAACACGTAACATCGAAGCATTCTCAGGCGTAGTTCTAACCTTATATCCCGACAACAAAGAAACTTTTTAAGTTTAATAAATGATGTACGTGCTATTTCAATACGTGTCTTAATTTCTTTGGTTTGGTCTACATCTGATGTTATCCATGTTCCTAAGTATTTATAGTTATTAACACTCTTAATTGCAGTATCTTCAATAGTCAATTGGATATTTGTGCAGATTTAGTCATGATCATGCATTTAGTTTTCTTTAAATTTATCTTCAGTCCGTACTCATGACAGCGTTCATTAAGGCGTTGCATTAGGTTCTGTAAATCATGTTGTTATCCGTAATTATTACTGTATCGTCTGCAAAACGTAAGTTATTCAAAACTTCTCCATTGATAGATATACCTTCTATTGAGTCTGAGAGCGCTTCTTAAAATACCGATCACTGTAGACATTGAAAAGTAGTGGGGACAGCACGCAACCCTGGCGGACTCCTCTCTGTATTTTGATATTTTCGGTGTACTGGCGTGTATTTCCGTTCCACATCGGTATTAAATAATACAGACTTAGACCAAATCTAAATAAAAAACACTGGATTATTTGTTCTCGACTTTTCCAAATTTTACGGCCGTTTAAAGAAATAACAAGTACAATGAGTGACCAAAAATACTTGGAGGGTAGTTCAGTGATTGTTATGGTACGCGGCCTGCAAGAATCTTGCAAGAAAATTTTAGCAAACGGTAACCTTACATCCATAGTATCCGACGTAGTACAATTACTAATATCGGGTTTAGCAAAAATATTTAAAGGGATAGAACAGAGTGGCATATTGTCATTATGTACATTTATGGATTCACCATTTAAAGTGCAGGGTTTTTCTGATAAAAATGAAGATAAAAAAATAAAAGAAAAAGTTAAGAAGCTGGTTACTTCTATAATTAACGAACAAGAAGATTGTACTATTGAAAATCAACCAGTACAAGAAAAAGAAACCAATAAAGATGACTTCAATCCATGGTGTATATTTGATCAATTAATTGGAGATGGCTCATCTACACGTACATCTGTATCGAGAGTCCATTACAACGGTGGAAAAACCATCGCCATGTATATCCTAACTTAACCCCTATATTCATACAGTATTGTAAATGTGAACACATGTTCAAAATCTGGTTTAATTTGAAATAAAAAAAGAAGACGGTTAATAAGAAGTAGGTATAGTAGAAAAACTTATGTTTTTTAATGTCAATTTAGACTATTCGCGATTTAATAATAACGTGTAATGTAAATGTAAGTACGATTTACTATTTGTATTGTTTAGTTTATTTTTCAAGTTATAATAAATATATCATTAGTTTCTTTCACTTCAATAAATATGCACATAAACGATAATAGCCATTATGTTTGTTTATGTAGGTACTCTCTTACTTGAAACTACTTTTAAACAATCATAGTTACTTGTTTACAAAAATTTAAATTTTTAAATTCATTCATTTTTTTTGGAATCCTGAGAAAACTAACAAATATTTTTGAAAAATTTAAATGCAGAATAAAAGATTACATTATTACCGAGGGCCAAAAGTCCCTTAGAATAAACAAAAAGTTTTTTGAATGAGATATTTGAAATTAAAAATCACACTAATTTTTTTTTCGCCCTTATAACTTATTAAAATAAACATTATAGAAGTTTTCAGGGACTTTTGGCCCTCGGTAATAATGTATTGGTTCATACTGCGTTTAAATTTTTCAAGAATATTTATTAGTTTTATCAGGATTCGAAAAAAATGAATGCATTTAAAAAATATTAATGCGAACGCTCTTAACGATAAAATTACCACGACCCACCTCTACTACCCGTTACTCGGTTTTCTGACCAGACGGACGACGTTGCCAAATAAATTATTGTGTATGAATATTTTTTAATGTGGTGTTATTGTATGCAGTTTATTATTTCATATTGGGAATAAGGCACAATGTGATTTTAAAATAAGCTTATTTTGATGTTTAGATTTTTAATTCGGAAATCGTACTTAAAATACGAAACATTAATAAATTTTATTTATATAAAACGATTTCCAAAGTGGAAATCAAAATGTTATATTACACTTATTGTAAAGTAAACTTGTGGCATATTCCCAATAAAAAAAAACAGTAAGCTGCCATTTAAATCAATTTCGCCCAAATTGGATTATCTTAGAACATTGTTCAAATGCAAAAAAAAAACAACAGGTCAAATAAATCCAATAAGTTTGGCAACGTTGAACTTCCCCTTTCCAGGCATACATGTTTGGCGATATAAAGGGCGGACCTAATATACCTCTCTCCTTCTAAACAGCTGTTTCTCACTCCATCTCACGTAAGGTCCATACCGACCATAAAATTTTTCCTACACTGTATATATATAATATTTATATTCATTTTTTAGAAAATGTAATCTTTAAACTTTAAAAACTTTTTCAAGGCCACGTGGATAGAGAATATTCAGTTTGGGACTGATTATCTTTTGAAGAAATATTTTCAGAATAGTATATTATGTATATAAAAGAAACACAAATAGGCATTTATGCTTGTCTTAAGTGCCTGATATGTATATAAGTACGTGGCTTATATTATTATGTGCATATAAAGTATAATGTAACTTTTAAAATCGCGATATCTCAGGTGTACGAACTCTTAGGAAAAAAATTGTAAGGACCATTTTTGTAGAGAATTTTAAGGTCTACAATTTTGGTTTAAGGTTTTTTTTTTGATAAAACTTACCGTTTTTGAGAAAAATCCAAAAAATCTCAAATTTTGACCTTTGACTTTGAATAACTTTTGTTGCACAGGTGGGATCGATGGGGACTTTTAAAACTTTATTTTTTATGGTAAACTCTACACTTTCACCACCACAAAGCTCTCCACCAAAATTTGGCTTACCGGCAATTTTTGTTATTTGCCATGTATTTTGATGTCTAAGTTGACCGGATTAATAAGCTTAATATGTAATCGCCATTTATATTGTACTTACTTTCTTTAAAAAGTTGCAAAGAAGTTGAGGTAGCACAAATTGTAATGAATGTATAAATCAATTGATGATAGAAATATAATATTTTTATCAAGTTTTTTTTTGTACTTTATAACATACTTTTAATAAAATTAAATAGTGCGTATTAAGTAAATACCTTCAAATGTATTTAAAAAAATATAAATTAATAAAATATTTTCTTTTGTCTGTATTATTTTATGTTAATGCAATGTCTATTTCTACTCTCTATATATTTGTATTGACAAATCTTAGCTTAGAATTATTTACAGAAACATATTTAAAGTACCTGTCTACATCCATTCCCTTCGTTTAGACAACTTAAATGAATTAAAAATACCAACAAAATCCTCTTGCTTTCACTTCATCCTGCCGAGTCCTAATTGTCCTTAAAACTCATCTCAATCTCATTATCAATAAATTGGATGATCCCTGCGTAGAGTAAATGTTTGGGAGCATTAAGTTGAAGGTAGAATGTCAACAGCACAGCACGATGCCTTTTCTCATGAGATTCGACCGTAATTTAGAAAAGGTCTCAACAGTTGGAGTTTTCCTGTCCCTATTCAATGATGGAGGATATAATTATGTTGAGGTTTGGTTCCGCACGCTATAATGTTAAGGTATTACTAAAATTTTTACCGTTAACAAAAAACTTCGGAAAATTTAGTTTTGTCTTTTAAATAAGGTTTTTTCTCATAACAATCAATACATGTTTGACTTATAAAATATAAAGTGTATATATTTTGCGCTCTTGGCCTAATATCAAAAATTAAAATTTATTGTAAAAAAATAAAAAGCAAAAAAAGAAAAGTAAAAATAAAGTTAAGAAAAACATTAAAAAGTGTATGTAGATTAACAAATTTGCCGAAAATCGCCGAACTGCTTCGATCCAAAAGCAGTGTATAGCAATAGTTTCTTGGAATGACGTCTTCTGTTTAGTGTAAGAGTGTTGATAGAGTGTATCCGCTAGAATCAAAACCGATTTACGAGACCGAGGTTAGTAAACCTGTTATTTTTCTATTATAAAACTTTTACTACAGTTCTTTTTGGAGTTTGTTTTTAGTAGAATAAGGTAACGTAACAAATGCTACGAAATTAGTTGAATGATGAATCTGCCAATCAACACAGACCACAATACTGAAATTGAGGAAGAATATGAACAAAATAGTTCCAATAAAAATCTCGACGAAAATGGCCCTCTTTACAGAATTGCGTATTTTCTCGGAAAAAATGTATGTTTTTATTTTACCAACAGACAAGGGAAACGCCACCGTCTTAATGAAGACAACTGACCGACCACAAAACGAAAATACAAAATCTTTTAGATCCTTCGGTATTATACAAAAGGCTTAAAAAAGATCCCACAGCAGTCACCCTACGGAAAATCAATAGACTTATAAAATCTTCGTCCATATCAGAGGATACAAAACCAAGAATATGCAACAGCGCAGCAGTTCCACGACGCTTGTATGGCTTGCCGAAAATAAACAAAGACGATGTACCTCTACGCTCTATTGTGAGGTCCATAGGGTCTCCGTCTTATAGCCTTGCTAAATATCTGGCCGATATTCTAAAACCACATGTCGGAAAAAACAATGCCTTTGTAAAAGACTTATTTCATCGAGAAGATCAAAGGAATAACTTTATAAGAACGTAACACATTTGTAAGTTTTGATGTTGTTTCCCTTTTTACAAGAGCTTCCCTAGAAAATGTTTTGAATTTAAGTGATGAACTAGTCTCCAAAGATATTGTGGAATTATACCTTATTTGCCTCACTACCACCTACTTTTTATGGGAAGACCACATTTATAAAAGAGAATAATGAAGTCAGCATACAAGCCAAGGGTATGGTGTATTTACGTCGATGACACTTTTGTCATTTGGGGTCACGGAATAGAAAAACTTTTCACGATTTCCTGTCTTATATAAACACACAACATCCATATATTTAATTTACGATGAAAACAGAGAAAGTTCAACAACTAGTGTTCCTAGATGTATTGGTAAATCGAAAGAAAGGACGGAAATATTTAGGAAATAAAGTGTACTGATAACCTACACACACCGACCGATACCTAAACAGGAACTCAAATTATGATCCAGGAAAAAAAGAAAAGGCGACATAGCATATACAAAGTGAACTTCTTCATATTAAAAACGCGCTCACCTCTATTGGTTATACCAGATAAAAAATATATAAAGCAATTAACAACGTTTTTAGAAGAAAGGACGAAGAAACAGCATGTCTAGGCAAAGCGATCTTGTCCTATATATTGGGAGTAACAGACAGAATTGGGCGAATACTTAAAAAAAGCCAACGTAAAAACCATTTTCAAGCCTACAAAGAAAATCAAATCAAGGACTGTCTAAGATCAGTGAAGGACAAACGCGACCCATTAGCAATGGCTGAAGTATACTGAGTACCATGAACATGTAAAATGGTATAGATGGTAACCACGAAAATAAATATAAACACAAGGATAAACGAACATAAAAGCCATTGTCGTTTAGGACCTATTAACAAATCTGTTGTTGCCTAACACGCGTTGGAGAGCGGAGAACATCGGATACTCTTTGAAGAAACGCAGGTGCTGGATAAAATATCCCATTACTACTCACGGTTATATCGGGAAGCGGTGGAAATAAATGAGCATCCAAGTAATTGTAATCGGATAGAAGAAGGACTAAAATTTAACAAAACGTGGATACCAATATTAAAATCCACAAACATCCTTTCCGCAAACACACAAAAAAATAAAAAGCAACGAACGATGACACGCCTCTTCACGCCGAAATCAGTGGAGGGGAGGTAAATAGAAAATATAAATATGGCTTTTGCCATAAAACTAGCTAAAAACAGATTGAAGAAACCACCCAAAGAAAGTCAAAACAAACAATAAGTCAAAACGCGGCGTCAGTTTCTGCATACAAGTAAAACAGTAACATCCTCAGAAAATGCCAACCCCTAGAGTTGACGAAATGTCGAGAACTAATCGAAGAAGACAACGGCCAAACAGCTTCGAACAAACAGCTTAACAAGTTAAAGCTTAAAATGTTTTTATTATCAATCTCGGTTACGCAATATGATTGAAAATATTTTTCGGTCTTTTAAACAAATAAAAAATAACAAATGCTATCGTGTAAATATAGCAACTAAACTTCTGGATGATTACCAACTAACAACAATAGGTACAATGAAAAAAATATGGAAGAATTCCGCCGGAGTTTGTTAATATTCGTCGATTTGTAAAAACAAGTATCTTCGGCTCCTAAAGAATTTAACTCTTGTATCCTATATTTTGAGAAGTAATAAAAATATTTTACTACTTATGACTATGAGTTTCTTAAATAAATGGATGAAGAAACCTGGAAATTATCAGAGAATATATTATAGAACTAAAGAGGAAGTAGACATTGTGAATAAGCTGTCAGCTTCTTATATCTGCTCTAGACTTTCTTGCCGCTGGCCGATGGTTTTGTTACATACAACGCAATAATATAGAAGACAAAACACCTAGATATATTTTTTTGGAAATATTTGGTTATGATTTACTAAATGATGCTATAACACGATGAGTTCAACAGAACTCGAAACGGACAATTGGCACATCTTAAAACAAAATTCGATCAAAACTTTCAGAAATATTGGACATGAAAATTGATTTTAATTAAAATAGAGAAGTTACACATAGTTGGTGTAGTTACCATGTATAGTAACGGATTGATTACGGCTGTCGCTGCTTCTCCGCCCCCAATTTCCATCTTTTTCTGTCATATGCAGTTGCCTCTTCTAAGTCTCTTGCCAAAATTGCTTCATCAATATCGTTGCGCCAACTTCTCCGTCGTCGTCCTCTCTTTCTTCTTTCAGGAGGGTTCCATTCCAGTACTCCTCTAGGCATCTATACTCTGGCATTTTTTTAACATGTCCAAACCAGATTAATTGTTTTCTTTGTATGTGATCATTGATATTTCGCTTATTTTCATTCCGTTTCTTATTTGTTCGTTTCTAACTCTCTCCAGTTTTTGTCCCAGATAATCCATTTCTGTCGTTATAAGTTTGGTTCTATTAGCTTTGGTGACGTCCCATACTTCCAAACCGTAAAGTCTAATACTTTGGACTATACTACCGTAAATGTGTTTTTTGGTTTCTCGTCGAATTGTTTTTTACCAGAGAAGGGAGTTTAAAAACTTGTTAAAAATTACCCTTAAATATTTGCAGGATTACACGCCTTTGATTTTGTCGTCTTTCAAGACTAGGTCACATATTTTTATCTGTTCCTACTGAGAGATATTCACATTTTGTCATATTTATGTTTAGATCTGCCACCTCATACTTTTCTTGCAGTTTTCTTACCATATAGCTAAGATAGTAGCTGTCTTCGGCAATTACTACCTGGTCATCCGCAAAGAAAAGCGTATATAGCGTATTTTCTTATCCACCGTTATTTCCATGTTTCTACATTTTTTTACCGATTTCACTAAGGATTTGTCCAAATAGATTTTAAATAAGGTGGATGAACGACAGCAGCCTTGTGTTAGATTTTTTAAGAATTGGGTTTATCTTCAAGCTACCCATTTCTATGCTTTTTTCCAAATCCATTTAAGCTATGTAGGTTTCTTTATTTCTCTGTAGTCGTTTTTCCATTGCAATTTATAATGTGAAAATATTATCCATAGTGGAGTGTCCGGCCCTAAATCCCGCTTGATCTTCCGGTTGTTTGTCTTTAATATAATTTTCTATCAGGTTTCGTAGTACTTTTGATTACAGCTGGCCTATAGTAGCAATCACTGCAATCCCTGTATAGTTTTTAAAGTCGTCTAAAGTAGACGAATTTAAAATGATATTGCCAATATTGCTGAGTTGCGTTCCTGGGACGACTTTATTGTAAGATAGTTCATTAGATTACATGAAATCAACTTGACAATATCGGTCAGAAAAATCATAGCATGTGATACAATTGCTCCCATTTAGCATAATTAAAGCCCCTACTTTGATGTTTCTCTTTTTACCATCTATTTCTTTTAGAACTATACTTGAATTGTTCCATTAAACACTATGTTTACTAATTACTGCACTACAAAGAAACTTAAAAAAAAAGTAGTTCCAATTAAAATTAATTTCACTAAAAATGTCAGATCTTAAAAATGTTGATGGATGAATGACAAAAATAAATTGAAACTATTATCAAAGTATTAGTTCTTTTTAGCAACGAAAATCGATATGTATGTATGACTCGTGGCGTTTAATCCTGTTAATATAATCGACTTTCTTGATACAGACGTTAAGTTCATGAGTAATTTACATCTTTACATTACATTACACATTTACTTTATATTACAGGATCTTTAAATTAAACTAGTAACAATAATTTTCTTTTTCAGGTTAGTGGTTACTACACATAACTATTTGGGTAAGTTTTAATTAAATATGTATTTAAATAGCTTACACATAAATATTATTCCGTACATTAGGCCAGGAAATATAGCTAACAAAATGGCAAAACCTCGCCATTTTTTCCTCCATTAACGATTGTACAAAAATTTGGCATTAGGCTCATTTCACCCTTTAGTTCATTTTCTATATTAAGCAGTTGTACGTTTTTGTTTTTTTAAGGCTGAAATCTACCCCTAATTGAAAAAAAATATAAAAGAATATTTTTAAACTTTAATATGGTTAACATTTGGTTTGTATTAGTTAAATAATAATAATTGTTCCATGCTTTAAGATATAATATCCTTATATTGCAAACCTTTAAAACCACCCTTAATAGCATTGCAAATTTATATAAGTAATTTAATACATCTCTGTAGGAAAAAAAAGAATTAGGGACGTACAAAAACATATATTTACACAAAAATACGAATTTACACATACAAATACGCATGTTTTTGTGCGCTCGTCTAAGGCATCAATAGTGTGTAGGAGGGAAGATAGTTTGACTGCACTATTTTTTATGTGGCTTTAATGAAATATTCATACCGTATTTGCTCAAGAAAAACTTTAAAACCTTTAATTTTTTTTTAACTTATTAAGTTTTTTAAATAGGTAAAGAAATAATAAATAAGACTTACTCACAATCAATTTAATTTAACTATTCAGACGACCGGTTTTTACAATATGCAAAGCATCTTCAGGTCTCGATACAAAGTTAAATAAATGCTGAAATAATAAAAACCCATATCATGTATTGTTGAATGGAGAACTTAAGACTGCTATTGTAGTTCTTTGACAGTAAACGGGAAGTTCTTGAGGAGATAGATTTGATCCAATGAAGTAGAGATAGGTGTATTGTGATTGTTTGTTAGATGAAAGTGATGTTATATACCATTTAAAAGTTATTTATACTTATTTCAGAGATATATTTATGAAATGTATGTTATTTATTGAGTATTTGTTTTATGAAGGTGACAGTTTTATGACAATGAATAAGCTTAGATGTACGAATTGTGTGGGTGTGCAATTCTTTCACCTTCTCTCTCTTGTCGTTTCCTCATTGCTGAGGATCGTGATTCCCTACAATGTGGGCTGTCAATTCTCTCCATCTCTTGCGATTTTGGGCTGCTCTCATGGACTCGGAAAACGTCTCTCCAGTGGCTTTCTGTACTTGATCTGACCATCGAATAGGTGAGCGTCCTCGGCCTCTACGTCCTTCTACGTTTCCGCACACAATTAGTCTTTCTAAGTTGTCATTGTCTCTTCTCGCAATGTGGCCAAAAAACTTTAAAACATTTGCAAGACACTGAGAGGAGAGTCTGGTCTGAATGTTTAGCTCTTCTAGAATCGACTGATTGGATCTGTGCTCCGTCCACGAGACGCGTAGCATTCGTCTCTAGCACCACATTTCGAATGCGTCAATCCTTTTCCTATCCTCTGATTTTATTGTCCATGTTTCGGCACCGTAACTAAATATTGAAAAAACGAGTGTCCGTACCAGTCTCATTTTGAGTTTTTTGGACAAAGAGCGGTCCTTCCATATTTTTGACAGTCGACTCATCGCGTTCTTGGCCATTTCTATTCTTCTGCGAATTTCCGTATGGCAGGAGGCTGCATTGCTTAAGGAAGATCCTAGATACGTGAACTCGTCTACTTTCTCGAATTGATTTAGGGCGCCTGTTGTTTGGAGGATATTCGCGTGGTCCACAATCATGATTTTTGTTTTCTGATTATTAATCTTGAGCCCACCCTTGTTGCTTTCGGTTTCTACTCTCTTTATCAGTCTCGACATCTCCTCTTCAGATGTTGCTATCAGTGTTGTATCGTCTGCGAATCTTAAGTTTGAGATCTTTTTCCCTGCAATGGAGATGCCGCCTCTCCATCCAACGAGTGCGTTTCTCATTATGTATTCTCCATATAAATTGGACAGGTCTGGAGATAGTATGCAGCCTTGTCGTACACCTCTGCTGGTTTTGAAGGTATCAGATTGCTGGTTTTCAATTCTTATTTTAACTGAGTTATCTTCGTATAAGTTTTTAATTAATATTACCAAATGATCTGGAACTCCCATCTCATGAAGAACTGTCCAGAGAACTTCCCACTTTACACAATCAAATGCCTTTTGGTAGTCTAGAAAAGAGATTATTAATGGAATTTTAAATTCGCGGGCCTTTTTTATGAGCTGCCGCATATTAAGGATTTGCTCTCTCGTACCCTTCCCTTTGACAAAGCCTGCTTGTTCTTGGGGAATTTGGTTGTCTAAGTACTGTTGCAAACGGCGTTTAATGATTCTTAGTAATATTTTGCTTGGATGGAAAATCAGTGAGATGGTACGATAATTACTACACTTTGTAGTTGTTCCTTTTTTATGGATTGGTATGCACAATGATGTGCGCCATTCTCTGGGCCACTTTCCGCATCTCCAAATCTTTCACCTTATAACTATTAAATTTCTTTGATAAAGTTCTATTGGTAAAATGGTAGATTATTGCAAAGTCGAGTATATAAAATATTAAAGTTAAAACAATTAAGGACAATTTAAACACACTAAAACAGAAAACACTTAGAAGTTACGAAACAAACATTAAATTTAAAAAGGGGAAAGGACTTTTATGCACTATATCTCAGTCTTGGGCATAATGAATTTTTATGTTATCTATTAGATTTTAGTGGTAAATTTGACAGATATAGGTTAACATGTGACAGTTCATCTTCTATTTTTATTTAAATGTAACAATACGAATAATTAAAATACATCCCACATTATAACTAACTCAGTTTATTCCAAATTACAGAACAACTTACAGTGATTCTTTGGCAACTAAACATGTACATTTTGTAATCAAACGTATAACAAACACCCTAATATGGGTTTTTATTATTTCAGCATTTATTTAACTTTGTATCGAGACCTGAAGATGCTTTGCATATTGTAGAAACCGGTCGTCTGAATAGTTAAATTAAATTGATTGTGAGTAAGTCTTATTTATTATTTCTTTACCTATTTGTTGAATATAACTTTGGTGTAGTAGTATCATTTTTGGGGATTTCTTATTGTGAAAAAGCATTTTGATGATGAAGCTTGTTTTATGTTAATCTACGGAACCTGAGTACGATCCTCGCACCAATACGAAATCATTGATAATAACTCGACGGAATTAAATAAATTAAATTAGTTACAGTTAATGTCCAAAAGTGTCAACAATAAATAATTATGTGTCAATAATTTACACTTCACTACACTTTTAGCTTTAAATGTTTTTAAACAAAACCACAAAAACTAGGTGCGATTAAGGTAATTAGGTGTTGCTTCGTTGAACGCTCGAAGTCGAATCATTCAGCATGGTTAAGTTTCGAGAAGTTGAACTAAACACATTACTTTACTATAGTTTATCTTTATCTCGAAAGAGACAAAATCTGTAATATTTTTTGGTTTTTTATTTGCGGTAAAAATCTACTTAAATAATTTTATATTACACGTGGATAAGTTATATGTTAGCTATTAAGATCTGAACTACCTGGAAGAAATTTGATAGCTGGTAACCAAAAAGCGTAAAATAAATATAAGAACTACAAAAACAAAACTCTGATCTATACAACTCAGAAAACTAAAACCAAAATAAAAATAAGTATCGACCTCAAATTTTTTGAAACAACTTACAGCAGATAAAAAAGATTATAATGATTAATATCTATATTAAAAACCATGGACGTATAAACATAGATGGATACAGCAATAAGATACCTTTAACACACAATGTTTTGAAGCTTCGATAGAATGTGATGCTTCCGCAATGAGCATAAGCGTGCTTGAAGTTTTACTCGCGGGTAATTATTCAGATTTTAAAAATTGGAAGTAGTAATAATGTATAAAAACACGTTCAAAGTATTTAAAAAACGAGAGTTTAACTATTAACAAATCACGTCTTTATAGAAAAATTAAAATACAATTTTATTTGCTTTAAAATTAATATAATAAAATATAGTTGATTTCAAGTTAATTTTTAACAGGTATTAAAATAATGCTACAATAAAAAATCTTTATGTTTTCTCCTAAATTTGCTACCAAAATAGTTCGAACGTCAATATTATTTGGAAACCTACATAGAAAAATAAATGAGTTTTATTCATTTCAATAATTTATTTGCATCCATGAGAAATATTAAATTAAAAAGGTACTAAACAGATCTTTTTTAATCAGATGATGTCTACTTGCAATTTAAAATGTCTACTAATTTCATGAACTTATATCTGATTCAATACATTAATGAACATGAATAAACCCAATGGTAGGCCTATTAAAATGTAAACAAACAGGCTTCCTCATTTCCTCATCTTAAATAATGTAAATTGTATGTACTTACAAATGAAATGAGAGATCGGGATGTAAATATTTCGTTTATTTTATTTCACTTTTCACAAATATCACTCAAAATACAGCCAAAATATCGAAAAACAACTTTTCCCTCATCTACTGTAAAAAGTAAACAAACATGGAACAGCATTTGAAGTTTGACGTAGATCCACAAGACAGAGAAATGTAAACAACCGTTGCCATTTATAAACAGTTTTCAGTGCTTCTACATATTATAAAATAATTGATTGATATCTATTATACGCTATTATTAAATGATAATACACACTCTGTGCACACTTTATATTTTGATTACAATTAAATATATTAATCTAACCAATAAATTAATATTTTGGTTTGATAGCACCTGTAGAGTATAAAATACGGAGTAATATTTTCAGCGACTCGCGAATAAGAAATTTTAAAACAAAACGTGACAACAGTTGAAGGTGCTGAGATTGTGACCTACTCAAATAATTTTGACTACACAATTTTATGTAAATAACTGAGTCCATCTGTGTTTATATGTCCATGTTAAAAACCAACCTAATATACTATACCTAATAGAACTCTAGTAGAACTCTAATAGAGCTCTAATAGAACTAATTTTTTCAATCATAAAGATGGCAAAAGTTGAACTCGACACAAAAGGATATATATATATATATATATATATATATATATATATATATATATATATATATATATGTAAAAAGTTTTAATATGTCATCTCGCTAACCCTAACGAGATGGGACTAGTTCATTGCAAAATGTCAATATCATGAATTATTTTCGCAAACTACCACTGGTTATCTGAAAGGAAGTTGTTATGGAATTAAAACAATTTTAATACAATAAAGGGACTAAAGACTACTAGACCTAACAACAACAAAAATTTCAAAGATATGACAAAAAGGTTACAAAATAAACTAACAAATTTAATCAATGCTTTTATTCAGCATAGCTGTGTACCACATTTACGAAAAACACAGGCTTTATAAGGATTAAAAAAACAGGTAACATACCAATTATAGTCTTCTTCTTCTTCTTCTTGGAGCGACTAAAATTACTCCTGTTTGTCTGCCTTTTATTCTGTTTCAGTCGTTGTAAACTGTACAATATCTTTCCACCTTTTTGGCGGCCTTTTAACGGGTCTTCTGCTATACGGTTTGTTGTTTTTACAGATCTTTGCTAATCTATCTGGTCCCATTCGGTTTACATGTTCGTTCCATTTTTTTTTCTTGTTTTTATCGATCTGTTAATATTTTGAACCGCGTTGTTCGCGTATACTTCTGTTGGGTTGTCTGTCTCTTAATGATATGCTCGCTATTGATCTTAATACTTTCATTTCGATATTATTGATTTGTTGTTTCGTCGTTCTTATATCGGTCCTTGTCTTCGCTGCATATGTTATAATGGCTCTTACTGTTGTTTGTATACCTTCATTTTGCTTTCCGTGGTCAGATATTTGTTTCTCCATATAGGTTCCCGGAGGCAACCACTTACTCTTTCCGCTTTTAATGCTTGCCTTGTGGTCTCTGTTCTTATATCCCTGTCACTAGTGATCTTTACTTCTAGGTAATTTAATTGTATTACTTGTTCTACAATTTTCCGTCTATTTCTAGTTTGAATCTACGCGGCTCTTTACTGATCACTATACATTTAGTTTTTTTACTGATATTCTCATACTAAGTTTGTTTGCTGTAATATTGAATGTGTAGAGCTGCCTTTGTAATTCATCTTCGTTATCAGCAGTTAGTACTGCATTATCGGCATAACACATAGTATCGTGATTTTGTGCGCTCCCATATGGTATCCGTGTAGTTTTCTTACTTCACGATTTATTTGATTCATCACCATATTGAATAACAATGGGCTGAGCGAATCTCCTTGGCGGATTCCTCCTTTTAGTTCTATATATTCTGTTTCTCTTGTTGGCATTATAATTCTCGTTTTGTTGTTCTGGTTAATTTCATTAATTATCCATATTATCTGATAATCTATTTGTTCAGCTTATAATGAATTTAAGATGTCATTTCGCTTCACCCTGTCAAAAGCACTTTTTAAATCTACAAAGCACATGTATGCTGGTTTTCCATATTCAATAGACTTCTCTATTATCTGTCTGATAATAAAAACTGCGTCTATTGTTCTGCGGTTCTTCCGGAAGCCTTGTTGTTCATCTGCCATGTTCGCTTTTTCCTCGATTTTATCTTTTATGACTGCCGCTAACAATTTAAATGTACTATTCATCAGACTAATGCCTCTATAATTTTCAGGATTTCTTGAGTCTCCCTTTTTAAGTATCGGTAGCAGGAGACTTTTTTTCATTCCGCTGGTACTACTCCGGTATTTATTATATCGATGAATAATTTTAGGAGCCATTTGCGTAGTGTTGTTCCTTCATATTTTAGCAGTTAATTGTTTATTTCATCAGGACCAGGTGCTTTTCGGTTTTCTAATTTTTTTATTCGTTCTTGTAGCTCTTTTTCTGATATTAGAACTCTATCGTGGGTTTCGTTAATGATTATTTGTCTGCTCTCCTCTTCTCCTTCTCCATATAATTTCGTGACATGCTCAGTCCATTGTTCCTCCGTAAGGATATTTCAACAGGGAACAAATTCATTCATTTCTGTTTTTGTCTTCTTATCATCTTCCACAATTTTTTCTGGGATCCATAGAGGTCGTATTCCATATCTTTGGTAAATTCCTCCCAATGTTTTTTTGATGTTATCTATTTCTTGGTTTACTCTATTCCTGATTCTTACGTAGTTCTCGTGCCTCCGGAGTCTTTACTCCTTTGTATGTTAGATAAGTGTGTTTCTTTTCATTTGCTAGTGCTTTCACTCTTTCGTCGTACCATGGAGTTTTGTATTATTTGTGACTTTACTATACCAATTATAGTAAAGTCACAAAAATTTAATTTGCTATCGTTAATTACTTCTAACTAATGTTGTCATATACTGCGTCTTTTTAAGTTATTTGTAAACATACCTCAGTTAACGTATTGTTTAATGTAATAAAAAACTATAAGGTTTATTTGAGATGTCTGAGATCATCATGATATCGTCAGCGAAGGTCTAAGTAGTTCTTAGTTAGTGAAAAATAACTTTACTACGTTAAACGAGATAGTGCACAAATTGGAGACCTGCAAACATCAACTAAACTAACAAAACAAATATTTTAATGAGTAATCAAGTCAATCTGCTCGAGAAGGGACAGCTGTAATTATTAAAAAATATATTCAGCACATTACCAGGGCGGGACAAACAGGTATCAGAGTAATACAGTTGTAATAGGCATAGGTGTAATATGTCCTCCTAGACATAAATTATTACACCAATATTATAACAAAATTATATATAAACTGGGTCCAAAATTTTTATTTCGAGAAGATTTTAATGCAATTCCACTGATTTTAAGTGCAACAATCATCAAGAAAATAAGGCAAAAAACTTGACCAATAAATGTACTGACTAGGTTAGAAAAATCAGATTAACCAGTTGCCAGAGTACTAAAATTTACAAATTTAATAAAACAACACACCAGTTTGGTTTCCTCGAAGCCCATTCAACTCTACAACAATGTCATAGGATTATTAAAAGCATTAATGTATGCATTGAAGAGAAAAAAATTTGCACTGCTGCCTTCCTGGATATAAAACAAGCCTTCAACCGTGTTTGGCATAATGGCCTTCTGTATAAAACTAAGTCATCCTTTCCCACTCCCCACTACCTACTCTTAAAATCATACCTCACAGCACGTCACTTTCAAGTTAGATTCTATACAGAAACCTCTCATTACTATCCCATAAATTCCGATGTCCCTCAAAGAAGTGTCCCGGGTCGCTTCCTGTACCTCATATACACTGCTGATATCTCAACAACAAATACGACCACAGTAGCCATGTTCGCAGATAACACCAGCATAATATCCATCGATGATGTCCTCCATAAGGAAACCTTCAAATACACCTAAACCTACTACAAAACTGGATGAATAGATGAAAAATCAAAGTTAACCATTCTAAGTCTAATCAAATTGCATTCACCAACATAGTATATAATATTGTAGCAAACAGTATTTATTATAATACCGTGGCTGAATGGATCAATAATCCAAAGCCATTAAAAAAAAAACAGAAAAAACAGGAATATCATATGTCCGAGAATCAGACTGCTGAATAACATATTCATACTAGTAAAAACAGAAGTCAAACACTTGATCAAAAGCTCACTTGGAAAGCACACATATTGGCAAAAAAAATCTAAATCAACATAAAAATACGTAAAATGAATTGGCTAATAGGCCAAAAATCACAGGTATTGACAGATAATAAACTTCTCTTGTATAAGTGCATAATAAAGCCTATAGGGACATATGAAGTGCAACTATAGGGCTGTGAAAAATTATTCAGAAAATACAATCCAAAATACCCAACTCAACGAATGATTTTCAACGCGCCTTGGTACGTAAGTAACAAAAGACTGCATGATGACTCTGGTATACCGTTCGTTAAAGACGAAATCAGCAGACAACTACACCTTTAACCACAAGATTGAAGATCAGACGATGATTGAAGAGACAGTGGCCAACAGACTTTATTCACTAATTGTAATTTTAATTTTTTCATTTCAATTTTAGTTTTAGACTATAATCCTACATTAATTTAGTTAGTGTTAGTATTGGGAGTGTTATCAGTGGATAATTTGTCCTCTCATGTATTTGTAATACTCACATTTACTAATAGCTTGTGATAGCATATTGTAAATTTGAAAATTGAATAAAGATTCTAGAAAAAATAACTACTAGTTAGACAAGCATGGAAACTTAATGGAAATATCAACACTGTAACCTGCGCATCTTTGCTTTCTTGAAACGCGTAAGAAAAAACATAGAAAAAGCTTATTCTGGTAAACTAATAAATATTTAATAGCTAGTAAATAAATCTAGAAATATCATAAATATTTTGTTAACAACATCGGCATCCTCGGTAATGAAAAAGCAGACCAAGCGGCTAAGCAAGCTTCTTGTGTAAACAGTCAATCTTTAAAAGCCCAACATATCCAAATCCATAATGATCCAAAGCAAATATTCATATGCATCATACCTGGCAAACACACTTAAACACAGACAAGAGTACATTACATGAGATCCGGCAGATTTTTAAAAAATGTAAACTTCCAACAATCTCTTAACAAGAAAAAGCTGTCATCCGAAGATTAAGAATAGGACATACCCGACTTACACATGAATACTTAATGAAGTCGGAGCCGAAGTCCAATTGCCAAATCTGCTCAAGTGTATTAACTGTGAAACATATCCTGACACATATCCTGATTGAAACATATCCTGATTGAAAAAACCATTGAATATAATAGACCCCTGATACTTGTCTTTGTCGACTTTGAAAAAGCATTTGATACGGTCAATCAAAGTGAAATGCTCCAAGCTCTAACACAATGTAGAATAGATCACCGATATATATCTCTCATCAGATACATCTATCAACATGCTACAGCCTGTGTAAGACTTAATGAAGATACTGGGACTTTTCGTATTGAAAGAGGCGTTCGGCAAGGGGACAACATGTCTCCTAAATTATTTACAACTTTGCTAGAATACGCTTGTAAAACAATAGATTGGACCGAAAAGGGCATCAATGTAGATGGAAAATTTTTAAATAACCTTAAATTTGCAGATGATATCGTTCTTATTGCAGACAGCTTTGATCAGACACAGATAATGCTTCAAGAACTCCATACTGCCACAAAAAGAGTTGGTCTTACAATAAATTTTTCAAAAACACAATTTATGACAAATTTAGTTCACAACAAAAACATCTCAGTAGAAGACAAAGATATTGAGCCAGTTGACTCCTATAAATACTTAGGCCATGAGATCAGAATAAGTCGAGACAACCAAACAATCGAGCTGAAAAGAAGAATAAACCTCGCTTGGGCTGCATTTGGAAGGATGAAGGATATTTTTAGGTCTAAGATTCCAATGTGTCTGAAAAGAAAAGTATTTAATCAATGTATTTTGCCAGTGATGACCTACGGCGCAGAAACCCTAACGCTCACAAGAACAACAGTGAGTAAACTACAAGTTGCGGAAAGAGCAATGGAGAGAATTATCTTAGGGATTTCTCTACGTGATAGAATACCCAATGCTACTATACGCAAAAGATCAGGAGTAGCAGACGTTATTGAAAGGATAACAACACTAAAGTGGAACTGAGCAGGTCATGTAGCAAGATCAGTTGATGACCGGTGGACAAAAAGAATTTTGGAATGGAGACCCCGAATACAAGCTTACAGAAATAGAGGTCGACCCCCAACGAGATGAACAAATGACATAAAAAGAGTGACTACAAATTGGATTCAGATGGCGCAAAATCGGATTAAGTGGAAAAGCATGCGAGAGGCCTGTGTTCAGCAGTGGACGTTAGAGGCTAGTTGATGATGATGATGATATCCTGATCGAGTGTCCCCGGTACGCAAAACACAGAGTGCAACATAAACCTAAGTCAAATATCAAAGACGTTTTAAACTCACCCGATCAAGTCTTTAACCTAATATGGTTTCTTGAAAAACATTCAGTTGTTTTTCCAGACAGAATATGACCCTAGTTTTCCATGTAGTTTACCTTTAACTTAGTGATAAAACTGTTGTATTATTTATTCATAGGTTCTAATATTATAGATTAACTGTAGCTTCTAGAAAGTACTAATTAACATGTGCTTTTTATAATTATTGTACACAATATTGTTTGTGTCAATGGTTCTTGCAGTCCAGACACATTAATTTAAATAAAAAAACAATAAAACTAATAAATATTTAACCCTCTGATAATATGACCTTGTAAGTTACACAAACATAAGTCAACCATGTGTGCCAAACTACATTTTCAAGTATATAATCGACATAAATGTGAAACGATGAAAAGTTCCTTTCCTGCAGGTCTGTTTGCAAAAAATAACAAAACCCCCTTGATTGGGTTCAGCAGGATCGTTTTATTAGGTTTTTGACTGCGTATTTTTCTGGAAAGTATATTTCCGAACAGCTTAAATTTCAGGCACGTCATAAAAGCTAGTCTCGACGTGACGAGCTTGTATTCAGTAGCTTTATGTGCTACTTTTGTAAACGGTTAGTTGGCTTCCCGATCTATTCAGGACTAGCTGACTTCTCTCAGTAAATATTTATTTTATATTGCAAATATAGTTGTAGTTGGTACACTCGAATATGTTATTGACATAATCTGAAATTCTTTTACTCTTTGATATAAAACAGTATGTTATTTAGATAAATAAGAAATATTTGTTTGTTGTATGAAAAATATCAAATACATTTGAAAATGTATCACAAATTATAAAATAAATTCTTTACTGTTTGATATTTAATTAAGTTTAATTTTTTTATTTACTACATGAATTATTAGCGTCATAAAATATAATATAAGTAAGGTTACAATAACATAAACCAATGTTCCAATTTTACTTTCAACATTCATGTTGTCTCCTAAGGCTTCCTTTATATTCATTGAGGTGTTATGCTTCGTTCTTAAAGCTTAATGTTACAGATAAATTTATCGATTTTACAATAAATTTTTTGTTACATAGTGAAAAATTCTTCTAATAATTTAATTTTATCTGACTCATTTATATTGACAATTCAGACATACATTATGCATTTTAAAGTAGACGACTTTAAAATGATATTGCCAATATTGTTGAGTTGCGCTCCTGGGACGACTTTACTTATAAGATAGTTCATTCGATTACATGAAATCAACTTTAACTTGAGAATATCTGTCAGAAAAAAATCATAGCATGTAATTCGTCTTTAAAAAGACAAACACATGACATGATGACAGTAAAATTCTCCTGTTAGTGATTCCATAGTAAATTATGAGGAAAAAACCAGAAAAAAAACTTCATGATACTATCCCGACATTGTAAGTATTTGTTCGTGAATTTAGTTTACCTTCAACAAACATCAAAATTCTGATTTTATATGTTACGTTATTTAAAAAAACATAAATGATGTATCCTCTATATGTTACTAACTTACTAATACTGGTATTTTCTTATTAATAACTTCCTCTTTCAATATTGGTAACCAGATCCTACTACATTCTGCCGAGGAATTTGCGACACAATTGGCCTCATTTAGCACAATTAGAGCCGCTTCTTTGATTTTTCTTTTTTTACCATCCGTTTCTTTTAGGACTATATTTGAATTATTCCATTGAACCCTATGTTCATTATCCCATGCGTGTTTACAAATTTGAGATCTATCAAATTCTCTATTTTTAATATAAGATTGATATTCACTTATTCTAACATTTAATGGCCTTGATGATTAACCTAAATAAAACTGATCGCATTCACAAAGTATTTTATAAATGCAATTCTTTTTCCTTTCTTGTTCATTGTTAGGTTTGGTTTTGGACAAAATAGATCTCAACGTGTTTGTTGTTTTGAATGTTGTTGAAAGGTTGAATTTATTTCTTATCCTTTTAAGTTTTTCTGATAATCCTTTTATGTACGGTATTGTTATTTTCCTCATATTATTCCTTGTGTATGCTGTAGGATCTCGTTCTAAGTTGTTCTGTTCTATTCGATCGATTGTTGAAAATTCCTTATTTATAAACGATAAAGGATAATCATTTTTTAATAAAACAGATGTTAACAAATGTTTCTCCTCCAAGAACGAATTTTTGTTAGAACAAGTAATTTTGACTCTATCGTATAAGGATTTAATGATTCCCTTTTTTACATTAATATTGTGATTTGATTTGAAATTTAAATATCTATTGGTGTGTGTTGGTTTTCTATACACCTGAGTCTCATATCCAGTATCGTTCTTAGAGATTAAAACATCCAGGAAAGGTAGCGTATCATTATATTCCTTTTCCATGGTAAATCTTATTATCTCTTCTTTATCGTTTATATCATTTAGGAATGTGTCCAACAACTCTGATCCATGAGGCCATATTGAGAATACATCATCTACATACCTCCACCATACTGTGGGTTTGAAATTTTGTTTAGAAATGATATTTGTTTCAAAATCTTTCATAAATATATCGGCTAAAAATGGAGATAAACTAGAGCCCATTGCTAGACCAAAATTTTGTTTATAAAGTTCATTATTTAGTTGAAAATATGTATTATCAGTACATAATGTAAATAATAACTCCATTATAGCCGATATGTTTAGTCTTGTTTCAACACACACCAATAGATATTTAAATTTCAAATCAAATCACAATATTAATGTAAAAGAGGGAATCATTAAATCCTTATACGATAGAGCCAAAATTACTTGTTCTAACGAAAATTCGTTCTTGGAGGAGAAACATTTGTTAACATCTGTTTTATTAAAAAATGATTATCCTTTATCGTTCATAAATAAGGAATTTTCAACAATCGATCGAATAGAACAAAACAACTTAGAACGAGATCCTACAGCATACACAAGGAATAATATGAGGAAAATAACAATATCGTACATAAAAGGATTATCAGAAAAACTTAAAAGGATAGGAAATAAATTCAACATTCCAACAACATTCAAAACAACAAACACGTTGAGATCTATTTTGTCCAAAACCAAACCTAACAATGAACAAGAAAGTACAAAGAATTGCATTTATAAAATACCTTGTGAATGCGATCAGTTTTATTTAGGTGAATCATCAAGGCCATTAAATGTAAGAATAAGTGAACATCAATCTTATTAATTACTATTTATAACTGGGAATAAGCCGCAATTAAAGATAAAAATACGTTTATTGACGTTTCAATTTCCAATTCGGAAATTATTCTCAAAATACAAACACAATTAAAGATAAAAATACGTTTATTGACGTTTCAATTTCCAATTCGGAAATCATTCTCAAAATACAAACACTGTTTGTATTTTGAGAACGATTTCCGAATTGGAAATTGAAACGTCAATAAACGTATTTTTATCTTTAATTGTGGCTTATTCCCAGTTATAAATAGTAATTAATTTACAATGCCACAAGAAAATAGCTTCAGAACAATATCAATCTTATATTAAAAATAGAGAATTTGATAGATCTCAAATCTGTAAACACGCATGGGATAATAAACATCGGGTTCAATGGAATAATTCAAATATAGTCCTAAAAGAAACGGATGGTAAAAAAAGAAAAATCAAAGAAGCGACTCTAATTATGCTAAATGAGGCCAATTTTGTCGCAAATTCCTCGGCAGAATGTAGTAGGATCTGGTTACCAATATTGAAAGAGGAAGTTATTAATAAGAAAATACCAGTATTAGTAAGTCAGTAACAAATAGAGGATACATCATTTATGTTTTTTAAATAACGTAACATATAAAATCAGAATTTTGATGTTTGTTGAAGGTAAACTAAATTTACGAACAAATACTTACAATGTCGGGATAGTATTATGAGGTTTTTTTTCCTGGTTTTTCCTCTTAATTTACTATGGAATCACTAACAGGAGAATTTTACTGTCATCATGTCATGTGTTTGTCTTTTTAAAGACGAATTACATGCTATGATTTTTTTCTGACGGATATTCTTAAGTTAAAGTTGATTTCATGTAATCGAATGAACTTTCTTATAAGTAAAGTCGTCCCAGGAGCGCAACTCAACAATATTGGCAATATCATTTTAAAGTCGTCTACTTTAAAATGTATTATGTATGTCTGAATTGTCAATATAAATGAGTCAGATAAAATTAAATTATTGGAAGAATTTTTCACTATGTAACAAAAAACAAAATTTGTTTAATTTACTGTTTGTATTTTGAGAACGGTTTCCGAAGTGGAAATTGAAACGTCAATAAACGTATTTTTATCTTTAATTGTGGCTTATTCCCAGTTTAATAGTAATTAATATACAATCAATTTGTTTAACACATGGCAATCTGTATTTTGAAAACTGCTGCTCTGAAAATATTTATGGTTCTTAGATTAGATCTTAGATTTTTCAGCCAGAAAAGCCAGGTCCTGGTTAGTAACGTGGTCGGCATAGGGTATCTTTAGGATTCCACGATAAAACCACATTTCTCAAACCTCAATTTTCTTGCAGGTAGCGTCTATGAGAGTCGCCGACTCCACTCCGTACAACAATATGTGAAAGATATAATATCGTAGTAATCTAATTTTATATAAATAGTTTAGTCCATATATACTGTCTTCAGACATGAAGGCAGTCATGGAGTTTACCTCACTCCTCCTTATCAACCTCCTCCCTGATAGGCGGCAACTTATCTTGGATGTTACCAATTAACTTTACTCTCTTATGTTTGACCACAGGGGCACTCTTGTGGCACATAACAATAGAGCCTTCATAACATACAAGTCCTTGCCCTCTTCGACATCCTCTCCAAAACTGAACTTATTTTTCTTGGATACTGCACTCTACACCTCCTCTGCAGCCACTTAGTACATGGTATTGGCTTCCTAATCAAATATGGAATTCATTTTTCACTCACCTCATCCCACACCCATTTCAACCCCTATCCGAATCATTGCTTAATTATGTCTCCAGCCTGAATAAGGACATTATACTTGGAGACTTTAACGCCAGGAACACGCAATTTGGCGACACGGCAACTAACCGTGCAAGCCATGGCCTTTCAGATCTACTCTTTAACCTTCCTCTACATACTTAACCGTGAGCAGACTTTTATGGGTCCCATCGGCATATCGTCCGTCGATCACAACGTATGCATTTACAATTTGATCGACTTATTAAACAACATATGCTTTATTTTCAAATCGATTACGTCGAGTCACCTTTCTTTGCTGGTTAAAGAACAGATATTTAATCCTTTACCTCCCAATCCTTCCCAAAGAATAAGAGACTACAAACGCGTCAACTAGAACCTTTTTAAAGCCTTTTTATTAGTCAACGCTCCTAAGTTAGGCAACTTAACACAGCCTGATGATTTCGATCATGGTATTAGGGTTATTAACGATTTGATAAATGAAGCAATTGAAATATCAGTTTTCATTAGGATTATCAATCGCAGCAAACCACTTCTACCTCAATACATTGTTGATCGAATCAAATAAAAGAGACGACTTCTCCATCAGTTTCAATGTACCCGCAACTCCCTAGTCAAAACAGAATACAACCGCCTGTCTGTGGTGATCAACTATAAGTTAATAATCTGCAAGGCAGTCAATAACTTGCAGCTACCTCTAGTCTTGATTATCGTAACGTGGGAGCGTTCTAGTCCAAACTTAAAGTTCTAACTAAACAGAAAACCGACAACTCTCCTCACCTTGTGGTGAACAACTATTAATTAGTTTGGTTGATTTCAATTATCAATTTAAACCAACAGAAGGACAACGCCTTCACTTACAAAACACCCTAGTCATTCCCGACGATCCTATATTTGACCACGACTACCGTGCAAAGATTGAAAGCGATATAACCAGATGACTCGAAACTCCCTTCGATCCACAAGAACCACATAATCATCTTATCATGACACCTGTGGATCAACAAACCTTTGAAAATTTTTGCAAAATCGGCAAATCAAGTTCACCAGGACCTGACTATATCGCCATGAACTGCGTGAAACACTACCACTCTTAGACTCTGCTACTTTTCATCTCTATGGAAGGTAGCCAATACAATTATGCTCATGAAAAAGGGCAAACCCCGCACCGATCTAGACTCTTATATGCCGATTTTTCGCCGATCTTCGAGAGGATCCTCAAGGAAAGACTCGTTGACTGTACCACCGAACATAACATCATTCCAACATTTCAATTCGCGTTAAAAAAAAGTCACTTAACCAAAACGGCATTGACAGAGATCGTCGTCCATTTCACTCAAAGTCTTAACGGCGTCAAACTCCCCCTTGGCATTTTTCTCGATGTTCAAAAAGCCTTAGACAAAGTCTGGCATGCAGATCTAGCCTGGAAACTGTCGAACATGCGCCTGTCCTTCTCTTTCGTTAGACTTATCCACTCATATGTCTTCCAACGTCAAAATCATGGTGAAAATGCTAGTTCATTTCTACGACTTATTTACTATCACAGCAGGAGTTCTACAAGGTTCAGTTTTAGCACCCATATTATACACTATACACAACAGTGACTTAACAACAAGTGACCCTAACCCACGATACATTAACACACTTACTTTGCTCTACGCAGACGACACCGCTCTCGTAGTAACATCTTCTTCTTTGGGTGGCGTGTCCGTATTCAAAAGTTGGCCGTCATCATGTTTACAATTTCCTGAAACCTTTCTCTGTCGGCTACTGCGCGAAATAATTCTTCTACTGTGGAACCACACCATTGTCTAATATTACGCAGCCATGACAGTTTCTTTCGACCAATCCATCTCTTTCCTTCCACTTTCCTTGTATTATATATACTTCTGAGGAGGTGTAAAACCTATACCAGGACAAGAAATCATAAAACGAGAAAACGTTCAACCCAAAAAGAAACGACCATCGTGACAATGCGACACTTTCGGCCAGTCTGATCACGGCTCCCAAATAGGGTCCCTGTACCCTGGGAGTCCGATGTTGGGCTCTGCTCCGGTTCTCTGAATATTTAGACTCTGTGGCTGGACCTTGTCTACCTGCTAAACTATGTTTAATTTATTTTCCATGTGAGAAATGTCAAGAAGAGAATCGAGAATAGAAGAGAATAGACTGGTCAAAGTTCCTCCGTGGGCACCGTGGGAATGGATAAGTGGCTATAGTTTGACAGGCACTTACATGGCGCCCAACAAAAAACACGAGCCTACGACACAGGCTCCCACCGAGATCAGCTAAAAGCTCTACACCAGCAGCTAATAGTATTATCGACAGATTTTGCAGTTCCTGACACTGTCCAGTGCCGGAGGTATCAGCGATTAAGAAGTCACTGAAGCCGCCAGTTCCAGAATCTACTGAGGCCCCCGGTGTAGTTGCGGAGTCACGCCCTGTCCTACTGCATGTGGTACATACACCACGTAGACACAGGCATACTCCCTACTAAGAAACTGGATGGCAAATGCTTATGGGTTTCTGATGGCTTAGAGGAGGACAAAGTCGTCGAAGTCGAGGATGCTGTGATAGAAGACGGTACCTGCAGAAGAAGAAGATGACTAACGAAAGCTACTGTGCTTTGTTGTTAATTAGGTACAAACTATTTTATAAACTTTTTCTGACTATTTTTATTCATAAACTTTTTGTGACTGTAAAAGTTTTATTAACTTTGTTTCTTTATTATACTAATCTGTTTGTATTTCTGCTTTAAATATGTTATATTTTATTTAAAGTTTTTTCCAGTCATAGAATCTTCAAAGGACGGGAAGTATCATCCGGGAGCCTTAGTCGTGGTCTAATCTCACCCCGATGCACTTCGCGGCGCCTTATAACATCTTCCGATTTTTCTATTGTCCGACAGATTTGAAAATGCCATATAGAAACATAAATATGCGACATTTTTAACTCTCGGCCAGTCTGGTCTCGGCTTCAAAATAGGGTCCCTTTACCCTGGGAGTCCAATGTCAGGGCTCTGCTTCGGTTCTCCGAACATTTAGACTCTGTCGCTGGACCTTGGGCACCTGCTAAACTGTATTTCATTTATTTTCCATGTGAGAAATGTCGATTGTCCACCAAAGATGAAAGATACGCAGAGGGCACTTCGAATAGACTGGATGAAGTCCTCTGTAAGGCACCGTGGGATTGGATAAATGGTCATACTTTGACAGGCCCTTATATTCCATATGGTGATAATAAGTTCAAGGGTCATAATTCTATAATAAATGTACAATGTCAAGTTTGTCGTTAGAAGAAAGAAACTATCCTCAAAAATTTGTATAAAATCCTTAAAGTTATTCCCCTTGAAAAAATTTAGACTAAAATTTGTGGTATTTTCTGATGCATTATTAAGTTTAGCAAGAAATTTTACATGAATTTCACAAGAGAATTTTGAAATGTTATGAAAGAATATTAGAAAGTCGGTATGAAATATTTCAATTTGTTAGGAACTAAGAAAATACAAATAAACCATATGTACCATGCACTTTTTAAAAGTAATAAAGTATCTTTTATTAAAAGAATAGCTACAGTGAATTCCGGTCCTTACGCACTGAAATGCATAAGTTCAAGATTTAGAAATTGTTATGAAATAACCATATACCGTATTCTAGAATAACTTATCATTGCATAATATAAAACATACAACGATATTGTAGAAGTATAGTGGGATAAAATTAAAAAGTATGTCCCGCATTTAGTCCAGGCGCCAGAGATTTGATCTCTTCAAACGAGACAGATCAACAAGCTTTATTATAAAAAAGATGTAAAAAAGTTTGCAACTTCTACCACAGGACTTCCCACTAAAACCCTTACTCGCAGTGAAAAAATAAAATGTCGATTAATTAAGCATCTGTACGCCGTGGAAAAAAAGTTTCAAGCAAGAAATGTAGTTGAGATAATTTTTAACAAAAACGTGTATTAGCACTTTTTGTGTAGAATCAACTGTTATGTAGAAACAAGGCTTGAAGCGACCGGTGACACTGAATATCGCGAAATTAATATTTTTAATAAAGTTTGCGTCAACTCGACGGTAAAAATTAGATATCTGTGAATCAAAGTATCCTATCGACAAACATCAAAATGCAGTTTAAATGTACCGTGTAGCTTTCATATTATAAAATTTTGCATTTTGTTGCAAGTTACAATGGAATTTTCATTGTGGGGGCCTAGTCTTCAAAACATGTAACATGCGACTTTGATTTTGAGTTTTGTAACAAATTTGAAATAAATCTAAAAACGCTGAAACAAAACTTTCGCCTTACAATCTTCATGTCACGACAAATGCTTCTACGAAGACGACATTGGATAGAATTTGTAGATGAAGTTGTCTAGTTTTAAAATTAGTACTTATGCAATCGGAAAGAAATAGTTTTAAATGTTCTATTTAAAGTATAAAGCCAATTATAAGGATTTCCTCGTTTTTCACAAAAACATATATAACTTTTGATAGTGACCATATTTTGGACATTCGAAACGGAAAGCTAAGTGGTTCTACTTTTGATTGAATGTGTTTGCTTTTGTGTATCATTAGAATTCTCGCAGCGGCTTTGTACTTCAAATAAAACGTTTAAAACTTTTTTTTTTCGATTGCACAAGTGCATTTAAAAAAAAAAACACAATTTCAGCTAGAAATTCCATGGAATGGTCTCTTTTTATAATTAGTTTTCATAACGTAAGATCGTTTGTAATGTGGAAGTTTCAATTCAATATCAATTATTGATGTCATGAGAATCGAAAAAAAAATGGCTTTATAGAAACTGACTTCATTTGCGTTAAAATACAAAAATTGCATAAAAAGCAGCACTCTTTACGTTAAAAACCATTTTGATTTTTGTCGATTGGATGCTTATCAAAAGATATCAAATTTTTTCCGTTGAGTTGATACAAATTTTATTTAAAAAAATGATATCGCGTGCGTAACTTAAATTTTAAATTGCCGGTCGTTTCAAGCATTATATCTTAGAGAAACTGTTTATTCTGCACAAAAAGTGCTAACAAACATTTTGTTTTCAAAATTATCTCTGCATTTAGCAGTACATTTCTTGTTTGAAAAATTTTTTCTACGGTGTACACATTTTTTTCTATGGTATACAGATTTTGGGAACCAAAAGTTGACATTCTCAGCAAAATTCAGCTACTTATTATGATTTTTAGAGGTTGCGTAGCATTTTCCTCTCACGGCTGAACTTATTTAAAGCATGAGTATTAAACACAATAATAAAAATTAATAATAACATATATAGCTTGTTTTAATAAGGTATAGACATAGAGTAATATAATTTTAAAATGAGTATAACTTTGATGACCGTAAAAATGGCTTGCTATATTCCCCTCTAAAGTGTGGGAAGACAAGATTCAGAAGTTATTATTAAATAATGATCTGTATAGTGATTATATAGATTATATATTATTTTTTACTTTTATTTGTGGAATAACGGTCTATGTTACATTTTCAGTCACACACGTTCAAGAAATAAGCAACATTTTTAAACTCACCTTTTCTCGAAAACGTCAACTTGTAACATAGACCGTTATTCGTCCGAGCGCTTCAAATATTAAAAAAATATTCTTAACTTTCATATCTCGCTATTTGTCTTAAGAGAAATAATTTAATCTGGACCAGGAAAGTGACTAGTTTCCATCTATCTCATTGCAAAGATAACCTCAGCTTTAGTAAGGTAGGGCCCTACAAATCCGCTTGGTCAATTCATATAATAAATTTATTGTCTCTGATTTTAAAAAAATTCCTCTATGTTCAGCTAGTTCTTTGACTTTTTTAAGCAAATATAAAAATGGAGAAGGAAAACCTGAACATCATCGGAGTATACGGCCCAGATAATAGCAAGCCTCAAATAGCAAGCAAAACGTTTTATGGCCAATCACAAGTAGTAGAAGATTCAAAGACTCAAGTGACTTTGACTCAAGTTAAAGAGAAGATGAGAATATTGGGAAATGTTAACATTCGAATAGGCAATCAAGTAACACCCAGAATTAAGCAGAAACATAACGAGGATGTTTAAAACAAAAATAAAGAACTGATGAATAAAATTCTGCACAGATAATAACCTAAGAATAAAGAACACATTTTTTGACCACAAAGACCAACACAAATAATATACATTTAACAACACCCGTGGACAAAAATCTATGATAGATAAATGTTCTAACCAACAGATATATACATCCCTCAAAAATAACATAATTAATGCAGCAACAGAATCACTTAGAGAGAGAGAGGACAGTAGCTAACATAAACATAATTATCAAAAAAAAAATACACCTATAATAATAATAATAATATTAATAAAGGTAGTAGTTAAAAGAACTGAAGAAATAATTCTGAACACTGGAAGACACTCACAACATGATCCAGAAAACAACACAGCTCGACACTGCCTGGACACACTAAAACAAAAACTCTCCGTTTATTCAGGTCGCCTTAGGAGATACAAAGTGAGTAATAACCGGAAATGTGACAATATACTTTTTGAGCATGCAGAGAAGTCTTTCTATAGGAAACTGAATTCCACTGTAGAAAATATAAATAAATCCTACCCAAGCCAAGAAGAAATTCATGAGTTTTGGGGAAACCAACTTTCGACACCAGCTACTCATAACAACAATGCTGGATGGATTGAAGAAACGACGAACAACTGTCAACACTACACTAATGTTCCCTATGAACCTTTCACCACTGAAGAAGTCTCGAACATTATCAAAGAGCTTCATAACTGGAAATCTCCTGGGCCTGACGGAGTTCAAAACTTCTGGCTAAAGAAGTTTTGGAGTATACACAAGCATTTAACAGTATTAATTAATCATGTTATTTTTAATCCGCAGGAAATACCATCATTTCTTACTCAAGGAACCACTTATCTAATACCAAAGGATCAAAATAACACCCAAGATCCAGCCAAGTACCGCCTAATTACTTGTCTTCCAACTTTGTACAAATTGGTCACATCCTGTGTAACCCAGCGTATCTACCAACACTGTTCTCTAAACAATATCATAGAGCCTCAACAGAAAGGATGCGCTAAGGGTTCCATGGGCTACAAAGAACAACTGATAATCGACTCAGTCATTTCCAACCAGGCGTACAGCAAAAAAAGGAACCTTTTTACCGCCTTCATCGACTACAAGAAGGCCTTTGATTCAGTACCGCATCAATGGCTGATAGATATATTGAAAATATATAAAGTCGATGTTAATATAGTGACCTTTTTAAAGCATATAATGACGGAGTGGAAGACTAAAATTCACCTTCAAATACCTGGTGAAAAAAACATCGCAACTGAAGATATCCCAATTAACCGGGGCCTTTTCCAGGGAGACTCCTTGAGTCCTCTTTGGTTCTGTTTAGCGATGAACCCACTATCTCAGCTACTGAACTCCACCGACTCAGGTTTTAGTATCAGAAATAACAACACTGTTGTGGCGAAGCTTAATCATCTGTTGTATATGGATGATTTGAAATTAATGGCTTCCACTCGAAACCACCTAGACCAGATGCTAAAAACTGTTGAAAATTTCTCAAATGATATTAGTATGCACTTCGGTCTTGACAAGTGCCGTGTCTTAAATATAATCAAAGGAAAGGTTCAGCCCGGCGGATTCGATATGCAAAACGGCCAGAACATCGAGGCCATGGGTGAAAATGATATGTATAAATACCTCGGAATAAAGCAAGCGCGGAAGATTGACCATAAGCAAATGAAAACTGAGATAACAACTGAGTTTATACGAAGGGTAAAACAGCTACTTCGTTCACACCTTAACAGTAAAAATTTGTTTAAGGCACTAAACACCTACGCATGTTCCGCGCTTAGCTACTCATTTGGTATTGTTAAGTGGACAAAAACGGATATAGAAAATCTTCAGCGAAAAGTACGAACGCACCTCACAAAGGCACAAAAACACCATCCTCGAAGTGCAGTAGAAAGAACGACATTACCGCGGTATTTAGGAGGTCGAGGACTTATGGATATAAGCGAGCAATTAGAAAAACAGATTACTAATTTAAGAACTTATTTTCAGGTGCAGGCGGAGACATCTACTCTTCATCGCGCGATTTGTGCAGTAGATGACATAACACCGATCAAACTGAGGGAACCAGAAATGCGCATAAACCACCTTACTAAGAACGAAAAAATGCGCACCTGGATGGGCAAGCCTCTGCACGGGCGACATCCCAATGAGGTCAGTCAAGACCATGTCGACAGTATAGCTTCGAACTATTGGCTGACATCAGGAAGGATGTTCCCCGAAACAGAAGGTTCACTACTGGCCATTCAGGATCAGGTTATACCAACCAAAAATTACCTGAAATATATCGTCAAAGACCCTCAGGTCCAAAATGACAAATGGCGATATGGGTGCCAAGCTCAGGAAACCATTCAACATCTTACCGGGGGCTGTCAGGCATTTGCTGCAACTGAATATAAGGAACGGCACGACTCAGTAGGAAAAATCCTTCATCAAGAGATAGCTATCAAACTGGGACTTCTTCAAACAAACCATCTTCCATATTATCAATATGTTCCTGAGAGTATACTTGAGAATGACAACTACAAGCTATACTGGGATCGCACGGTGCTCACAGACCAAACAGTGGCACATAATAGACCAGATCTCATACTAGTCAATAAACTAAAGAGACAAACAACATTAATTGATGTGGCGATACCCAACAACAATAATCTTCGTGTTAAACAGAACGAAAAAATCGCCAAGTACAGGGATTTGAAAATTCAAATACGAAGACAGTGGAAAATGGAAAGTACCCAGACAATACCTATTATTCTCTCTACTACTGGAGTCATTCCAAAGAACCTCCTAGAAAATATAAAAAAGCTAGGTCTGAATGAACATCTCTACAAGACCATGCAAAAAGCTGTACTACTCTCAACATCCCGATGTGTACGAAAATTTTTGGGAGATACTCCAGCATACCAAGTCACCTAGGGCTCGATAACACGGAAAGAGTCCCACCAGAGCTCAATCCTTTTGATACCGTAGGTATCTGGGATGAGTGAATTTTCCCCTTAGAGGGAGTGTGAGCCGTATGGCTAAATCTGGATAATAAGGTAGTGTTAGCTGACATCGGGAAAGATGTTCCCTGAAACAGAAGGTTCAAACAGTGGCACATAATAGTCCAGATCTCATACTAGTTAATAAACTAAAGAGACAAACAACATTAATTGATGTGGCGATACCCAATAACAATAATCTTCGTGTTAAACAGAACGAAAAAATCGCCAAGTAGAGGGATCTGGAAATTTAAATACGAAGACAGTGGAGAATGGAAACTACCCAGACAATACCTATTATTCTCTCTACTACTGGAGTCATTCCAAAGAACCTCCTAGAAAACATGAAAAAGCTAGGTCTTAATGAACATCTCTACAAGACCATGCAGAAAGCTGTACTACTCTCAAAGTAGAGATGAGTACGAAAGTTTTTGGGAGATACTCCAGCATATCAAGTCAACTAGGGCTCGATAATACGGAAAGAGTCCCACCAGAGCTCAATCCTTTTGATACCGTAGGTATCTGGGATGAGTGAATTTTCCCTTTAGAGGGACTGTGAGCCGTATGGCTAGATCTTGAGATAATAAAGGTAGCCTTTTTACAATAACACAACAAACACAGCAGGCATAAAATCACTATAAAAGAATCAGAAATGAAATGAGGTTAGGACAAACCAAGAAATAAATATTGAAAAACAAAAGATAAAGGAAGCAATAAGAAAATTAAAAAATAGAAAATCAACAGAAGAGACAGAATACCGAACAAACTCCTACAGTACGGAGAGCTAAATCTGACCAAATAGTAATAAAACTAATCCAAAAAATAATTCATAATCAATAAGAACAAAACAAAATTCCTCAAGAATGGAGATCAGACATCGTAATAGCACTCTTTAAAAAGTGAGACAAATCGGACCCAGAAAATTACAGAGCAATAAATTTATTAAATACATTAGAATTAACAACCAAAGTGATAACAAATAAACTGAATAAAATTATAACTCTAGCAGAAGGAAAACAAGGTTTTAGGTCGGGAAGATCATACACCGATGCTATATTTATAATTAGGCAAGTGCAAGCAAAATAATCATAATACAACAAAGCAGCATATCGATGTTTCGTTGACCTTAAGAAGGCATTTGACCGAGTCAAATTAAAGGACGTTATCCACTTACTGTGGAAACGCATGTTATCCAAAGCACTTATTTAAAATAAAGGTTTTGGATGATGACAAATGTGAGCATTGTGGAGAGGAAAGTGATTTAGATCATATATTTTTTGGTTGTTCCAAAAACAGAGTCTACTCATCCAAACTTATAAATGATTTATTAAAATATAAATTAGCAGCTCCTTGGAATATGCTACATTTATTATTACTTGGCTCTGTAGATATTTACAACTCTTTAATTCAATTTTTAAAAGACAGCAAATTTATCATTATAATTCTCTACAAATTATTTAGTTAATTTTGTTACCTTTGTTTTAAACCATTTGTATAACTTTCTCCTCTCCGTGACCTAGTGTTGTTATGTCTTATATAAATCAATGCCTTGATAGGTCCCTAGGCGGGAAGAGTGTATCCCTGTTCTCCTAATATCGATGTAATCTTCTATCTTGATAGGGCATTTAGGTAAATAATTATAATGATGACTGTCCTAGTTCTTTTGTGTCTGGCTGTATGACGATAGTCTAAGCAAAAAAAATCCACTTACTGTGCACACGAGCGATACCTCTAGAAATAATCAAAACGATCGAAATATCTAATAAAATAACACAATAAAAGTAAAACTAGAAGAAGAATTAACCGACCCTATTGAAGCTGTCAATGGGATAAGACAGGGAGATTGCCTGAGTCCTTTAATGTTTAACCTGATTATGGATGAAATAATGAAAAAAAATTTAAAAAAAATAATAAAATAGATAAAATACTAAAAAATGTAGGAACTAAAAAATAATACCAAATGGGATCAAAATAACTTAAAATAATCTGCTATGCAGACGACGCAATACTACTCTCTTAAAGTGAATATAATTTACAACGTATGTTACACCAATTTAATATAACTGCCAGAGAATTTAACACGTTTATTTTCCCAAAGAATACAAAATACATACAACAGCAAATTTACTAGGATGTAAATTTGATGCTGAAAGGTCAGATAATAGAACAAGTTATGGAGTTTAAATATCTAGGTATTACATTATCTAGCTACAAAAAGCACGAAACTAAAGTAGAAGGTTAAGTGAATAGAGCAAACTAACTGAATGATACAATATGAAGAAATAAAAGTATTGGGAAAGAAAAGGCAGAATTCACAAAACAGTCATCAGACCAATAATGGCATACGCGGCAGAAACACGACTTGACAGAGAGAGAACAAAAAGAGCAGAGATAAATCTAATTAGAAAAATTGATGGTAAGACACTATGGGACAGAGCTAAAAGTACATATATACGACGCAGATGCAAAATGGAGGACAACAAGAACTGGGTAAAAAATAAAATAGTAAGTAACAAACGATTGTATAAGCCTAATGACAACAAACAGAGTACTGAAGACGACAAGAGACGGTTGCCCAATTGGAAGACGACCAGTAGAAAGTCCAGGAAAACGATGAAACGACAAATTACTGAAGGCACATTGAAAAATGTGTCATAAGTCATGTCTACATAAAAATAAAACGAAGAAGGAAGATCTTTTTTGTGGAATATTTCTATTTTCTTTTTTTGTTTCTCAATTTCTTTTTATTATGCTTTGTAACTGATAGTATTGGATCTTGTTGTCCTAAAATATTTTTACTTCATTTGTTATCTCTAAACTTTCATCATTTATCTGACTGACTGACTGCAGTCAAGGACATCTACTAAAATGAGGCTGTTTTATTGAAAACTAAGATGCAGACTTTAAACAAAGTTTACAGATATTAAAATTTAATACTTGTTACTATATGAAAATTGTAATTTGGGTGTCTTGTAATAAATGAGGTTCAGCATTAGTACCGTATCTCCTACTAAATCCATATTGCGTAACAGGCAAGCCATAGTTACAACTTTTGGTTTATTTGTTTTGCATTAGGTAATACCAAAATGTAAAGCCGGAAATCCACATATCTGATACTAGCACAATGGCATACCAGTAATTAGCAAGCTTCAGCTACAGTCCCCAAACTGGAAAGTGTGTCCGTTAACTTACATGCTAGTTCCTGGCATGCTAGCTAATCGCAAAGAATTTGATTTTTCTGGCTAGTAGCATGCTGTGAGATGCAAGGTGCATGCGTGGGGAGTGTCACTGGCATGTATGAAGGCGCACTACTGCTACTAGCATGTCAGCTAGCAAAGAATTGTCAGATTTGTTGTGTTGGTGAGAAAAATTCATCGTTTTTTTTTTAAAGTTAATTATTTAAAAAAACGTTTCGTTGGGGTGACGAAAAAACTATCACATTTATTGCTATATATAGAAAATTGGAGTATCGTTTAAATTCTTAATCATCTCTTTATAAAAATAAAATAGTCCGTGATAATGCTTACACAAAAATTCAAAAGGAAATGGATAAGGATATTATTATAAAGGAGATAAAGGACAAAATAAAAAATTGCTCTAAGATTTTATCGCCTACCAATCTATTTTCTCACCCAATTTTTTTTTGAGTTCCACTTCAGATTCATTATTATATTTTTAACAGTACCTGTGGTCATCAGCAATATTTCCTTGTTGAATTCATTCCGAATATCTTCCATGGATCCCCTTTTTTTGTTAAAAACTCAAAAACTTTTAATTACAAAACAAGTACTTTAGTTTTAGATGACAACCATTCGATTGTTTACTAGCACTGGCATGTGAACAAATCTACCTGTTTTTTCGCCTTGCCAGTATAGACAAGCGATCTACTGTGATGCCAATTACTAGCAATTGTGTTTTGTGCTTGCCTGGCAATATATAATACAATACAGTATTTTTTTTTGGATTATGTTAGTGTTTGCCGAATTTATTTCAGTTCGTCAAGATTCTAAAGTTTTAAATAGTAATAACAATAAATTAAACTGAACCGCTCGACTTTATTGGATCATTGCCTTTTAAGGTGTCGAACTAAAATCTCTTGGCTGACAACCACAAAAGCGTGTTGCCCGCGATTATTTCCCTACCCAGAGATCTCACTCGAATTGCAGAATAATTTTCTCATCAACATTATGCATAACATAGGTCAGAAAGCGGGAGTGTGATTTATCGATCACGTCTCGAGCCAATTTGTGGGATTACTCAAACGGAGTTTGTGTGACACTAACGAATTTGGGTCAGAATTAAATGAGGAAGTTTAAAGGCAGTAGTAGTTCAAAGAAGGAAGGTTATTTACACATTTATAAATGCATAAGATAAACCTAATTTATGTGTATTTATTCTAGAGATATCAAAATAATCCATTTTATTTTTTTTTTCTATATAATGTACTCGTAAAATAACAGGTTGTTATTTAATTTATATCGTTAAATTTAATATTAGATACTTATTGAGTTCGTATCGTTATCTATGTGTTTTATGTTTATTTGTATAATGTTTTTAATGGCGGAGGTAAGAATATTTTTGGAAAACGTTAAAACTCCTTCCGCTCGAGGCCATTTTTTAAAATACGGAGCAAAAGTTTTTTAATGAAAAGACATTTTATCCCATTTTTGCGTTAACCTCGTATGTGCACCTTTTTCATTTTTGTCGTTGAGTTGATAATATTGTTGTAAACGATAATCTGCCTGCCTGAAAATAACTCGTAACTGCTAATATTAGCCTTTAACGGTCATAACGGTATAAACTCTAACATGTCAACCTCGTAACTGCACTGCTTGCCTTAAGTTTCTGCTCTAAACTTGTAAGTACTGATAATAAGGTTCCCGCCTTTAGTCTGCCAACATTTTTATTTACTATAAACGTTAGGCATGGTAACACAGTGTTAGGCACGGTAACAAATTTATTTTAGACGATGAACCAGGTTTGAAAATATTATTAATATTTATGGTAACTGTACAGATAATTGTGACAGTGATTCGTCAACACCATATCATCCTGAAGCCTTAGATTATGCAAATAAAGAATCAAGTAGTTCTGAGGATATGAACTGCAGATTAAACCAAACTTCTGGCTTGGTTACAAGGAAGAGAAGAAAAAAAGGACAAGGAAATAAGTACAACTGATTAAAGAACAACATGAAAAATGCTAGACAAATAGGTAAAGAATATTATAGTTGTAAAAGGGTCAAAGGTAAAAGAACTGGATTAGAGAAAAGAAATAAACGAAGACTTAAACAGGCATGTGACTAACAAATGCAAAACATGCAATCATGTGTTTTTTGATTTGAAAACAACTTAAGTGCTGTAAATAAATCTTGTCAAAAGATGCCCAGTAGCAAGATGCACAAAAATGACACTGACTCTAGACGTAGAAGATTTGTAATGACCTAGTACCTGTTTGCAAGAAATTGTTTGCCAATACATTTGACTTAGGTGAATGGTCAATTCACTCAAATACGCGATCCAGTCAAATAAATGAACAGAAAAGAAAACATATTAAAAACTTCCTAAAAAGTGTACCAAAACTGGATGTTTTACGTTACTGCTGACAAGCAAAAAGTGCCTTTAGAGAAATTTATTACACTTATGCGCAGTTTTTAAAGCATAATAATATTGCTTCAAGGGAACAAGCATCTTATTTATGTATTAAATGGCCAACTATATGGCCTAGGAGACAAATTCGTTAAACTTCCCGTGCTTGAATTGGTATCACTAAAGTGTTATGATCATTTCGGCCTATCCCAGCCATCGTCAGACACTTGGGCTGATACAAACTCAAACACGGAAAGTAAAACGAATGTCTCCCAATCTTCACTACCGTGTAGTTAGCTTATAAAGGCGCCCTCTATTTTGAAGGCCGTGAACGAAACGATATGAATAATCGTTTTCTGTATCCTTTATGCTATGCGAAATGTGTAAGAATTAAATCTTTTAGCGAAAGCCGCTATCGCTGTATGTATTAAATGGCCAACTATATGGCCTAGGAGACAAATTCGTTAAACTTCCCGTGCTTGAATTGGTATCACTAAAGTGTTATGATCATTTCGGCCTATCCCAGCCATCGTCAGACACTTGGGCTGATACAAACTCAAACACGGAAAGTAAAACGAATGTCTCCCAATCTTCACTACCGTGTAGTTAGCTTATAAAGGCGCCCTCTATTTTGAAGGCCGTGAACGAAACGATATGAATAATCGTTTTCTGTATCCTTTATGCTATGCGAAATGTGTAAGAATTAAATCTTTTAGCGAAAGCCGCTATCGCTGTATGTATTAAATGGCCAACTATATGGCCTAGGAGACAAATTCGTTAAACTTCCCGTGCTCGAATTGGTATCACTAAAGTGTTATGATCATTTCGGCCTATCCCAGCCATCGTCAGACACTTGGGCTGATACAAACTCAAACACGGAAAGTAAAACGAATGTCTCCCAATCTTCACTACCGTGTAGTTAGCTTATAAAGGCGCCCTCTATTTTGAAGGCCGTGAACGAAACGATATGAATAATCGTTTTCTGTATCCTTTATGCTATGCGAAATGTGTAAGAATTAAATCTTTTAGCGAAAGCCGCTATCGCTGTATGTATTAAATGGCCAACTATATGGCCTAGGAGACAAATTCGTTAAACTTCCCGTGCTTGAATTGGTATCACTAAAGTGTTATGATCATTTCGGCCTATCCCAGCCATCGTCAGACACTTGGGCTGATACAAACTCAAAGTTTGAGTTTGTATCAGCCCAAGTGTCTGACGATGGCTGGGATAGGCCGAAATGATCATAACACTTTAGTGATACCAATTCAAGCACGGGAAGTTTAACGAATTTGTCTCCTAGGCCATATAGTTGGCCATTTAATACATACAGCGATAGCGGCTTTCGCTAAAAGATTTAATTCTTACACATTTCGCATAGCATAAAGGATACAGAAAACGATTATTCATATCGTTTCGTTCACGGCCTTCAAAATAGAGGGCGCCTTTATAAGCTAACTACACGGTAGTGAAGATTGGGAGACATTCGTTTTACTTTCCGTGTTTGAGTTTGTATCAGCCCAAGTGTCTGACGATGGCTGGGATAGGCCGAAATGATCATAACACTTTAGTGATACCAATTCAAGCACGGGAAGTTTAACGAATTTGTCTCCTAGGCCATATAGTTGGCCATTTAATACATACAGCGATAGCGGCTTTCGCTAAAAGATTTAATTCTTACACATTTCGCATAGCATAAAGGATACAGAAAACGATTATTCATATCGTTTCGTTCACGGCCTTCAAAATAGAGGGCGCCTTTATAAGCTAACTACACGGTAGTGAAGATTGGGAGACATTCGTTTTACTTTCCGTGTTTGAGTTTGTATCAGCCCAAGTGTCTGACGATGGCTGGGATAGGCCGAAATGATCATAACACTTTAGTGATACCAATTCAAGCACGGGAAGTTTAACGAATTTGTCTCCTAGGCCATATAGTTGGCCATTTAATACATACAGCGATAGCGGCTTTCGCTAAAAGATTTAATTCTTACCCATTTCGCATAGCATAAAGGATACAGAAAACGATTATTCATATCGTTTCGTTCACGGCCTTCAAAATAGAGGGCGCCTTTATAAGCTAACTACACGGTAGTGAAGATTGGGAGACATTCGTTTTACTTTCCGTGTTTGAGTTTGTATCAGCCCAAGTGTCTGACGATGGCTGGGATAGGCCGAAATGATCATAACACTTTAGTGATACCAATTCAAGCACGGGAAGTTTAACGAACTTGTCTCCTAGGCCATATAGTTGGCCATTTAATACATACAGCGATAGCGGCTTTCGCTAAAAGATTTAATTCTTACATATCTTATTTATGTATTTTAAAAATGGTTCACTCATTAACTGTAGGCCTATATAAGCCTAAAGAGGATCAGTGTGATCTATGTTTTAGTTTCAAAAATGGTAACATTGAACAAAATATTTTCACATAAACGAAAAAGACAAGACAAGAAAAGAAAAGGAAATAGACAAAAAAAAGGCTTTGAAAGGTGAGCTTGTAATTTGGACGTTCAGGCAGTACAACTGGTACCTCAAATAGCTGCAAGTGCACAGTACTTAAAACAAAAATTGGCTGTGCATCAGTTTACAATTTATAATTAAAACAATTATTAAGTTCATTGTTATTCTAGCATGAGGGGAAAGGGGGTATGGATTCAAATATTTTTGCCTCTTGTGTTTGACATTTTTTGAAACCTATGTATGTAGATTTAAGTCTTCCAACTGTACTATTCACTGATGGTTTCGGTGCGCAGGATCGCAAAGTTAACTTGTCTAACTAAAACTACCTTACAGTTGGGCATATACAAAAGGAGTGCGATTCTGTGCACTCAACAAGAGAACGAAAAAAAATCTCGAGAATTATATGTTCCACTAGATTTTGTTTGATTTCAGAAGAGCCATACAGAGTGGTCTATATTGATCACAATTTTTTTAAAGATTACTCAATTGCTTATTATAAATCTATAAGACCAGGTTGTAAAGCCGATGATCCATGTGTTACAGATATAAAGTGTTTAAAATACACTGACACTAGTATGTTTTATAAACTAAACTAGGACGATAACTGTCACCTAACCGAAAAGCGCAACTAGATGATATTTTAAAAGCTTCACTTTACAGTGATCCCATACCTTTAAAACTAAGAAATATAATGATCTGCTAATCTTAAAAAAGGCTGGTATAAATATAGAATCTTAAAAAGGATGGTAGTTCTATTAAGTGATTACCACAACTTTTGAAGCAAATTATTGAATTTATAAGTGTGTACCTATAAGTGTTTTTTTAGATTGATAAGTTTTTTTAGAATTATTATTCTTTGTTCTTTTGGAATAATCGTATATATATATATATATATATATATATATATATATATATATATATATATATATATATATATATATATATATATATATATATAAATCGCTCAAATAGTTTAGTATTTACTGTTACACAATAAGTTCACGAAATACACGAGTTTTCTCAGATTGTGAACTTAAACAAATACTAAATAATATGTCCAACGAAAAAGATGAACATAAGTTTAGCACTGATTCAATTATAAATCGTAATTATGAACCTTGTTCCGATGAAATCTCTAATAATTCTGAAGACAAACTGTTAACTTTCGAAGAACGTAAGTTGATTTACTTAGTATTATATATATTTTTGTACCCATTGTTATAATATTTGTAGTCGAAGATAAATGAAAATAATTAACACTTTATTATTTTTAGCACTAAACACACAAGATGATAAGTATCATCAGATTATATCGACGTGTGATGTTGGAATATTACTGAAAGTAGATGATGATTGGACAGAACCAAAAGGCAATCAATCAAGTACAATTGCCAACTTTTTCAATTAAAGCTAGTGTAAACAGTGATGTTAGCAATGAGTAATCCAGAAGAGTTCTTTTCCGCTATCGTTTTTTTTTTTTTTTTTTTTTTTGAACCTATTCTCTATCCTTCCATTGTTGGATATAGGTCTCCCCCAGTTCTCTCCATCTTTCCCTATCTTGAGCTGTTCTCTGCCATGTGGGTCCTCCTTGTTTCCTGATCTTTCCACCTCATCTGTGGTCTGCCTCTTGATCTCTTTGCATTGTATGGACACCACTTTCCGATGGCATTGTTCCATCGTCCGTCTTGGAGACGTTCATTGTGTCCAGCCCATTTCCACAGAAATGGGGTATATAAAACAAGCAGCAAAATTGAAATGGAAATGGGCCGCTATCGTTACTGACTCAATATTTATAATGACAGCAACTCATATAAACCTATACGCTACGCAAACATTGGTCAATACAGACACCCCTTCACCTTCTAGGCTATGCAATCTGGAATCCCACAGATACTGTTAAAAAAAACCTTTTTGGTTTGATAGCTTGGATACGACTTGTAAAATTACCAATATTGTCAGACTATTGGACTTAAGATCTCTTGTTCATAATGGGCTTTGCATCAAGTATTATGCCTAGAAATAAGTTTAAAATTCTATTGCGAATGGTTCACTTTTCAAATAATGAGGAATATATAGAAGGAGAAAGATTACACAAAATAAATAATTTAGTAAACTTAATTTTGAAAACATATCATATCTCAAAAACTATTGGGTTTTGAAGTTATTAATAGGTATACATTTGTTTGTTAAAATATTGTATCTTTAAAATTTTTCATCAAAAATACCGATAACTTAAAGAACAAAAAAGTTAAGTGCAAATGTATGCCACGTATGTGGCATATGTGGCGCCCTCTATTAGCTATATCAAAGTATGCATCAAATTATAGTTTCTGATATTCAGTAGTAACCAGTTGTAAATTTTGTAAATTTTTATACAAAAATGTTTACAAACATGAAAGTTATAGTGAAAAATAAAATTTTAAATTTCCACTTTAACACCCTGTATCTTGTTTAATAACAACATTTTATTAAAGCAAGTTGGCTTAAATCGTAATATATTAAAGTGTAAAATCTGCGGTTTCTTTTTGTACAATTAATTAAGGACCACCCTGTATAATTTACAAAATATACGCTCGTAAAACATTAGGTCGTAAAAAACTACCCCTTCAGGCATTTTTATGAACTTATGCACACCAATGATAGATGAGAAAGAATCTGTTTGTATGGATAACTGATGTATTAGTATAGAGTTAGCAAACTACCAGATAGAAATACACATTTTATAGAAACAATCAGAAGAAAGAGAAAATGTATACCAAAAGAAGTAGTTAACAAAAACTAAAAGTAGGTGAAGTAGAAGCTATGAAGAATAGCAGAAAGATAAATTTTCTAAATTGGAGGAATAACGTCAATCTGTCTACTTGCCATTTGAAACCGAAACTGTACAAATAAATCACGGAACATCTTTGGTAAAACTAAAAATGGTTTAACCTTACAATACAGGCAAAGCTAGAGTTGATTTATCAGGTAGTATAACAGCATATTATATTCCATTACGTAAAAGTGATAAGTGGTACAGAAAAATAGCATAAAGCTATTACTAAATACTTCAGTAGTAAAATCCTACATTTTGTATGTGTAGGTTACTGGTAACAAAATAACTGTGGTTGAATTTCGCAAAGAAATTGTACAGTTTCTTTGTTGTAGCAGTTCAGCAAATCCCATGACTCTGGTCATCCGAAAAGAAAATGACAAGTATTAAGTGAGGTCCAGGGATATACGCATAAAATACAAAGCTACTGCAAATCATGTTGCGAAGTAAATATGAAAAATATAGATCATGTATTAGCAAAGAATAAAACTAAAAAAGTTACTACATAGTGTAAAGATTTTAAAGTAACACTATTCTTGTATTTGTTACATACTGTTATACAGGTACATAAAATATAAAACGTTATGTTTTGTTTACATATATTAAAATAAAAAAAAAAGTTTCAAGCTTCATTTGTGTATCATTTTTATTTAGAAAAAAAATGTTTACCATTAAACATATCCCGTGCAGAATGTTTACACATACCGTGCGAGGCCATTACATACGTTTTGTACACAGTTAGTTATGCCGCGGCCTGGTAAGCTGCACTAAAAATAAGATTGTAGTGTCGGTCCCATCGGGCCGACGTGGCGTGATGAAACATTGTGATGCCGGTCCTAAAGGTCCAGCACGGCAGTTAAGTTGAGACTTAGTTAGCAGTTAAGAAGACACAGTGCATTTTATGCTAAGCTGGTCACACGCCTGACCAACGAAAACATGCCGTGTAAGACCTACTCAGCAACTTGAATAGTCTAAAATCACTATAAATAACTTTGTTCCCGGTACTTTTGGCCAACGTCTTCAATATTTCTCCCTACTGTAGAGCGCAGAGAAAAAAATAGGCGGTAGTACTTTACTGGGCCCATACATACTTATCTAAAAAATACAAAAAAATATAAATAAGATAAAAATATATAAAAAAAAAATAAAATTTTGTAAACATTTACCATTTTTATTTTATACTGGATTCAATATAAAGTACTGTTTTAGTACAAAAACTAGTTTAAATCAGTAAGTCAGGTTCATGAAATTTTGTAAGACCTATTAGCTCCGTGCGTGACTGACGCGACACCTATTGCCTTCATCTGATAGTTTTGGACCTCCGAATTTTAGGGTAAACATAATATGTTAAATACATATGAAATTGACAATTATTAATAATTAGTTTTTTAATTATATTTTGTCAGTTTATTTACAAAATAAATGTAGTATTAAAAACTGGGTTTATAAAAATTCATCATAATTTATCTTTTTAACCCCAAAAGGAAAAGAAAGTGAAAAATCTAGTACCGGCAAATCAAGATTTTCATGTGGGAAGTGTGTGGCATGCAGTTAAAAACAATAATAATAAAAATTATAATGTAAACGCTAAAGTCATTAGGCAGGCTGCACTCAACTTGAAGCCTTATGAAATATCATTTAAAGTAAATTATTTATATTTTTCTTATTTCAATTGTGACGAAATTATGTAATATTTACTTTTTTATATTAATAACACGAATCCATCTTTTTTTCTCTAATTTATATGTAATCGTTGGAAACCTATAAAAACTACACTCACTATTTTTGCTATTATAAGCACAATTAAATACGCAACAAACCCCCTCTGTGGCTTAGTGGTAAGAGCGCCTATCTTTAAACCTAAAGGTCGTGAGTTCGAATCTCACCTGGGTGAAGAAATTTTCGTTTATTAAAAATTAATGAATGAAAATAATTTCTATCCTTGTGCGATCGGTACTCACCGGAGGGACCGCAGACGTTCGGATACAATTAGCGTCTCTTAGCAAAGAATGACGTCGACTTTGCTAAGTGTCAAGACAATTACTCTACACACACACTACACTAGGTACCTGAATGTAAAAAAAAATTCACTGTACCATGCCAATGACCATTAGTTGTCGACGCATTAACTCAATAAAAAAAAATACGCAACATGTATTTGCACACATTTTAAATAAAATTTATGCATGAAAGATAGGTCCAATTTTGTCAAATTTCGCCGCTACGCACGCTGGCATCGTTTTAAGGTACCCCTACCATAGTTACGCACAGAGCGAATACCACCATGGCACTTTAACTTCCTAATCTGCCCACTACCGCCTTTACTCTACTACGACATTCTTGCTGCATTCTCCGCTCATAACAATATCTTTTTATCTTTTATCACTTTTAAAATAATTGCAATTACAAGTTTGCAGCCGTTCCCGCTATTAAGTATCAGATAACCTAGGATAGCCCAGGTGCTCCGTATTTAAACTTACATCCGCCTCCTCTTTGCTAATGAAATAAAAGTCGACGCAATCACGCCCTGTGAACAGCGATGTTGGATGATGATTTTGTTCCAAAGCTATTTTCTTGGGACATCTTAATGCAATTTACTATTATTTGTTGGGAATTGGCCAAAAATTTTACTTTAAAATAAGTTTCGCCAGGAACACTGGCAGAGTTTCTCAAAACAGATGGAACACGATTTCTATGGAACACAAAAAGAAATATGGAGGATAACTAGAGGAAAAAAAAGAGATGTACGAACTAATAAAAACAAAACACATTCAGAAGGAAACATGGATGGACTACTTAAGATCCCTGTTTGCTAAAGGTGACGATGATGAACCACCAATACCAAATGTGACGACAAACGAAGAAATAAGTATTGAGGAGGAAGATGTAAAGGATTATTGCTTCCTTTACCTTTTCCTTCTCAATATTGAAATTAAATTAAAAAATAGGAAATCACCAGGAGACGACAGAATACCGAACGAACTCCTAAAGTACAAAGGACCAGATCTGGCCAAACAAGTATTAAAACTAATCCAAAAAATAATAAAACAGAATTCCTCAAGAATGGAGATCGAGCATCTTAATACCTCTCTTCAAAAAGGGAGACAAATCGGACCCGAAAAATTATAGAGGAATTAATTTATTAAACACAACATTAAAATTAACCACCAAAGTGATAACAAATAAATTGAATGAAATTGTAACACCAGCAGAATAACAACAAGGTTTTAGGTCAAGAAGATCATGCACCGACGCTATATTTGTAATAAGGCAAGTGCAAGAGAAATTATTAGAATATAACAAACCGGAATATCTCTGTTTCGTGGACCTTACAAAGACGTTACAGGTCAAATTAAAAGACGTTATCCACTTACTGTATGCAAGAAATATACCTCTAGGAATAATCAAAACAATCAAAAATATCTACCAAAACAACACAATGAAAATAAAAGTAGAAGAAAAACTAACTAACTCTATTAAAGCTGGCAATGGAGTAAGGCAGGGAGATTCCCTGAGTCCTTTATTGTTCAACCTAATTATGGATGAAATAATAAAAAAGTAATATCTAAAAAGGATACCAAATGGGAGAAAAACAACTTAAAATAATCTGCTATGCAGATGACGCAATACTACTCTCTCAACGAAAAGATGATTTACAACGTATGCTGCACCAATTTAAATGAAACAATATGGAGAAATAGAAATATTGGGAAAGAAACGAAAGTCAGAATTTACAAAACAGTCATCAGACCAATAATGACATACGCAGCAGAAACAAGACCTGACACAGAAAAGACCAAAAGAATGTTAGAAATAGCAGAGATGAAAACACTTGATGGTAAGACACTATGGGACAGAGCTAAAAGTACAAATATACGACACAGATGCAAGGAGGAGGACATCCAAAACTGGGTAAGAAATAGAAGAGTAGAATGGAACGATCATATAAGCCGAATGACAACAAAAGTAGTAGAGTAATACGTAGTAAAGACGGCAAGAGACGGTTCACCAATAGGAAGACGATTAGTTGGAAGACCACGACAACGATGGAATGACAACTTACTCGAGGCACATTGAAAAAGAGACAGAGTCATGTCTGTATAAAAAGAAGAAGAAGAAAAAAATAAGTTTATTTGATGTTTCAATTTCCACTTCGGAAATCGTTCTCATAATATTGCGACAACATGAACCTCATCAACCAGCCCAAAAACCATTTTTTTACTGTGAATGATCGTAGAAAAAATTTAATCAAATAATATTCCAACCAAATAAAAGAATTGCCAATATGATGCTTTTACTTTTAACGACATTTGCCGCTAGCGGCTTTGGTCGTATCCCTCATACTCACATCCTAATGACAATTGTTAAATGCTAGTTGTATAATATACCATACAATAAATTATTACCACTTTAAATATAGCATTTTATTATGTACGCTGCTTTTAAATCCAAGGTATTATTCTGCATTCTTACAGCTCAAAACTAGACCGAGTTTATCTACGTCCCAATAAAAGTAACTTTTATTTCAAAAGTTTATCGGTAGTATCCAACTGTTTAAAATCAAGCTTCCATCTTTTGTTACACTTTTGGTATACACGTTATTTAACGTTTTCTGACTGGTAAAACTTTTTACATACATGAAAGCGAAGTTGGAAAACAAAATTGAGAGAGGTTGACAGTTATTTAAGGTTAGCAATACGGGGAAAATTTGTTACACCGGTGTCTTGGGCACGTTTTCGGATTAAGTTTTAGTTAAATCAGTTTTGTTGGAATAAATTAAGGGAGTTAAATTGAAAGTGAATTTGCAATATTGATTACAGTTTAAATAAAGAAAAAGGTAATTAAAATATGATAGAATAGTCTTATCTATATGATATATGTACAGTTGAGAAAGGTAAATTATTTTGTAGTGTATTTAGTAAGCATAAAATACAATTTTAACTAAAAAGACGTCGTATTTCATGTGTCAATTTTCACCATAAAAATCTCCCTCTTCCTTCACCTCCATAAAAGAATTTAACCACATAATAACAAAACATTAGCACCACAGTCCTATTTGGCCTTATTCTGTTCTTTATTCATTCCTATTTTTTGCTTTCACTTCCTAGAATACTATGAGTATACTCAGATCTCTCTGTATTTAGTCCATATTTATTTTTTTGATTTCATTACTTGCCTAGGTATTTTTAGTTTTCTTAAAATTTTTTAAATACTTTCAAATTTTTAAGTGCAAAAAGCATAGTTTTGTGTAGTACTAAATTATAACAGTATGCACTGAATGTTACAATTAATGTAATATTAAGGACCTAAGTCTAAAATAAATGTTCAAAATGTTCATCTTCAACGTCTAGTAAACATTTTCCATTGTTCTATTTTTCAAATCATCTGGCGTTGTTAAGTCTTCTGGTAAACAAGGTTTTTTATATAGTTTTACGCAAAAAAATCAATTTTTGAAAATTCCGATGATTGTGGTCGCCAAACAGTTCTTCTCTGCCTATCCACCTCACAGGAAAGTTATATTTAGGTGAGAGCCGTTCCTACTATATGGCTGGTAACCGCTGAAGTACCTAACTGGCATGCTAGGCAATTCCCACTTGTGCGTTCCTATCGATTACACATACAAGTCACCATATGCTTCCCCCTGCTACTTAGTAGCCTAGTACTTCTTAACATCGGGCATCTTTTAATTGACGTCCCCACTACTCCGTTAAAAAAAAGAAGTAACCCATTTCTTGAAGAGGCTCAGGTCTAAACAAGGATAAAACTCATGTGTTATGGTGGTTGTGAATAAGAGCAGTGAGATGAACTCAAACACCGTCGTGTAAAATTACAATATTTGTCAAACTTTAAGTGAAAATTTTTTAAATGGATTAGTAATGGCAAATATTTATTCAGATAATTCAGACATAAATCTAGCATCATTTACACAGTTGCTAAAAAATGTGAGCAAATCACCTATTGTTGGGAACAATACCACCTCAAATATTTATAGACCACTTAATCTAATTATGACTGTTGATGTTAATGTAGGGATTGTTTAATTCATAGTGATGAAAATTACGTCGATTTACTGTTTCATATTTGTGAACTGTAGCCTCATCTCCAACAAACACATAGTCGATAACAAAAAGGTCACGACACACTTGCTGCTAAGACCATTTATTTAAAAACTAATCTGCGATGATAAACATCGACTAAAAAATCTTGATGTAACTGTATTCAGTAGGGATGCGGGATGATTTTTGCCGCCGAAGTTTGACTAATGTTATGTTAACGTGAAAGTTTACGATTACTGTTATATCCTTAATAGTATCATACAGTACATCATACTCCATTTCTTCACTTACAATAGTTCTGGTTCTCTAATATTTTTTATATGAAACTGACAAAGGGCAAACAAAACGATTTGTTAATTTGTTAAAAGCTCTTAATGATAAAGGTAATATGTTCACTATAGCGAGATTTATAGGCAAATAAAGGCTGTTTATATTGAGAATTTAATGAACGAATCTTCAGTGAGAAAATGGTGCATTATGTTTAACCAGGGAAGAACCAATGTGCACAAAAAAGGAGTAGGAGGCCATCTTTTGTGGTACTGTTCTGAAGCTTTTTTCTTGTGGTATTTTAAATTAATTACTATTAAACTGGGAATAAGCCACAATTAAAGATAAAAATACGTTTATTGACGTTTCAATTTCCACTTCGGAAATCGTTCTTAAAATACAAACCTTTTTGTATAGAATTTCCAATCTCCTAAAATTTTGAATAACGCTGGGCCCATAACGGTTTCTTAATATTATTCTGAAGCTATTTTCTTGTGACATTGTAAATTAATTACTATTAAACTGGGAATAAGCCACAATTAAAGATAAAAATACGTTTATTGACGTTTCAATTTCCACTTCGGAAATCGTTCTCAAAATACAAACCTTTTTGTATAGAATTTCCAATCTCCTAAAATTTTGAATAACGCTGGGCCCATAACGGTTTCTTAATATTGTTCTGAAGCCATTTTCTTGTGGCATTGTAAATTAATTACTATTAAACTGGGAATAAGCCACAATTAAAGATAAAAATACGTTTATTGACGTTTCAATTTCCACTTCGGAAATCGTTCTCAAAATACAAACGAATTTATCAATAAACGTATTTTTATCTTTAATTGTGGCTTATTCCCAGTTTATTAGTAATTAATTAATCCGTTAGTTTTCTATTAGGAATAGGGTTGTGCATTTGTCTGATTAGAGGCTTTCGGCTGAATGACTAATGTCGATGCCATTAAAAAAAATACGAAAATATTCGCAAAATAATTTTGGGTCGATTATTTTGCACTCAAGTGTAATTTCTCAGTTATTCTACACTAAGGCTATAGGCGGATAAAAAGCTGTACATAAAAAGTTGTACAAGGATAACACTGTAACTCAAAATCTCCAAAAAATGTCAGTTACGATGTTAATGCAGGGGCCGAAAAAATCGATAATTCCATAATTAGTTCAGTATCAAAATATATTTTAAATGTAAATTATTTTTACGATACAAAAATATTTAGATATTATGTTTTTTAAAAATAAAAGTATATAATATTCAGCCTTTTCTTATTAATTAAAACAAAGCCTGATTACCCCTTGAAATCAACTGACGATGTAGTACAAAATTTTATTAGAATCTAGAGTGCAACGACATTAATGCGGCTAATCAACGCGTAGTCTGCGCTCTAATTAAATTTAGTCTGTACCGCTCGCTACCTTTACCAAAACTTGACACCTAACGGGAGAATCACCTCATTAAGCTCCAGCTTTTAAACTCATATATTTCGAACGACATTATTCGCTAATGTAGACGATATTCCAGTTAACTAATAAATTAAATTTCTCTCCAAACTAATCTGTCTGTTGTTGGTCTCTTTTGCAGTTAACAAAGACAATGCGAGATAATTGGCAAACAAACCGGGCATAGACCTGTAGAGACTAAACTAGCTGCTGGCAAGTGTTTCCCTTCTATTATATTATGGTTATATTTACATTACCACGGAGAATAATACCGAAATCGTTTAGGTTAAGCCTCGAGTAACAATTGTTTCATATATGGCGTAATTTTCTGTTTTACATGCTACGCTTATTAATTTATAATAATCAATGAAAGTTACAGCCTAATAATAAGAAAGATGTAGTTTACAGGGATATTAAAGAAATTAATTAGGTTAAATAATTATAATAATATATGTTTATTCAAATCAATAGTTATTACATTAATTTACACTTTCAGTTTACTTACAATAAAATAAACGTAAAAAAGTCTTACAAACATAAGAATGCTTGTTGACTTAATCTGTTTAATATGGACAGTTTTATGTTTATTGTTTTTTTTTACAAATAATTATTTTATTTTTACAGTGTCTAATATAATTTCTATATTTTTTTATCGTTTTTATTCTTTTTTTTTTCTAGTATAATTCAAATTTGTTAAATTTTTACACAACTCTCTTTTTTCTTCTACCCAAGCAGTAGCTAATTTTTTATGCATATAAAATTTTTAATATTTTTATAATTTATGGGCAATTGATTGTATATTCTTGGAGCAAAATATTTAATTTTTGTTTTTTTTTTTATTTAAAGAGATAAAGTCGCTACTCAAAGGTTATTAGCGACATTCCTGTAACATTTGTAATAATATTAAATTCAACATTTGTAGCATTCAATCATTGTAATAATTAATTACAATTTATACATTTTAAGTACCTAACCTAATAAATTGTCCGGGACTAAACTTTTGTTGAGGAGTGCTATGCGCTATCAGATTATTTGCAAATTGTGAACTGTCTTTGAATTACATATTTAGGACAGTCTATCAAAAAGTGTCATACTGTCTACTGCAGGGTTGTCCAACTGGCAGCCCGAGGGCCGCATCCGGCCCGCGAGGCTATTTGTTGTGACACTGTGAAAAAAGAATTTATAATTTATTTTATATTTAATGGTTTAGCAGTGTTTTTACATCACAAGTACTGTACCGTGTGCCGCTTCGCGGACGTGTAACGAACACAATCGTCCTCCACCACTATGAGAACTGCACTGATTACTGCGCATCACAGCTCACGCAGGTCACACCTCCCACTGCTTACCATCCGTCGCCAGCCGTCATCGTGCCAGTGTGCTACTAACAAGTAGGCTAGTCGGCTAATCTATTACGTTGCTAGTGAACAGTGAACTTGATTAATTATTTGTCTTGATTCCTCTTATACAATAATGAGTGTAAAACCAGTAAAACGGAAAATTGATATTGAGAACAGAATTTACAAAGAAAGTTGGGAGAGCGATTACTTGATTGCTAACAATAATGGAAAGTTGCAGTGCTTAGTGTACATGAATGTCGTTTCAGTGCCTAAAGAATATAATGTAAGAAGACATTACACAACAGTGCATGGAAATAAGTGCTACGTACACAAATGAAAGTCGGCGTGCTCTAGTTGCAGATTAGAATAAAAAGCTTAAACAGCAAACTGGTATGTTCAGTAAAATATTACACTCTTAAACGCATTATTTGCATGCATCTTATGCCGTGTCGCATGAGCTGGCAAAGGCAAAAAAACCTTTCACTGATGACAATTTGATAAAAAAAATGTGCTGTTGAAATGGCCAAAGCTTTCGGTGATTCTAAAATGGCGGAGAAATTTAAATCAGTGCCACTTTTATATCAAACCATACAAAGAAGGATTGTTGCTATGCGTGAGCAAGTGGAAAAATCTATGCTTAGCCTGGTTAAGAAAAGTTCATATTTCTCAATTTGTTTAGATGAAAGCACTGATCAAACCGATGTTAGTCAGCTGTTAATATTTGTGCGCACTAGTTTTGATGGTTTTACCAGTAAAGAGGTTTTATTTTATTTAGTATTTATTTTTATTTATTTGATATTTGTCCTCTTTATGGAACAACAAAAGGAAAAGACATCTATGAGGCTGTGAAGAAAACAGTTGACATAATTGGAGGTTTTGATAAATGTTCAGCCATAGCAACAGACGGGGCCCCATCAATGACAGGTAAAAAATTGGATTAGTGGATCTGCTTCGAGAGAATGGTGTCACTTGCCCAACAATTCATTAATCATGTGTAAAATCAGTCAAGGAAGATCAAGTTTTCCAAACCGTGATTAAAATTATAAATATGATTAGAGGTGGAAATCGATCTCTTTTAAACAGGCAAGTTAAGCAGTTTTTAGTGGAAACAGAGGCTGAGTATGGAGACTTGCTAATGTACAACCATGTAAGGTGGCTGAGTGCAGGAAAGTGCTTCTTCTTCTTCTTCTTAAGGTGCCGTGCATTTCTGCGTAGGCGTCCACCGTACATCGTCTTGTCAGGTGAGATGTTAAATATTCTGGTTTAAATAATTCTGTTTTTAGCAGCATTGCGAAGCATTTCATAGCTGTGGATTCCTGTCCATTGTCGAATATTGCGCAGCCATGACATTTTTTTACGTCCGAGACCTCTCCTACCCTCTATCTTCCCTTCGAGTATCAGTTGCTGAAAAGTGTATCGTTCTCCTCGTATAATGTGCCCCAAGTATGCAGTCTTCTTACTTTTCACATAATTAAAAAGTTCCCTATCCTGTAAGCCCGCTCTTCTGAGTACTTCCTCATTTCTGACCCTGTCCGTCCATGATATTCTGAGCATTCGACGCAGGCACCACATTTCAAACACTTCAAGTTTGTTAATGGAACTGGCCTTTAACGTCCATGCTTCCATTCCGTACAGGAGAACAGGCCACACGTAACACTTAAGCATCTTGTATCGGAGGTTGAAGTCCAATTTGCGATCAGTCAGAAACTTACGAAGCCTCAAAAAAGCATTTCTGGCTTGTTCAACTCTGCTCTTTATTTCATTCTCGGGGTCCCAACCCTCATTTAGCAAACATCCCAAGTATTTGAATTGCCTGACTTGTTCGATTTCTTCTCCAGAGACATATATCTTTGCGTTGGGGTAATCATTTCTACTTATAATCATTGATTTTGTCTTCTTGATATTTATTTTCAAACCCCGAGCTTCACTTGCAAGAGTTAGATCATTTAAAAGGCATTGAAGATCTTCGATGTTATCTGCCACTATGGCTGTATCATCGGCATACCTGATGTTATTAATAAATATGCCGTTAACTTTAATACCCTTATTAGAGTCTTCTACTGCTTCTGCGAAGGCTTTTTCTACGTATAAATTGAACAGCATTGGGGACAGTATACAACCTTGCCTTACTCCAGGAAAGTGCATGAAACGATTTTTTGCCATAAGAAAGGAAATCCCTGCATTCCTCAACAAATACGTTTCATCTGACACAACCGAACTGGAAAAGAAGTTTAAGCATCCAGAATTCTTAACTCAGGTAGCTTTTATAACAGATCTGACCAATCATTTTAACATGTTAAACTTGAGTCTTCAAGGAAGAAACCATACGGTTTCAGATTTGATCGGAATGATAAACGGATTCCGGAATAAGCTGAACGTAATTAAACGTGCTTTGAAAAAGAACAACCTGACACACTTCCCTAGCTGTCTGCAAATAGCAGAAGAATTCAACGGTGAGGAAAAGTTTTAATCCTGAAATTTTTTGGAAAATGAACGTACCTTATGGGAGTCACTTTGGTGGTATTTAAGAAAGCATAATAAAAAGCATAAAACTTTATTTAGCAGACTTGTGGGGAATCGGATCGTTGCTTACGAAGAATTTTTAACTGTTTAAAACAAATCGAGAGTCTTTTGAGAGCTCTCTTTACGTTTAAATTAACAACCCTTAAAATTGTATTTTACTGACTTCATCATCGCATTTTTTAGGCATGGAACCTTTAGCTTCCTTACCTTCGATTGAAGTTGATCTTGATAAGGAACATAAGTATTTTAAAAAGATATAAATTGCTACATTACATTGTTTAACATTACGAAAGATCGCATTCCTCCATGCATACAGTCTCGTTTAAAATTTAGAAATAATTCGAATCCTCCCATAGATGGAATGGTCGTTGTAATAAAAATTAAACTATTTCATTTCTATAGTGGCCTTTGACATTTATAGAAACTTTACATCCTAGAAAAGATGGTATTGTGCAAATTATAAAAGTCCCAACCAATCATGTTTAACTTAAAAATAACAAAGGAGCTATTAGGTGGGTACCTGGACATTTCGGTATTGGTATTGAGGAAGAAGACGGCCAATGTAGCAACTAGAGAAGGTATAGAGCAGGTGTGTTTTTGATTTGAAGCCAGATTTCATTCAGTCTCATAATTAGAAAAGTAAAACTGATACATCGGAGGCGGTTTCTAGATCAATACGTAGAATAATGGAAGGGAGAACTGGTTGTTATCAGACTAGGTAGACTGTCAGTTTAGTTTTTTTAGGAAACCAACTAAAGGCTTTGAGACAAAATTAAATTCTAGAGGTATTACAGATACTCATAGGCCACGCTAACCTCAGGGGATACCGAAACATTTGTGGACTCATCTAATCGTCAATGTGTCTTAGATGTAATTAGAGAAAAGAGACAGCCGATCACTTTATGAGCGACACTCCAGCCTTTTTAAAGTAAGACAGCAATAGTTCTACTTTAACCAAACAACCTTTAAAAAGGTAGTGACAAAAATGGAGTAAGGTACTTCTTCTTCTTTTTGTGCCATGTCCTTCCAGAACATTGGTTAGCTGAAGAAGACCGGGCATCTAAAGTAAAACCCAGTGGCAACTCAGAAAACGGGTAAATCTTAATAAACCATACTAAGAATAAACTGATACAAAAACAATGGGTCTAAACTCCGACGGTCTACCGCACAAATGAAGCCTTTAAGAAAACAAAAAAGGATTACACATTATATCAATAAATAGGCATTATGGATTTTATGAACATATAATAATAAATCAAAAATATTAAAAATATACATAAGTGATCAAAAAAAGTTAAATATTTTAGTATTCAGCTTAATCAGAAGATAACCACGAAAGCTCACCTTAAAGCAAAAAACAATAATTACAATTTAAAGTCAGAGTAATAAATTGGTCTATTGGTAACATATCGTAACTATTGCTAGAAAGAAAGTATCAGTATACAAACTTATTCTGGAAATTATATTTTACACATTTGAATTATTGAGATATGGAGAATCATCAAATGTCAAAATTCTGTCAAAACTCTAAAATCAAAAAATGTAAAACATAGTTAATACACCTTGATAATTTAAGTCCCATACCATATATAATACTTAAATCCTACATAAATACTACAAATATCATTCATAAATTCATAAAAGATGTAATAGGACAACATACAACCAAGCACAAAAAAGTTATCTACTATCACAAATCTTTAGTTCATGCTGTTCGAACATCTACTTTAAAAACAATATCCTATATATACGCACAAAATTAGCTGAAGGGCATTAATGAAAAAATTATATTTACACGCTTCAATAACACTACAAATGAGAAAACAACAACAAAAATGTTTATGCAACACATAATTTATTTACGTTGTGTTAACATACCGTATTAAAATAAATTACGGTATGAATAAAATTATGAATATAAAAATAAAATGCGTAGAGAATAACGAAATAAACCAACCTTTCTAAAAATATGATTAAGCATACATTATTATAGAATAAAATTGCTTAAAAGAAGTCAATAAAAATGTCATAAAATCATGTCCGTTATGTTATATTATTAAAACAACTATGTTATTAGGTTGAGTATGGGTGAACAAACAAATAAGAAGGATAAGATAGATAGATGGATTTAAAAATAAGGATGCTTTTGAACGAACTATAGTAGTTGATCAAGATGCTATGTTGATATATCAACACTTTGTTACTAATAGGTAAAGAAATAATAAATAAGACTTACTCACAATCAATTTAATTTAACTATCAGACGACCGGTTTCGCTTTCTACAATATGCAAAGCATCCTCAGGTCTCGATACAAAGTTAAACAAATGCTGAAATGATAAAAAACCCATATTAGGGTGTTGTCTAATAACGATAAACACAGTAGATGTTGTAAATTACAATAATTATGCCAATATTACATGTCTGTGGTTTTATTTAAAAGAGTAAGTTGAATAAAAAGTTTAAAAGTTTTAAAAGGTTAAACAGACAAGGTAAGGTCCACAAATTGTTATAAAATAGTCTATTAGATTGTAATAAATTAATAAATGAGCCAATAAATAAATAAACATTACTTACATGCCGGTACTCTATTAATTGATGGATGGTAGAACATGGTTGAAACTACTATGTATTGTTGTATGTATCATCAATTAATAGAGTACCGGCATGTAAGTAATGTTTATTTATTTATTGGCTCATTTATTAATTTATTACAATCTAATAGACTATTTTATAACAATTTGTGGGCCTTACCTTGTCTGTTTAACCTTTTAAAACTTTTATACTTTTTATTCAACTTACTCTTTTAAATAAAACCACAGACATGTAATATTAGCATAATTATTGTAATTTACAACATCTACTGTGTTTATCGTTATTAGACAACACCCTAATATGGGTTTTTTATCATTTCAGCATTTGTTTAACTTTGTATCGAGATCTGAGGATGCTTTGCATATTGTAGAAAGCGAAACCGGTCGTCTGATAATTAAATTAAATTGATTGTAAGTAAGTCTTATTTATTATTTCTTTACCTATTTGAAATGGACTCACACAAGCAACACATTCATGATTTGAATAATGAAAGACTAACTTTGTTACTAATTTACACAGACACAGACTAACTGACCAACAGTTAGTCTGTGTAGTTTTAACTGACAAGAAAGAAACATGTTGCTCTTTAAGTATTAAAATCTTTATTAAATGTCATCGACCTAGGGTCGCATTAGAATATAAATTTTTAAACATCTAAAACCATATACTGATGTCACCGCTACTATTTTAGCGTTAGCTTCAAATACAAAAAGAAGGCATTGATAATGATCTGAACTAGATCTAAAACGTCACGTAAATTGTAAATTGTAAATTTTGGACGACACTTTTAAAATAATTGTAAATTAAAGGTTTTATGCCTATAATAGATACAAATTTGAAGTGTTTTACTTCTGTATAAGTTTTTCGAATATAACGACTTAGAGGCTGAGGAACAGGTAGGATTTAGGGCAGGTAGATCTACTGTTGACCATTTGTTCTGCATTACACAGATTATTAAAAAAAAATAGCCGTCAATCAAGGAGTATATTTCTGTCTCCGGCTTCTGTACACAATGTAGCTTCGCCCATTTAAAAAAAAAATTAAAGTGTTTGTTTGTCCTTGTGTAGTGTAGTGTGATGTACCATTTTATGTTTATAACATTTTATTCTTGTCGGATAGGCCGCAATTGACGAAACACCCCTGAAGATGATCTAGGGATCGAAAGTACTCGAGCAAGATTAAATTAATTAAACTGTGCTCGATATTTGCCTTTTATTTGATCAAAGTATATTTATTGTATGTAAACCTACGAAAGGCTTATAATAGCGTACCACATTATATATTATGGGAAGCGTATGAGAAAATAAACATAAGTGTGAACTTAATAAATGCGACGAAGGAACTGTACGCTAATGCTAACTCAACTGGTGAATTTGAGTTGATTCCAAATAAATAAAGGCTTAAAGCAGCCTGTCTTTTCCCGACATTTAAAATTTATCTAGAACAGGCTCTAAAACTGTGGAATCGCAAATGTAGAAACATGGGAATGCCGATTAACAACAATAGCATATACACTTTGTCATTTGCAGATGATCAACTAGTGAAAGCACAAGATTATGAAGATATTAGGTGAGACTATTAAGTATATGACTTAAATTAAAGTAATCTGAAAAACCTAAGATAATTTTTAAAGTATAATATTATCTAATTAAGAGAAAAAAAAATATTTTGAAGTCCCAATAAAGTCTAATAAATTTAATACGGTGCCAGCTTGTGCCAGGGTTTTAACCCCTAGTAATGAAACGCAAAATAGTCTAAAAAAATAATATTTAATATAATGACTCTAATATAATGATAAATGTTTAATTTCAAATGTGCCAGATTTAGCAGAGATACCAAACCAAATTAGCTTCAAAGTATTAAAAAAAAACTCTTTGTTGTACTGGCCGCATAAAATACAACTGCATTTTTTCCAAACAAATCAAAGCGGTTCGAACAATTTGGCAAACAGCAAATGGCTGGTAAGAAATTCATCAAACGAAATAATATGCCCAGTTAAATTATTGCAAAAAAGGAGACCACATCAGCCAGACTCTTTCTTACCGTTTACCCCAACTGGAAGAATGGATTTTAGGATCACATTATTCCTACTTAAAATTACCTGTAATATATTGTTAAAGATCCTTTTAGTCCAAAATGACAAATGCCGATATGAATGCCAAACCCAAGAATCCATCCAACATCTTACTGGAGGTATTTGTCGGTACTGATTGTAAAGAACGCCATGACTCAGTAGAAAAAATTATCCACCAAAATCTAGCGGACAAAGTGGGACTTCTCCAAACCGACTATCTTTCTTCTTATCAATACATCCCTAACAGAATACTTGAAAATGACAACTACAAACCCAACACCAATAATTTCCGTCTTAAATACAACAAAAAGATCGCCAAGTACAGATATCTGGAAATACAAATCAGGAGACACTATAGAATCGAAAGTACTCAGATAGTACCTATTGTTCTATCTACTACTGGTGGTATTCCCAAAAAGAGGGGAAAACCTCCTAGAGAATATAAAACAGCTGGGTCTAAATGAACATCACTATAAGACCATGCAGAAAGCTGTACTTCTCGCGATATCCAGATTTGTATGAAAATTTCTGGGAGATACTCCAACATACCAAGTCACCTAGGGCTCGATAACACTGAAAGAGTCTCACCAGAGCTTAATCCTTTTAATACCGTAGGTATGTGGGATAAGTGAATTTTCCTTACAGGGAGTGTGAGCCGCATGGCTAAATCTGGATAATAGTAATAGTAATATAAAATAAATTACAGTACAATTCATACAACTCCATACATTGGCTCAATTGCAGTCAAATAAACCAGCCCATCAGCAGTTTAACTACAATTCACAGAGATATTCTCATCAAATAATCTTATATACTAAAACGCTAAGCCCTTTTCTTGGTTATTACGGTTTTGAGGTCGACTTCCGGTTTCGTTTTTATTAAAAAGTAAAGTAAAAGTTTACATAACTCAAGGTGCCAAGCAAAAGTTTTCAAAAAATGGAGACATTGTAACAAAAAACGTTGTTTTCGACAAAATATTTCGTGATAATATACTAAAACGCTAAGCCCGTTTCTTGTCCACCACTTTACTCAAAAACCATATTAGATAATTAAAACATTTTTCCGGAATATTATTACTATTACGTATGAGATTGTCAATGAATGATATACTTTTGGTACAAAAATTCACTTCCGATTTCCGAGATGACCGGAAGTTAAAATTTATTTGAAGTTGTAGACCCCACAATGTATATATTAATTAAAAGGTCTCGTCGAGACGAATTTAAATATGTACTTCCGGTTGCGATTCAACACCGAAAGTCACCCGAAACGCGCATAAAACGTCAAGATCGAGCAAATCTGACACCAGATTCGTAATCAGCATGCAAAATTAACTGCTAAATGATATTCATGTCGACATTTGATGAACTAAAAATTGCATTCCGTTTTTAAGGTCCACTTCCGGTTTAGTTTTTATTAAAAAGTAAAAAGTAAAAAGTAAAATTTTACATAACTCCCGGTGCCAAGCAAAAGTTTTCAGAAAATGGAGACATTGTAACAAAAAACATTGTTTTCGACGAAATATTTCGTGATATTTAATACACTTTTTACTTGCATTATTATTAATGAATGTTATGTATATTCTTGCTTATATTGTTTGTATTGATCTCTTAATTTTTCTCTCAAAATATAAAGTTCATTTAAAAAACTCGATGTCGAGTTGGTCCGCTAGTTTTATATAAATATATCTTTTTAAAAAGTTTAGTTGTAATTCAGTTACTAAAAGGGTTATAACTTTGTAGCTGTTTCTTTAAAGGTCCTTTAAAAAGTACCTACGGGGTGACAACCTTTCATTATTGTCTATAGTGCCTCTGACAAAAATATCAAAATTCAAATAAGAATATTTTTATATTATATGTATAACTTAAATTACTTTCACCCAATGAAAATTATTTACATTATAATTAGTTAAACATCAAAGATTCCTTGACTTATGGCGCTTAGCTCTTATCTTATTAAATATATCATAATGTATAATTCCTGTTGAAATGTACTAGTTTTGAAGTGTTGTCAAAGTTCTGTGTGATGATGTTTGTTTCCGTAACTGAAGCGTCAAATTTGTGATATAACTCTGGAAAGTTTACGGAGAATATGATGTCAACATATTAAGTTAAAATGATGTTTGCGTATAATTTTTATATACATCTAAAGTTTCACTCATGTACCCAAATGTTTCCGTTTCGAGTATATGTAACTAAACAGTTAACAAAGTTTTTAACAATGAAAAACTTATGATGTTAAAAACCAGAAGTAGGGTTTAAAATATTACAATTTTGTCTTAAATCATAAGCCACATTTTTTTTAATTTATAGGTATATTCATCAAGCAATAAGACAAAAGAGGGAATCTAATCCTTATGAAAAGGAGACCAAAAAAGTGGCCTCTGATGGCGGACATATCCGGAAATGCGAATGCGCGAAATTTAAATTTTCCGACACTTATCAACAGTAGCTATATAATATTTTTCAGAATGTGTCTTAGACGAGAAAGTTTTAATTAATTATTAATGATAAGAGTCTAAAATGCGACACAATTGTTAAAAAACTTCAATATAAGTAAGATTTCATGTGACATTTGGGACAAACAATAACATAACCCAACTAAATTTGATTTCTTAAACAAGGAGAGAGACTCTCTTTCCTTGTTTAAAGTGGCCTCTAAAGATCGCACTTTCTGTCTAACAATATGTTTGCCCCCACTACCTTTACATTCCCTCTATTGTCTTTTTGCTCGATAGGTATATTACAGACTATTGGATAATTTTTACGACAGACATTATGCAAGAATTAAGAAAAACATGTAAAAACAAAATTTTATTACCGAAAATGATCCTGATTGTGTTTCAAAATAATTGCCGTGAAGATAGGTATACTTTTTTCTGCATCAGATTTTCAAAACTCCTACTTTTGTGCTGATGACTCAAAAAATATTTACTCTAAAATCCATATTGTAACGGTGTAAAATAATTGATTATATATACTATATCTACTACTAGTCTTATACATACTATTTGTATTATTATAGTAGTTATTCATAATTTAGCTCTCGTAGATTTGAAAATAATGGTTTGACGAATAGAAAAAGTTAAACAAATAATAAAAAGTGTTTTAATATAGTACTACCCAATAAAAGACAGAAAATTATAATTTTACACTGCGGTGGAGAAAATGGATAAATCGATAATGTATTACCTATTAACATCTGTAAAAAAACTAAGACGCGTTTCATCATATCATTCAAAATTAATGAGAACAATTTCAAATATTCCTTGTCTTCTTCTTCTTCACGTGCCATCTCCTCTAAGAAGTTTGGCAACCATCATGGCAATTCGCACTTTCGACGCCGCTGCTCTAAAGAGGTCAGCAGAAGTGTAGTTAAACCAAGCTCTCAAATTATTTAACCAGGAGATGCGTCTTCTTTGGCAACTCCTTCTACCCTGTATTCTTCCTTACATTATTAATTGCAACAAGTTATAATGCTCGCCCCTCATAACATGTCCCAGTTATTGCAGTTTTCTGACTTTAACTGTATTTAAGACCTCTTTATCTTTACTCATTCTTCTCAACACCTCGACATTCGTAACTCTATCTACCCAACTTATTCTTAATATCATTCCGTAGGCCCAAACTCGAAGGCTTCCAATTTGTCCGAAACATCTTTGTTTAAAGTCCAAGCCTACAACCCATAAAATAGTACGGAGAACACGTAGCATCTCAGAAGTCTTACTTTCAAAGAAATTGTAATGTCCCTCCTGCAAAGTACTTTCTTTAGTTTGTTGAAAGAATTTCTTGCCTGTCCTATTCTTGCCTTAATCTCTTCTCTGTACTCATTATTCTCATTAATTATTGTACATAGATATTTATATTTTCTAACTTTTTTAATTTGTTCTCCATGTATTGTAATGCTTTTTTGGCGCTGTTGGGTTTTTTAATTACCATAAATTGTGTCTTTTTTGTGTTTAGGGATAGTCCGTTTTCTTCACTGACTTCTACCACTCTGTCAACCATTTATTGTAAATCCTCAAGACATTCCGCTAATAAAATAGTGTCGTCGGCAAACCGTATATTATTGATTGGTAGGCCATTTACTTTTATTCCCATAGTTAGTTGTTCTAGTGCTTCCTGAATTATTTCTTCTGAATACAAATTAAACAAAGTAGGAGACAGGACACAGCCCTGCCTCATGCCCCTTTCAATCTGTATTTCATTTGAAAAGACGTTGTTCTCTTTTACCACATCGATTTGATTATAATAGATAGCGCTAATGATCCTGATGTCTCTCATATTTAAGTTTTTCTTTTCAAGTAATTTGATAGGACGGTTATGTCTGACCTTATCGAAGGCATTGTTGTAATCCAAGAAACACATATAGACTGGCTGATTAACATCCATGCACCTCTGCACAAGTACATTCACAGCAAACAGGTCTTCCCTCGTTCCCAGTGCATTCCTAAATCCAGATTGTGTGTCACTTACGTCCTGCTCAAGTTTGTTGTGTATTCTCCGGTGTATAATTTTTAAAAATATTTTAAGCGTATGGCTCATTAAACTTATTATTAGGTGGTGTTGGTATTCTTTTGCATTTGTTTTTTTTTGGTAGTGTTATGAATGTTGATATCAGCCAATCTCTGGGAATGATTCCTGTACTGTATATTGTATTAAATAAGTCGACCAATATTCCAATTTGCTGTTCTTTTATTAACCGTATTATGTTTACAGGTATTTCATCAGGACCTGTTGCCTTGTTATTCGTTGTTCGCCTTATCGCCTCTAATACCTCATCTTCTGTTATGTCTGGGCCGGTGTCGAACTTTTCCTCCTTTAGTACTATCTCAGTACGTTCGTCTTTAAATAGCTCTTGAATATATTCTTGCCATCTTTTAAGCCTTTCACCGACGTCTATAATTATTTTGCCGTTTTTATATAGCAGTATGTTTGATTTTTTCTTAATATTAGTACCTGTTATTTTCCTAATTTTTTTATAAAGGTTTAAGTTATCATGTTTCTCCACCAACTGTTCAATCTCTTCGCATCTGCCACTATACCATATTTCCTTTGCATCTTTGATTTTCTCCTTATTTCTGTGTGTATAATATTATACATGTTTTTGTCTTTGGTTTTATAGAATCTTCTTGCTTCCATGAGATCCAGAATCCCATCGGTCATCCATTCATTTTTGTTCTTGATCAGCTTAGGTGTTAGTGTTGTCTCACATGTGCGTATAAGAGCATCTTTGAATATATGCCATTTCCTGTTCGCATCTTTAGTAGGAATAATTTCTATTTTGGTGAGCTCTTCTTTAATTGTTAGTGTGACTTACTCTTTTGTTGATGGATCTTTCAAACGGGATACTTATATCCTCTCTAATTTAGTTTTAGCCACAAGCTTTTTAGATTAATTCTAAACCTTCAGATTAATTCTATATCTTTCGTAAATACATTTTCAGAAATTCCTGAATTTATATTTATGAAAGATTTCTATTTAAAGGTATAATATATAGTAAAAAGCAATTGTTGGAGGTTGCCCATAGTAGACAGTACGAGAAGGCATATGTTGTTCATAACTTTGTTCGCAGTAACATTAACATTACATTACATCAACCAACTGGAAAAATGTATTTAAACAAATAATCGCAGTGGAAGATGACCAAGTTAAATATTTACCAGCATTAACCAATTAACTATAAATGTAGAAGATACGAGTGATACTAATGATAACAGTGACTCTAAGTAGAATAGTAAGTACCTACTTAATTCGAAGTAGGTGTTAGTTGAAACCTTTATTTTTATTGTAGATATCTTCATTTTACTTATATATCTTTGAAAATAGGGAAGAAACATACTGCTTGATAGGACAAAAAGGTACAAATTATTTAATCTAAAATAGTCAAAATACAGGTTAGGTTAACATAAAATACCTGCTAGATATATGAAAAAAAATTTAATAAAAGTTTTAGAACTCTTTCTTACCCATTTTAAAATTATTGAGTTACTATTTTTTATTTACGTTTTCTGATTACAATGACATAAAGTTATCAGGGATAAACTAGTAAATATTTGATCACATTGTTTAATTGTATATGATAACTATTTTTATTATGAATTTTTTATATAGTTATTAATATTTTACAATAAATTCGGTTCAGTCGAGTCGATTATAATATTACTATCTATCACTCTCTAGGCATATCACAGAAGTTAATGACACAGATATTTTTTAAATAAAACTGTTTGGTAAAATAAAATATTTACTGATACCCACATAAGTTGAGAACATGAGAAGGTTTACACTTATAATCAAATGCTTGCAAAATAATAACTTTTATTTAATTTAAAATTAGATATCTACGCTACTGTTTGGTAGCCTACTGATCAGTCTAAACAGTGTTGGCAATTTGCTAGTACATTACACGCTCCTATTTCCGTAAATTTTCCAACGAAATTACGTGCCTACTATACCAAAATATAAGAATAAACCAAGGGCGCAATATTGGGAACCTATGCGACATAAGGTTACCATTCTCTATGTCTTATGACCTTGTCGAAATTTTTTATATATAATTACTGTTTAACTGGAATAAGCCACAATTAAAGATAAAAATACGTTTATTGACGTTTCAATTTCCACTTCGGAAATCGTTCTCAAAATACAAACAGTAAATTAAACAAATTTTATTTTTTGTTACATAGTGAAAAATTCTTCTAATAATTTAATTTCATCTGACTCATTCATATTGACAATTCAGACATACATTATGCATTTTAAAGAAGACGACTTTAAAATGATATTGCCAGTATTGTTGAGTTGCGCTCCTGGGACGACTTTACTTATAAAATAGTTCATTCGATTACATGAAATCAACTTTAACTTGAGAATATCCGTCAGAAAAAAATTATAGCATGTAATTTGTCTTTAAAAAGACAAACACATGACATGATGACAGTAAAATTTTCCTGTTAGTGATTCCATAGTAAATTATGAGGGAAAAACCAGGAAAAAAACCTCATAATACTATCCCGACATGGTAAGTATTTGTTCGTGCATTTAGTTTACCTTCAATAAACACCAAAATTCTGATTTTATATGTTTCGTTATTTAAAAAACATATTATGTATCCTCTATATGTTACTGACTTGCTAATACTGGTATTTTCTTATTAATAACTTCCTCTTTCAATATTGGTAACCAGATTCTACTACATTCTGCAGAGGAATTTGCGACACAATTGGCCTCATTTAGCATAATTAGAGCCGCTTCTTCGATTTTTTTTTTACCATTCGTTTCTTTTAGGACTACATTTGAATTATTCCATTGAACCCTATGTTCATTATCCCATGCGTGTTTACATATTTGAGATCTATCAAATTCTCTATTTTTAATATAAGATTGATGTTCACTGATTCTAACATTTAATGGCATTGATGTTTCACCTAAATAAAACTGATCGCATTTACAAGGTATTTTATAAATGCAATTCTTTGTCCTTTCTTGTTCATTGTTAGGTTTGGTTTTATTTAGTTATAAACATCGCACATATAAATATTTTATTTAAACTTTAAGACCATATCTGAAAATCACAATGTACTTTTCGATGTGTTACGTTCTGGATGTAATGGGTCAAACTTATTACCTGAATAATTCGATTACGATAACTAGTTGTTACTAAACAAATAGTTTTATGTTGCGTTTCTTGTTTCATTTGGAGCATTAATGGTTTGTATAAATATCTTAAAGTAGTCTATATTAAGCAGTGTAATCGAATTTGTTTTCTACAGTCATAGATTTTTGTAGCATTTAGTATGCTTAACTTCATCTCAAACTTAGTAGTCATTTACTTTTTAATGAACGTAAGTTTACTTCCTTACAAAACTTTTCCCTATTCTCCTATTTCATTAAAAAAGGATGCCATATCTCTTCAGAAATTTTTTTAAAAGTCTTTTGTGAAACAAGGAATTTGAATACCAAATTTTATTGATTGGCGCAGCCTAGTTGTCCCTTTCTGCCGTTATTTGAATTGGGTCATCCCCTAACACAGGGTGGAAGATTTTAATTCGAAAATTTTCTACAATGAATTACCCTTGTATGAATTAATTTCGAGATGGGTGTTTGAGAGCTTTGCGGAAATCTGATGAATTTGATGGGATGTAGGTGTAAGTGGAAACGGGTGTTGTCAGAAAAACTCATTTTATTTATATATTCCACCTTGCTGATAAGTTTAATATAAAAAACTTTTCTTAGTATTGTTCTGAAATATTTTTTTTGTAGATTATGTGAAAATATTTTATTTTTGATATTTCCACCAACATTAAAAATGTTCTTAAAATTACAGATTAAACAAAATATTTTGTCCTTATTACTTGGAAACACAGATATTCTTTCAACAGTGTAATTTTCTCTGTAGTACTTACGAAAATTAATATAAAATAATTATTTCAAGCTTTAATCCTACCGCTACTATCGCTATGGGATGTTATTGGAAGTAAAAGTCACTTAAGTGCTTGCGCAGACCGATGTATATGTTTAAAAAAACTATATTTTGGTGATTTATAGTTTGTTTCAGTTTTTTTAAATACAAAAATTAAATTTAAAAAGTAGTAGTCAGTTTACACATACAATGATTTGTATTACACATACAATAATTAAATACTTTTCATGAATCATGAAGTTTTGCAATACTTATTAAAAATCATCTAACGTCCAATGAAGATATATTCAGGAGCTACTGTTTCACTGTTTTACCGTTTAAATAAAAACAATTTTATATTTAGTTTTATTTAGCATGGTAATAATCCTAGAGCTATTTAGAGACGAAGAAAAATTATTTTTAACCCTGAAATGATTGTTTGGGAAAGTATGTTTATTTATTTTCATATTTTAAATTTAATATTTTTCTCTTACTGTCTATAATGTGATCTAATTTAATAGCTTATTTTAGCGACTTTGCTTTAAAATATATTGTTTCCTGTTATTAAATAAAATCGCATTGGTAAACAGGCTAGCTCATTTATTCTGGTTTAAGTTCATGGAATTCGACTTTCTCTTTTCTTATTTTTGTGTCGCCAATACACACAATACGTGTAAAGTATCATATTGATGTGACCATTGAATTGGATTGTCGCCATTCAGAAGCGCAGCACAATAGTTATTTAGCCCTTGTCCCTTAAACTACCTAAGGATGACGAGAGGATTTGTTTTGACCATCTCAAGAGATACGAGACAGTGTAATGAAAACATCCATTTTATAGGTTATGTTCTCTTTTGAACCCGGCGCTGGGCGTCCCTTAACTTCATGACGTGGTACCAACGCTAATCCATTCGTTACGCATACATCAATATTTCAAAAGTCGATTTTTTTGTGTAGATAACAGTAATGAGTAAAGCTAGTTAATTCTCGTAATTTATTCACAATGATACTTGCTATTTTTCGCTAATTATTTGTAGTCAAATTATTGCATTTTTTCTTCGATTGTTAATCTAATTTCATTTAACCAGCTACCTCTCAGTTTTACAGAAAAACATTGATCAATTAAAATTAAATAATACGTTTAAGGTATATGTTAAACGAAAAACTAACTTTTAATTATTTCAAATGTCAAAACTATCCTATTGTGAAAAAAATTTATAATTTAGCACAAATTTATAAATTATGTGAAAAAATTGTTTGTTTATTGTCTCCTGCTCACAAATCTGTTGGTTCTGGTAAGGCTGCTGTAACACTTATAAAAGAGCAAATCCTGGACAGATAATAAACTAATTCTTGTGTACAAGTTAGGTATTGTGGTCTTTTTAAGGGGGTTTTGTAGTTAGGTAATTTGGATTTTTTTTTCCTTGGCTTGGACAATTGTCATTCAGCCAGTCTCCATCAACATAGGTTTTTTTAAAGAATTTAAATATGTCAATTAGTGAAACATGATTAATATAATAATAATAACAGCTACGCTAATGTACATACTATGTTAATAAATACTATATCATACCTTTATGATAATTTAGTTATTGAGAGACGCCATCAGAAATCAATAGTGTATACATCTTACAAATAAAAAAATAAAAATAAAGATATCTACCTACTATGTTAATAACTATAACTATGGTAGTACATTTTTTTTTACTACGTTAGGACATAAACCCGATTCAACATCTCGGAGATTTAGATCCTCTTAGTGAACAATTTGGACTTAGCAACTTTAACTCTCTTTCTGAGAGAGGTACACAGTAGTTTGTAGAAGATACTGAAAATTGATGCTCTTTCTTTCCAGAGATTAAGCAGAATGTCTTCTTTTTTACGTTCAGCTCGAATTTTTATGTATTTCTGAGCTGTTTCCGTTATATTTACGATAGCTGCAGATTCCGCGACACTTTTTTCATTTTGCGGTATCACCGGATAAGAGATCTGCAGGTTGATCTTCAATGTTTGGCATCTCCTTCAAGTCTTCTTTGTCAAGAACATTTTGATTGTATGGCAGTTGTTTTAGAGATGGTGGTATATTTATTCCTTCGATTATGTGGTTGAAAACACTGTATAAATTTAAGCTGTTGATGTCTCTTTAGAATTTTTTTGGATCAGCCGAACCAGTGATTAATTTGTGCTTTTTTTTTAATCTGCTGTACCCATTGCCAATAAACTTATGTTTTGTTTGAAATCGTCACCTGCAAATAAAAACTAATTTAGGTTTGAAAATTATTTTTTGTTACAAAGTTACAGATCATTGTCATTTACATGTATATCGGAATCTTACATATCCAGAATTGTAAAAAGTTCACTTAAGTATTAAATTAAAAAAATAAATTAACATTAGTATTAATAACATTCTTCTTCTTCTTTTTCTTCTTCTGGTTCCTATCCGTTTCGGATGTTGGAAATCATATTGGCAATCATAACCTTGCTCGCTGCGGCGCGAAACAGCTCCGTTGAGGTTTTCTTAAACCATGTTCTTAAATTCCGCAGCCATGATATTCTCCTTCTACCGGGTCCTCGCTTACCTTTGGCTTTACCTTGCAATATAGACTGTAGCAGGGAGTAACAGTGCTCTTTTCTCATAACGTGTCCCAGATATTGCAATTTTATGCGTTTGATTGTAAACACAATCTCTGGTTTCTTCTTCATTTTTCGTAGAACTTCCTTGTTCATGATCCTTGCTGTCCATGATATTCTCAGCATTCTTCTATAAAGCCACATCTCAAATGCTTCAAGTTTTTTAATAGTGGTGTCTGTAAGCGTCCATGTCTCCGCCCCTTACAACAACACAGAGAAAACATAGCATCTCAAATGTCTCATTTTTGTATCAAGGGATATGTTGTGACTTTTAAAGATGGCGCTCATTTTGTTAAAGACCATTCTTGCCTTTTCCATGCGGCACTTTATTTCCTGTAAATTATCTGCGTGCCATTAATGTATAGATGAGCCCCGTTTATATTCTCCTTGCTGATAATCATTTGTTTCGTTTTGTGGGTATCAATGTTTAGTCCGTACTGTTGACTGTACTCGTTTATTCTGTCCATTAGCCTCTGAAGTCCCTCTAAACTATCTGCTATCACCATGGTGTCGTCGGCATATCTAACATTGTTTACTCTTTCACCACTTAGAAGGATGCCTTCGTCTATTCCGTAAAGAGGCTCGTTAACAATTTTGTTAGAGTATATATTAAATATCAACGGCGATAGGATACATCCCTGTCTAACTCCACGTAGTATTTTTATGTGATCTGTTTTTTCTCCGTTAATTTTCATGTATGCGGTCTGATTCCAATAGAGTTCTGAAATTATTCTGAGGTCTTTGTCATCCAGGTCTGCCTCTTTTAAAATGTTTATCATCTTTTGATGTTGAACTCTGTCAAATGCCTTTTCATAGTCGATCAAGCACGCGTATACGTCGCAGTTAACGTCCCTGCATCTTTGAATCAGTACCTGTACTCCGAAAAGTGCCTCTCTGGTACCCACTGCGTTAATGAAGCCGAACTGTCTGTCCGATATTTGTTCCTCGCACTTCTTATAAATTCTTCCATGGATGACTCTAAGAAACAGTTTTAACATGTGGCTCATTAGGCTGATTGTTCGATATTCTTCGCACATTTTAGCCCCGTGTTTTTTAGGTATCGCTATGAATTCTGATTCTAGCCATTTATCAGGGATGATTCCTGTATTGTATATTTTATTGAAGATAGCCGTGATCCAAATTATTCCTTCTTCCTCCAAGAGTTTTAAAAATTCAGCTTCGATATTATCAGGTCCTACAGCTTTCCTGCTTTTCATCCGTTTTATTGCTTCTTCTACTTCGGATTTAAGTATGTCCGGGCCCGTCATCCTCTCTGAAAATGGATGCCTATAATCCGTTCTTTGATCTTTAAAAAGTGTCTCCAAATATATTCTCCATTTGTCTTTCATCTCTTGTGTGTCAATGATTAATTTTCCATTGGTGTCTATGAGTTTCATTTGTGTTCACTTTTTAAAAGTACCCGTTATTTCTTTTACCTTTTTGTGTACATTAAAATTGTCATGCTTGGCTTGTAGTCTTTCTATTTCTTTACATTTCTCTATAGCTTCTTTTTCTTTAGCTTCTCTTATTTTTCTTCTGATGTAAGCCTGCATTTTTTTATACTCATCTTTATTTCCTTTAATTAACCTTCTGCGTTCCATTAAGTGAAGGATTTCTGGAGTCATCCAAGATTTCTTCTTTGTTTCTTTGTTTGGTTTTAGCAGATCTTGTTTAGTTTTCTTAATTATTTCTTCGAATTTATTGATTTCTCGTTGTATGTTATTTTCTTCTTTTAGTTGTTTAACTTGGTTGTTAATATATTTCACCACTTGCTTTTTAACTTCCGGATGTTGCAGGGCTGTCATCTCGTAGTTAGGTCTAGACTTTTTCTTTATTGTCTTTAGTCTCACATCCATGACTCCCACTAAAGGTATGTGGTGAGATTCAATGTCCGCTCCTGGATATGTTTTGACAGATTTAAAACTGTTTCTGAATCTTCTATTTACCAATATATAATCTATCTGGTTTCTAATTACGTTATCGGGTTTATCTGCTGGTGCCTTCCATGTATACAATCTTCTCAGTGGTAGTTTATAAAATGTGTTCAGAACCACGAGCTTGTTATCTTCTGCGAATATTTCTAGTCTGTCACCTCTTTCGTTTCTTTGTCCTAACCCAAAAGGTCCGATTAGAGACGTTTTCCGTTCTGCTTCAAGTTTTGCATTGAAATCCCCCATTATGATGCTGACTTCATGTTTAGGTATTCGTTCTAATATATCCTCTATGCTTTGGTAGAGAGTCTCTACTCTCTACTATTAATAACATTACCTACAAAAAATGATTTGAAACGTATCAAACAAGATTTTTGGCAGAAATGGAACATAACAATTTGCATTGGAGGGATAGATGGTGAGCATGTGCTCATCAAAGCACCAAAAAAAGTGGATCACTGTTCTTCAACTTCTTCTTCCTGTGGCGTCCCCATTAACGAAGGTTGGCGACCATATTTATAAAAGTTTCTCTGTCTTTTGTAACGTGGAAAAATTGGTATACAGTCATAATTGTCCAGTCTCAAATATTTCACAGCCATGACTTCCTCTTTCTACCCATTCCTTCCCTTTTTGCCATCGACTTTACCCTTCATTATGACCTACAGAAGACTATATGTATCATTCCTTAGTATGTGACCAAGGTATGCAGTCTTGCGTACTTAAATTGTTCTCAAAATTTTTTGTCTCGACCCATCCTTCTCAGCACTTTCTCATTGGTGACCCTGGCAGTCCACAGAATTCTCAACATTCTCCGGTATATCCAAAGTTCAAAGGCTTCAAGCTTCTTAACTATTTGCGATTTCAACGCCCATATCTCTACCTCGTATTGGGATAACTCGTACAATAATTAAAACCAGACGTAATATTTAACAAATCTCAATCTCAGCGCAGTATTCAGATTTTTTGTCACAGAACAACTGCTTAAATTTTAAGAAAGCTGTCCTTGCCAATTTCTATTGGTCCCTGTGTTGATGTAAGCTCCCAGATATATATATTTTGTCACTATCTCTATTTGCTGTCCACCAATTGTTAGTTGTTCATTATTTATTGGACTCGTTGATACTATCATAAATTTGGTCTTATTTGTGTTGATGTCAAGCCCCATTTGAATGCATTCACTATTTATTGAATCTAGTAAAGTTTGTAGTTCTGAATTTTTATTCTCTCTTTTTTTTTCAAAAGGCTTTTCTGAATATGACCTGTGAGTACACGTTGAAAAGCGTAGGAGTAAGAATAAGCGTCGGTAAGGACTTTTGTGGTAAGCTCAAGTGCGGTGTTCAGTAGATCTATACCTTTATAATTTTTGGAGTCTTATTTATCTCCTTTCTTGAACATTGGTATCATTATGCTATTACCCCATGCGTTTGGTATCTTGCAGTACAATCTTGGTTTTTGTATAAGTTTTGTCATCTCTAGGGTTGTATTTTCTTCTTCGTGTTTTAGAAGCTCGTTTGTTATTCCGTCTGGTCCTGGTGATTTTTTATTTTTGAGTAAATTTATGGCTATCTCTAATTCCTAAAAATAATTTCTATTTGGTGTCTTAATTCAGGTACGTCATTGTGTTGATTATTAATTTACTTTTCTTTAAACAATTCCGTCAGGTATCTTTCCCATTGTTTTGCTGTTATGTTATTGAATTTATTAAATGTTAACATTTTTTTTCGTTGGTTTTTTATGAACATCCATATTTGTTTCTGTGTACCGTAGAAGTTGCTTTTCATGCTTTTTGTAAATTGTTGAGGGTATTTTAAAATAAAAATTTATGCTACTCAACCAGAATCTCTAGATGATTTACGAAAAAGAATAGAGGATGAATGTCTACAATTAAATGGAGACGTGATAAGCAATGCCAGACAAGAATTTTAAAATAGATTATACTATTGTATGAAAATGAATGGCAGTCATTTTGAACTTTTATTGTAAACATTTTTGATAGTGAAATGTAAAGTCTAACTTACAGCAGTGAAGTATGGCAAATAAAAGAAAGATATAAGAGAAAACTTGAAGCAACAGAAATGGATTTCTGGAGGCGCTCAGCAGGAAAATCAAGATTAGAAAGGGTAACCAACAACAGAATTAGGGAAATAATGAATGTGAAACACACAGTAGTAGATGACATTAGTACCAAACAGCTTAGATGGTATGGACACGTACAAAGAATGTCCGAAGAACGACTCCCGAAACAAATCCTAACGTGGACCCCTCATGGTAGACGAAAAAGAGGAAGACCCCGCCTTAGTTGGAGAGAAGGCATAAATCGAAGTATGAGAGAAAGAGAATTAGATATGGACCGAAGTGAATGGCGACTAGGCATCGGAAGACGTAGGAGAACGTTTTAAAACCGATATATATATATCTATATATATATATATATATATATATATATATATATATATATATATATATATATATATATATATATATATATATATATATCCGATATATATATATATATATATATATATATATATATATATATATATATATATAAATGTAAAGTCTAAATTTGTACAAAAAATGGTAAAAATTGGTAAACAAATAATTTTTCAAACTAGTTTTCTTGCTTTTGTATTAATTTTTCTCATAAACCAATCACCTTAAGCAACATCTGTTATACATTTTTGAAATAAAAAAGATGAAAGTAATTAAAAAAATTAACGGATAATATGAAGGTGACACGATACCTTTCCCAGCAAGCTTGAACGTGACATATTATCTCCCCGTTTAAATAGTAATTGACTTGTTTTTGCGCTTTTCCTAAGCTAATGCTAGGGCTAAGGTTTTTCTTATCTGTAATTGATATTTTGTATATGTCTGTTGCATGAACGTATAAACATAGATGAACACAGCAATAAGATAGCTTTAACACACAGTGTTTTGAAGCTTCGATAGAATGTGATGCTTCCGCAATGAGCATAAGCGTCCTTGAATTTTTACTCGCGGGAAATTATTCAGATTTTAAAAATTGGAAGTAGTAATAATGTATAAAAACACGTTCAAAGAATTAAAAAAAAAACGAGAGATTAACTATTAACAAATCACGTCTTTATAGAAAAATTAAAATACAATATTATTTGCTTTAAAATTAATACAATTAAATATAGTTAAATTCAAGTTAATTTTTTAATAGTATCAAAATAATGCTACAATAATAAATCTTTATATTTTCTCCTTAATTTGCTACCCAAATAGTTCGATCGTCAATATTATTTGGAAACCTACATAGAAAAATAAATGAGTTTTATTCATTTCACTAATTTATTGGTATCCATGAGAAATATTAAATTAAAAAGGTACTAAACAGATCTTTTTTAATCAGATGATGTCTACTTACAATTTATAAATGTCTACTAATTTCATGATCTTATTCAATACATTAATGAACATGAATAAACCCAATGGTACGCCTATTAAAATGTAAACAAACACGCTTCCTCATTTCCTCATCTTAAATAATGTAAATTGTATGTACTTACAAATGAAATGAGAGATCGGGATGTAAATATTTCGTTTATTTTATTTCACTTTTCACAAATATCACTCAAAATACAGCCAAAATATCGAAAAACAACTTTTACTAAAAAGTAAACAAACATGGAACAGTATTTGAAGTTTGACGTAGATCCATAAGACAGAGAAATGTAAACAACCGTTGCCATTTATAAATAGTTTTCAGTGCTTCGACATATAAAATAATTGATTGATATCTATTATAAGCTATTATTAAATGATAATGCACACTATGTGCATACTTGATATTTTGATTACTTACAATTAAATATATTAATCTAACCAATAAATTATTATTTTGGTTTGATAGCACCTGTAGAGTATAAAATACGGAGTATTATTTTCAGCCACTCGCAAATAAGAAATTTTAAAACAAAACGTGACAACAGTTAAAGGTGCTGAGAATGTGATCTATTCAAATAATTTTGACATCACAATTTTATGTAAATAACTGAGTCCATCTGTGTTTATACGTCCATGGTCTGTTGTATTTATGTTTACTTTTTGTATTTTGTCCCAATATACTCAATTGAAAAACTATACATAACTTATTAACCTGTAGTCTCTGTATACTGTATTTGTTTTTGAAAATGGTGCAAATAATATCTTGCAAGCAATCAAATACGATTATGTAATTCAGTAAGTAATAACAAATACTATTAAAAACATAATAGTTAGAGCATACAAGTAGAAATATAAATAAACAATAATTAGAATCTAATAATGAATTGAAATTAATGAAATCTAGAAGAGTGTAATGAAATCTATACAAATGTCTATTAATACAAAATTAATTTACACATTAAAATAATAGAAAACATGAATGTCCAAGATCGATTTTAGTGGAAATTTTACAGACGTCATTCCCGTTATTATGAGTTTCATTTACAATTCACTGAATTTGCCACTCGTATTTTTAATATAGTGTCGAATATCAGTCGGCGAGAAGAATAATAAAATCTCTGCTCCGTTGACCTAGCCGCAATAATTGCTGAAAATTAGTATTTTCCGCAAATATTAGTTCATATTTTTGATTTAAATGAAAAAATATCTATTTAAGTACACTTAAATAGGAAAAAATATTTATGAACGTACGTAAATTTGTTTGAAACATTTTTAAAAATCCATACTTAACATTAAATAATTAATATTATCATTTATCATTACCCACATTTCTGTACAAAAGCAGCTTCTCCAGTTACATATTTAATGTTTCTGTCCTGAAATATATCAATATTAATTTTCTCCAAAGAAATGTATGGCGTTTTCTACAAGTATTCCTTGGTCTTCCTTTTCAACTGCTTGCAGAAACTCCAGCGATTCGTTGTATTGCGTGATAAAAATTTTGAGTTTTAATATGTCAAAACTCGCTTAAACCTAAATATAAATGGAGTATAGATTGGCCACCTGAGGTTTGCAGATGACATTTTGCTTTTTGCTGATTGGATAGATGAGACCAAAGACCTTTTAATCAGCTCTATCTTTCCTTGCTAGAAATAGGATTAAAAATAAATTAGTGAAAAATCCAGGTAATGACAAAACTTGTAGTCAGCAAAGATATATGCGTAGGAACAAGACCCGTAGAGCAGGTAATAGCCTATAAATATTTAGGTCACGGGATTCGCTTAGGAAAAAATAACCAAACCGTTGACCTCTCTCCGATGTGTAAGGCTAACTTGGGCAACCTTTGGCAGGTTAGAATACCTTTTTAAATAGTTTGATATACCAATAGGTCTCAAAGAAAAGCATTTAATCAGTGTGTTTTGCCAGTGTTGACTTACAGAACGGAAACATTGACAATGACAAGGAGAACAGTAAAAAAGATCCGTGTGCTCAAAGAGCGATGGACCGATGCACTTCACTACGAGGTATAATCCCAAACCGCCAGCTACAACGAAGATCAGAACTCGATGATGCTATATAAAGAATCGCAAAAATAAAGTAGACCTGGGTAACCCACATGGCTCGAATGATAGCCAACACATGAAAAAAGTGGATACTGGAATTGAAACTTAGAGATGTTATCTACCAAAGCAAAGGTCTTCCATCAATACGTTCGACTGACGATATAAAACGTTGCCATTGGATGCAAAAACACAGGATCAAAACAGATAGAAAATTATGATGGAGATCTATGTAAAGCAGTAGAAAAACAAAGATTAAATGCTGATGATCTTAAATTTTTAAAACATAATGATACTTCGTTACAAATCGGTCAAAATGTTTTAATAATATAATACTTACTACTCTATTCAGTACTTTTATTCGAATTAATACTAAAACACAGGCCACAAGTATTACAGGATTACTAGCGTCTATTTTCGCCTTATTTCATTAAGGACGTTACTTATCACCGGATGATACTAATTTTAAAAAATTCTATGGAAAAATTATAAAAAATATAATTCAAAAAGAAATATATTTCTACTAATAAAGGCTCTAAAGCAAGGTTGCTGTATAGCACCTACGCTCTTTAAAATATATCTAAATAAGACCCTTTTAGTGTGGTAAAGAAATGCTTCAATATGGGCATTCCAATCGAACACGAGAGTGATAGAGCGGAAGATAAGAGTGATATATACTACATGCTTTGTGAATACTAAAATACTGAATACTTGAAAACTAAAAAAAGAGTGCTGTAAGTGGGGCCTTACAATTAATATACAAAAAACAAAGTATTTAGTTACAGAAGAAAAACCAGCAAGCCTACAAATAAAAATGGTAACTATAAAATCAAGTAAAACATTTAAAAACTTGGGAGTAAGATAACCTTAAAAGCAGGGAGTAACGAAAAAATACATAATGTCATTGGTCAAGCAAGATCCGCCACTAGACAACTACACAAAATATTGTAGAATAATAAAATAAAAAAAGAATTTATAAAACTACAATAGAAAGTGTTGGGTCGTACGGCGCTGAATTTGAGGAAATCAATAAAAGAAACTAATCAAAAATTAAATTATGGAAATGGACTATTGAAGATGATATTGCCGGTACACTAGACTTGATAGGGTAAGAAACGTTAATCTTAGCAGAGAAATGTAAATTAATCTAGACCTAGACTAATCTAGATAGATACTATCGAAGTAAACAGACCAAATTGGTCTGGACATCTGCAGAGAATGTCTGAAAATACATGGACAAAAAAGATGGAAAAATAGACTTCGCCTACTAAAATGAAACGAGGTAGACCAAGACGGTCATGGAGAGAAAATGTTGAAAATTCAGTAACCGCCAGAGATTTAAAAACTAACGATTACTTCGATAAAAAACGCTGGAAATTAGGATGCGCCAGCTGTAGAAGACTCGCGTATTGTATATATATTCATAGTAAATTAGAATCATCATCTTTCTATCGATTCCACATTATTGCAGGGTCTGCTGCTTTGATCAGTCCCCACCACTTGGTTTGATCCACGGAGTCATCTGGCATGGCATTAATAGTCTTCATGGCTGCATTTAGACTATCGAACCAATGCATCTTAAGTCGCCCTCGTAGTCAACGTCCTTTAGGGCTTAGCTGCATCGCTGTTCTTATCACTGAGTTTTCTTCGCTACAAACTACCGTTCAAACCACCTTAGTCGATGTTGCTGTATCTTCTTCTTCTTCTTAGCCTTCCGTCGTCCATGTTTGGACATAGGCCTCTCCCAACTCCTTCCATAGGTCTCTATCCTGAGCAAAATATTTCGAATTTGTTCCCGCTATTCTTTTAATGTTATCAACCCATCTTATCTGTGGTCTTCCTTTTGGTCGTTTGCTTTCGTAAGGTCTCCTGCGGCTAGGTCATACAAAATTGACACATGGATAAATCATCTCCAAGGACCCTCAGCCGATTTGCCACACCTGTCAAATACGATTTTCAGTGCAACATATAATGATAGACTGTCCAGTGAACGCAACAGCAAGATCGACAATAAAACACAATTTCAAAGAAACTCTAAAAGAAGACAACAGTATTACAATAAATTTTATCAAAAATTGTAAACTGTATAACAAACTGTAACATAACATAAAATGTTTGTATTTTTTCCAAAACTGTTATGTAAATTTTAATAATATACTAAATGTAAGTTTCTAAAATAAAGATATACCACCCTGCTAATAACCCTAGGATTTGATGCGGTAAAAAAACAAAAAAAAAATGTGTTTATTTAATTTAATACATATTTTTTAAAAATATTTTGTAAGTACATATGAAAATAATATTAGTCGTAGAGTAGTATAATACTGTATCTAAAATAAAGAGTATTTAAAGTATCATGTAAAGAAAAATTATCATTTTATTATAGATCTGATTAAAAGTTTGAAATTCCTTTTATCCAATTTTGTTTGTCCCTTTAACCTTTTTATCAAAGCGATAAATTTAAATTTAGTCTAACGACATTTACTTCGCGAGCGCCTCTGGAGTATGTCACTTAAGTTGCTGTTTTTATAAGGTGACAAAAACTGCCAGAGACCTTCTTATATAGTTTTAGAAGAAGTCTGGAGATGAAAACTGGCGATAATACGTAGAACATGAACGATAAATTTGATTTTGAAAATGGTTTCGCCACGAAAATCTTGTCCTTTTTGTCGGATTTTTATTCGAATAATTTTTTATACAGTTGTTAAATTAAACGGTTTTTAAAGGAATTATAAATTTAGGCGTTTAAACAAAATTGTTTAAACTCCTAAAATGACAAAAAAAATTATGCCATAAAAAATAATATATCAAGGTTTCGGTAAAACCTAATTATAGTCGGTTCACTGAGCTGTTTGAGAGAAAAATTTTGACAGCATCCTTATCTAAAATATAAAATACAAAAATTCCGAATACTTATTAATAATAGCTTAATAAAATCTCACAATCCATAATAAATTGCCGAAAATGTTTTTAATATTTTATTTTAAGTTTATTCCATACCTTTTGGAAATTTAGACAGAACAGATCGTCTGGCTTTATACATATTTTTTCGGGCCAATCCCACATCCTTGGTGGTCAAGATACTAATATCGCCATTTAGTAATTTCTTAAGGAATTATTAATAGGTATTCGTGGAAGGAGCTGCACTTGCTGCGTATCACAGCAAAAGATGATTGAATCTGGTGGTACTTCTCCTGCTAACTTATAATATAGGCCTTGCCTCTTTTATTATGAAATTTGTACTGTAATTTCAAATCACTTTTTTCCTCCTCATCCTTTCTTATTTTAATTTTGTGCTTTAATCGAGAACATTGAGATCAGATATGGGGGAAGAAAATCCGATATTGAATTTGGTTCAAAAAATATTGACAAACATTGTCAAACTGGAGATATGGTTATTATTTGTACATTTTGAGTTATATAGTTTATGTAATTTTGATATATTTAGGTTAGCATATAAATATATTCGCAAGTTAAAATAAGTACGTGGAACATCAGAACAATGCTTGAACCAGGAAAAATGCAAGAGATTGTCTCAGAGCTGGAAAGATACAGAATTGATGTTGCAGCAATTCAAGAAATTAGATTGGCAGGTCAAGGAGAAATAAATAAAAAAAATTACACAGTACACTACTCTGGGCACGAAAAACAAGGTCAATATGGAGTTGCATTTATAACTACAGGAAAAATACAAAATAATATTATGCAATTTAAACCAATAAATGAGCGCATGGCATACCTGAGAATTAACGCCAAACCATTTAATATATCCATCATAAACGTATATGCACCAACTGAAAGTGCTCTAGCAGAGGAAAAAGATAACATCTATGAGAAACTGGAACAAGAAATTGAATCTTTACCCAAAGAAGACACAATTCTGGTAATGGGAGATTTTAACGCTCAGATAGGCAAAGAAGACTACATTAACCAAGTTGCAGGTAAATACACATAACATGAAAAAACAAATGATAATGGTCAAAGATTATGCAACTTAGCAACTAGCACCAATATGATTGTCAGTAGTACAAAATTTGCACACCCTGTATACCACAATGTAACATGGGTCTCACCAGACCAAAAAACATGGTCCCAAATAGACCATATACTCATCACAAAGAGAAAGCAAACATTGATAACAGACGTGAGAACATACAGAGGTGCACATGCAGACACAGACCATTTCATGGTTATCGCAACGTTAAGACAAAAAGTCAAAAGAACGCTAAAAAACAAGACAACAAAGGACAAATGGTACATAGAAAAATTAAATGCTACAGATAGAAGAATTAATTATGCAGAAGATATAAGCAAAAAACTGAAGGAATACTATGAACATACAGAGGATGTTGAAACAGAATGGAGCAATATAAAAAAAAAGTATAAATGAAACAGCTTCTGAACATGTAGGGATAGAGAGAAAGGACAAAAAAGAAGAATGGTATAATCAAGACTGTCATAACATGTTAAAAATAAAGAAAAAATATAAAGAAGAATAAAACAAATTAAGGACAGAATGTAAGAAACAAATAAGAAAAATTAAACGAACCTGGTTAAATGATAAGATAAATGAAATAGAAAAAGAAAACACAAATAGAAACACAAAAGCATTTTATAAGAAAATTAGCGAGCAGAACAAAACCTTCAAAGGAAAGATAAAAGGCATAAAGGATAGAAATGGAAAAGTATCAGAAAATGACAAAGAGTTTAAAGAAATCTGGACTGATTATTTTAAAGAATTATTAACAGTACAAGAGGACGAAGACTTAAATGAAAATGTAGAAGAAGAGACCACGATGATAGAAACCGAGCTAGAAAAACCAACGAGAGATGAAGTTGAGGAAATTATAAACAGTAGTCGCAACGGTAAAGCACCAGGTATAGACGGTATAAACATGGAACTAATAAAATATGGTGGACATGAACTCAGAGAAATAATATACCAATTAATAAAAGTCATATGGGACGAAGAAAAGATGCCAGAAGAATGGCACAAAGGACAAATTATCACAATCCATAAAAAAGGAGACCAACAAATGTGTAATAATTATAGAGGACTGACATTATTAAACACAGCGTATAAAATCATGTCAACCTTAATACAACGAAGACTGGCCAAAGCGACAACAAATATCATGGGACAGTATCAATGCGGATTTATTAGGGGAAAGTCAACAACAGATGCCATACATACGGTAAAGCAAATTATGGAAAAAGCTTATGAGTATAAAATAGAAATTGAACTGCTTCTTATAGACTTCCAACAAGCATTTGATTCAATAAACACAGCGAAATTACTTACAGCTATGAGAGAAATGAGAATACACAACAAATTAAGACAATTAATAAAAATGACAATGAGCAAAACCGTAGTAACTGTAAAAACACAAAAAGGAGACACAGAAGAATTTGTTATAAATAAAGGTGTACGTCAAGGAGATTCATTATCTGCAACTCTGTTTAATCTTGCCCTGGAATATATAGTCAGAAAAATCAACAAAGTTACACTTAGAACGAGAGAGGGACAAATAATAGCATATGTCGACGATATTGTGATAATAACAAAGAACAGAAAAAAAATGGAAAGTATGCTAAAAGAATTGGTAGCAGAAGGGAAAGTAATGGGATTAGTAATAAATCAAGAAAAAACAAAAATAATGAGATTTGACAAAAAATATGAAAACAAAAAGGTTAGACTGGGAGAATATATATTTGAAGAAGTAGAAAAGTTTAAGTATTTGGGAATATTATTAGCAAACAATGGAGAAAGGGAAACAGAAATTAAAGAAAGGATAATTACAGCAAATAAGACATACTATGCAAATAAAAAGCTTCTAAAAAATAAATTACTGAGCAAAAAATCGAAAATGAAAATATATAAAACAATAATTCGACCGACTATGATGTATGCTGCCGAAACCCTTAGCATGACAAAAAAACAAGAGAAAGACCTTAGAATACTAGAAAGGAAAATACTAAGAGCAATATTAGGACCAATAAAAATTAATGAAAACCAATATAGAAAAAGAACGAATCATGAACTACTAAACGAAATTAAAGAGGATATAGTTTGTAAAATAAAACAGCAAAGGGCAAAATGGCTAGGGCATATATGGAGATCAGGACCATCTACGACAATATTTTCAATATTGTCGTAGATGTAAATATGAATTTATTAGAACCCCTTTAAGGATTCTAATAAATTCAATAATATTTTCTTTATCTTTACTGTTTTATGAGAAACCCTATCTCCAACTCTTCGTTGTTTTAGTGCAACAGTATTGTGTTGTTTTTATACAAACTGTATTTACTCTTCAGTCACTGATTTCTAGAGCTATTGACAAGAATTTTTGACAAACTCTTGTAAGTCTGGTACCCTTTATGGGTGTTACATGATAAAGAGTATTAAAGGAGCGAGATCGAGGGTTTGATTTAATCAACGTTTTTTTTATACGGGGCCAACAGTTATTATTTAGGATAGTTTTATCTTGCTCTAATTTATCAGTCGTAGCGTAAAAAGATTGGCTTAATCATCTTATATCAGATAATTAACTATTAGTGCAGTTAAAGCTGTTACCTGAATAATTACATCTTCTCTCAAAGTTCTTTGGCAATGGATCTTTATCTTCATAACTAAAAATAATTTAAATCACTATTTAAAACCGTTAGAAATAATAAATGCTAATGTTTATTTATCTTTTACTTTTTTATCCCATCTTTTAGATACTTTAGCCATTCTCTTTAGACTTCCCATCTTTTACAAAAATACTAGATATAACGTCTTTAATTTTAGTAAATTAACCTGCAGTGTCTGATGCAACTGTACCGGGTGGTCCAATTAGCCGATCTCTCTGCTATATATCAAAAACTATTTATGTTATAGCTTTAGGAGAAAAAATTCCTTAGTAAATGTGGCCAAGAGATATCGCTGGAAATAATTTTCAAGTTTCTGGGTTAGCCTCTAGAGGGCGTAACCTGTGAAGAAAACTCTGAAAACCAGTTTTTGGGGAAATATGCCCAATTATACCAAGTGTTAAATAAGTAAACTAGAAAGACGCCTAAATTCTGCACACAGTTGTTGACGTAGTTTTTTTATTTTTTCAAATAAAGGGTGGAGGAGAGTAGCAAAGTATTTGTGGATAAATATCTATAACTTTGGTTTGGATTAACAGATTTTAACAAAATTAGTGTCATTAGAAAGAGTGTCGAAGAATTAATTTACATCTACTATAAAATTATTGCATTTAGTTTTAATTGTCATAAGTAGAGGGTACTTTCGAATAGAACAAATTAAAATTTGTTTTTGTTTAAAATGGTTAATAAAAACACCTATTTATCGTAAATTATAACGAAACTAGATTAAATTCGTAACAAAACAGCGCAAACCGCATGTTAATAACTTTTGTCGAACTCGAGATATGAATGAAAACTCATAAACATAAGTAAGTATAGTATTGACTCACCCTGTATTATAAATTAAATTAAAAAATAAGTCAGTAGGTACTTTCAAATTTTTTATAGCAGAAGAATCTTAATGTTGATAGCTATTTTGACCATTGTTATTTCATATGATTAAAAATAGTTTTTTTGAAACTAAGTAGGCTACGACAATTAATTTGACGGGGAGTTCATATTGGTTATTTATTGACAGTAGTCAAAACATTGTTAAGAAGTGTTACATTATAATTTGAATTGAAGATTGTATTTTTTTCAATAGATATTAATATTGGTAATATAAGTAATTAATTATCCGTAATAATAATTCGTGATGAGTATATCAAATGCAGATAATTCCTTATATGTAGTTTTTTGTTCAAAATCAATTTTTAGGCTAGTCAGGAACAGAAGTGATCTAAGTGACATTTGAATAGTTTTCAATAATAAGGAAAAATAGTTTTTCTTCAAAAAATCGTTATTCTTTTATTTTTGAATTAAGTTTGTTTTTTTATGTTAATCAATAAAATAAAATAAAAATTTTAGTACCCTTGAGCACAAAAAAAAATAACAAAATGGTTCCAAAACATAGCATTTTTTACACTTGGATCACTTCTGCTGTTAGCAAAATAAGTCAACGAAGTAATGCAGAAAGGGGTTTATCTGTAATACTACAATAATAATTATTAATATGTCAAAAAACGTTTGTTTTACAAAACTAAATTCTTAAATTTTTAATACTAAAGCTAAAAAAACATAATTAGGGATACTGATAAAAAAACTAATTTTTAACTTAATAAATTAACATTCTTAGTTATTATCTCCCTACTCTTCACCCAATGTGCCTAGTAGATTATTCTCTTCCTGGGCTGCTTGACCCCTGCGAGGATTATGGGGTAAGCTTAAATAGAATGGGTGATGTATTGGTGGAACATATAAAAGAATCTTTTTTATGTCTTGCATTTTTTCGTAACTTAAAGGTTTTGCGTAATCAATCGAATCAGTAGGGATAAAAAACTGTAAGGTTTAAAAAAAAGTTTCTTTTTTTTGTATTTATTTAAGTCAAAACTTTCGTAATTATCTGAGTAGTCACTGTTAAAATAAATTTTACTGTCTCCTTTTAAAAATTTAATTTTTCGCATTTTTGATATCAAAACGTTATTACCAGTGGTACTTTTTCCACCTTTATTCATTATTTTTCCCAGGTCATTAAAGTCGACAAATTTCCCGACCATGTCAATTACTGTATATGGATTCTTTTTTCTACAATCTTTTACCAAAGACATCCACTCTTGCGAAATGTAAATACATTCTTTTTTCTTTTGTGCTTTTGAAATATCTGAAAAATCAGAATCGTTTGGCAGGAATGAGTGTCCACTAACAAGATAGCAGGTCACTATTTCTGTAATATTTGGACAAGAATTTACGACAAAAATCATAAAAAACAGCATATTTCAATTACGATTCTGACCAGAGCACGAGTCACTAAATGTATAGAGCGTGGTTATGTTTTTGGGCAACACATTTTTTATATTATAATAGAGACAGGATAATACTTCCTGGGATCCTCTGTTTCCAGTTGTTTCGTACCACATGTTCATTGTTATTGTGTCGCTAACTGCTAAATAAAGATGCAGTCCACAATTTAGCATTTTCAACTGACGTATGTATTAAACCTCTCCAGTTTGTACCATGGTCAAATACAAAAATGAAAAGAGGCCGGAATTAAAAAATGTCGACCAGGTCGAAATGGAAGCATTTTTAGGCTTACTAATTTACACCTCAGTATTTAAGTCCAATGATGAAGACATAGAATGTCTATTTGCTACAGATGGAACGGGCAAAGAAATTTTTCGGTTCGTAATGAGTGCCAAGAGATTTGCAGTTTTATTGATTTGTTTACGTTTTGATGACCCTTCCACGAGAGAACAACGAAAAGCGGTAAATCCACTAGCACCAATTCAAGAACTGTTTGAATCTTTTATTTAAAACTGTCAAACGGAGTTTTCTGTTGGTGAATATGAATGCATTGATGAAATGTTAGTTGGTTTCCGGGGTAGATCACGCTTTAGAATGTATATTCCAAACAAACCACAAAAATATGGACTTAAAATTATGATATTAACAGATGCAAGAAACAACTATGTGTACAATGCGTATGTATATACAGGCCAAGATTCCGACGGAATGGGCCTTTCAGTAACTGAGAAAAAGCTTGCTAAACCTACTCAATCTGTGTTACGGCTTTCTAAGCCATTATTTGGCAGTAATCGTAATGTGACAGCTGACAATTGGTTCACGTCTATAGAACTAGTTCAGTTGCTGAAATCTAATGGCCTAACATATGTGGGAACTATGAAAAAGGATAAAAGACATATTTCTCCTGAGTTTCTTCCTCAAAGGCATAGAGAGATTGGTTCAGTTAGATATGGTTTTACAAAAGACATTACCCTTCTTTCGTATGTTCCTAAAAAAAACAAAGCCGTCATACTATTATCCTCCATGCATCATAGTATAGCCATAGATGAAAAACACAAAAACCAGAAATAATTAGTCTGTATAATATGACGAAAGGCGGCGTTGATGCTTTGGATGAAAAATGTATGGTTTACAGTTCGTCCAGAAGAACGCAACGTTGGCCAATGGCTATATTTTACAAAATACCAGATATGAGCACAGTTAACGCTTTCGTTATGTATCAGTGTTATAGAGAATCCAAACCCTTAGACAGGAAAGATTTTATGAAGGTACTGGCTAAAAGCTTAACTGAAGCACACATGAAACAACGAATGTATAACAGCAGAATCCCGACAGAAATAAGAGAAAACATAAAGCGAATACTGTGCGTGGTTGAACCTCCTTCTATTCAAGAAGATCGGTTAGCAGTTCGAAAGTATTGCTACATTTGCCCATCAAAACTTCATAGGAAGACATCTTATTTATGCGTCTGTTGTAAAAAACAAATTTGCTTAATTTGTTCTCATAAAATATGCAGAAACTGTAACGTTCAAAAAGAATAAAAAAAAAAATAATCCCATTTTTTTGTCCTTATTTACCCCCTGCACGTTACGTTACGTTTAGACTACTGATGATAATTTTTATTACCATAGAATATTCAATATTTGTTATACCTAATATTAAAACCATTTGTACATACAAAATTAAGAAATATTAAACAAAAATTAAGTTTTCCAACGTAACACCGTACTTTATTTATTTGCAACTTTTGACAAAAATGTTAATAATACAATAACAGTAACAGGAAGAACTAAAAAGGCAATAGGATATTGCAAAAATGCCTAAAGAACAGATTATTATAAACAATGTAATAAAATAATTATTTAAATTTGAATGAGACCAGCATACTTATGATGAGTCCCGGAGACTCCACGTCACCGGTTATGTTCCTAAAATCGGACGTCACCGGTTACGGGTTAATCCAGATCGACAGACTCCTTCTGCAAATATCTTCTTCTTCTTCTAGTTCCATGACCGTTATCGATCGTTGGATATCATGTTGGCTACCATATTCGCTATCGTGACTTTATTGACAGCAGCTCTAAATAACGATGTAGTTGATTTTCCATACCATTGCCTTAGATTTTTCAGCCATGATGTTCTTCTTCTACCAGGACCACGATTACCTTGGATCTTTCCCTAAATGATCAGATGTAAAAGATCATATTTTTCAGGGTGTCTCATAATATGACCGAAGTATTCCAGCTTGCGTTTCTTTATTATATTGACCAGTTGTGTTGTTTGGTTCAGCCGTCTAAGGACCTCCTCATTTCTAACTCTGTCGACCCAGCTTATTTTCAGTAGTTATTGCAGTAGTATATGCAAATATATATTTATATAATTATCCTCATGTGATAAATGAAAAAATGTATGAACGGAAGAAACGTATTATCGTAGGAAATGATGATGAAGATCTTAATACTTTGCTTTACTTTGAAAGTAAAAATTAAACACTTAAATAATACATTAAATCCATAATAACATTTTTATTTTATAAAATTCCGAAACTAGTTTAAACAATGCTATCAATGCATTAGAGAAAATGCGTGCGACGATACATAGAGTTTTAAAGAAGCACAAAACTATAAGCCGTACAAAATATTACCGGTACAAGAACTTACCGACGTTCATAAGAGAAAGCGTTTACAGTTCTCTCAAGACATGCTTTTAAATTTGAACAATGATCTTAACATTTTATGGACAGGTGAATCAAATTTTTCAACTTAAGGCATTTTTAATATAAGAAATAGGTAATCGTGGAAACAGAAAAATAATGGAAAAAAAAATTAAGCAAATAAAAAAGTCAGGAACAAAATCAGTAAATGTGTGGTGCGGAATATTTTAAAACAAAATAGTTGGATTATTGTTTTATGATTATAAATTAACTGGGAAATCATATTTGGACACAGTCATTACCGAAGTGGATGAGTTATTACATCAAAATTATACACAAAATCAATTAAATAGTATGATATGGCAACAAGATGGAGCACTGCCACATAATGTCGTAGCTGTTCAAGAACATTTAAATAATCAATTTAATGTGTGATTCGGCAATAAGGGTACAATTACATGGCCACCAAATAGTCCCGACTTAACAACATGTGATAGCTTTTTATGGGGGTTTTTAAAAGAAAAAGTGTATTTTGATTCAAATAGGTACAAATATTAACACTATCATGGCAAAAGTTTGCGCGGAAATTGAAAATGTAAATGGTCATAATAACACAATATCTGACGCATTAGAAAATTTGAGACGAAGATATTACTTCTGCATTGATAACAATGAGGGACACTTTGAGCATATATTGTAATTTTAAATGTTTTAATTTAAACTTTAAATATAGAACAAAACTCAAAACTCAAAACTAGTACTCAAAACTATAAAAAAATACAGGGTGTCCCATTTAAAATATTGAAGATGCATTTTATTGGGCACTCCTTGTATACAGAATTTGGTCTGTTGATACACTGTTAGTCGGTACAGATAAAATAATACAACTTTTATTTAAAACTTTTTTTTGTATTCCCAAAATTAAGGAAAATAAGTGGGGGCTCAAAATATAATGAGAAACCCTGTACATATTTTTTACAACTTATCTAACCTAATTTTTACAGATTCAGTTACCTGTTTGTTTCTTTTCTCTTTGACGTCTACCATAAAACTTCTTAAAAAAATTTATTTGCTTTTTTAAGACCATTGATCACTGTTAAAGCTTAATTTTCTATCCTTTAATTTTTCCATCCTATAATGTATTTACTACTAAACTTTTCCTACCTATCTAACCTAATTTTTACAGATTCAGTTACTTGTTTGTTTCTTTTCTCTTCGACGTCTACCCGAAAACTTCTTCAAACATTTTTTATATGCTTTTTCAAAACAATTGTTCTCTTTTTAAAGTCTTATTTTCTATCGTCAATTTTTTCCATTAACTATTTACTGACAGAAGTTAATTATTACTTAATTAAAGGCAAAAGTAAATATTCTTTAGACTATAATCCGTCTTAGCCAAAATTAAATTCTTAACGTATGGCCAGCATCTATCTGCGTTGGCTTTAATTCAACCCGGAAACGTTTCAGCTATATTTCTTGTAAAACCTTATACATATTCCCACTCAGTTAATATGCGAGCCGACCGTCTTTTAGACATACACTTTTCATGGTAAGCGGTTCTTCCTACTCGACAGTACGTTATCCACTTTTAGAAAAGCGTAAAAAGTGGGAACTCATTTGCGCCACTTGTCGCTGACTTTTTTATAAAATACTTCGAGAAACGTATGTTCATCATATCTTTGCTAATTTAAGAACTTCATATAAACCTTGTGTGTTTTAAGATAATATAATTTTTTTTCCTTTAAAAATGTACTTTTTATGATAATACATCTATAATATACAATATCTTAATTAAGGGATGTAGAATCCAAACGCGTTTTCTTCAATATGTTCGTTTGTTACAAATTGCTAAAAACCCAGTCTGGTAAAAAAAAGGTCAAAAAATGTTTCGCAGATATCTGAAGCTTTTAAGACATAGGTGGGGATTACTAGAAGACGAATAGATGAAAAGGTACTGGTATTTTTACCTTGAGTTTGTTTTAACAATAATTTAAAGTCACAAATATTTTGATTTGAATGACTTTTTATCTATAAGCTTTTTCCCTAAATTTTACATAATCAATATTTATATCATTTTTTTTATATTTATCAAGAATATCAATTTCAAATAGCAAAGTTAAACAAATGATGTCGGTACTCTATTAATTGATGGATGGTAGAACATGGTTAAAACTACTATATATTGTTAAATGGAGAACTCAATTCTATTATTGCAGTTGTTTGACAGTAAACGGGATGTTCTTGAGGAGATAGATTTGATCCAATGAAGAAGAGATATGTATGTGATTGTTTGTTAAATGAAAGTGATGTAATATGCCATTGTGTTATTCAAAGCTATTTATACTTATTCGAGAGATATATTTTTGAAATGTGTGTTATTTATTGAGTAATTGTTTTAAGAAGGTGACAGTTTTTTAAATTATTGGAAAGTCAAGTAAATAAAATATTAAAATACAAACAATTAAGGACAATTTAAACACACTAAAACAGAAAACACTTATTAGTGTTTTAGTCTTATTTATTATTTCTTTACCTATTTGAAATGGACTCACACAAGCAACACATTCATGATTTGAATATAAATTTCAATTGATAGATAATTTACGGAAATATTTGCAAAAAAGCAGTTTTTTTGCATTAATTTATAAATTTTATTAATTTTTTCATTAACAAAATTAAATGTTATTAATAAATTTGAACATAGAATTAGCATTTTTTTAAATTGTGCAAAATTTCCCCCCGATCGGTCAAATGGTTTAAGTTATTTAATTTATTTATTCCTGGTACACACCGGAGGGACCGCAGACGTTCGGATACAATTAGCGTCTCTTAGCAAAGACAATGACGTCGACTTTGCTAAGTATCAAGACAATAACTCTACACACACACACACACTACACCTTAAATTGTAAGATTGGCGAATGGATTTAGTGTCCGCAGTCATTTAAACACAAACAAACAATAAGGCTAATTATTTAAACTATTAAACTTGTCCTATGAATGGTGCTAGACACATTTAGCAAATTTGATTTCAAATCTAAATGCATATTGCCTTTACATCAAAATTATTTATAAAATGAACGTTTGAAAAAGGGGTACGTTTTTTACTTATAATCAATTGTAATAACTTCTATATTGTTAACAACTGTTAAAAGGAGGAAAGCGTCATACCTGGGCCATGTGTTCCGTAATGATAAGTACAGTCTGCTACAGCTTATCGTGGAAGGCAAGATTGAAGGTAGAAGAGGTTTGGGCAGAAAGAAGAAATCCTGGCTGAGAAACTTGAGAGAATGGTTTCAAATACCAGAAGCTGCGAACATAATTCATGCGGCACAAAACAGAGAAACCTATCGTATGATGGTCGCCAACCTTCGGTAGAAGACGGCACATAAAGAAGAATAACTTCTATATTTTTCAAGCTACAGACTTGATTGTAATTACAACCATTGAATAGCTGGTAAAAAAACTCACCAAAAAACTCCTTCTATGACCAATAGGAACGAAGTTAGCGACTGTTTAAAAAAAATCATATCTACATTGTTTATAAATATTAGGAAGTAAAATTTGCACAAATTTTGAACGAAAATCTAAACTTTATATTGAAACTTATAGCTATAAAATTTATCCAATTTTTCGAAACTTGCAGCCTTTCGAAACGAAGGTACTTTCGAAAAATCAACATAGGGAAGTGGAGGGAAAACTGTTTTAGGTTCACTCTCCAAAATTTCGTCAGTCTCCAAAATTTTGTCAGGCTTTAGAAAGGAATACACTTGTTTGAGTAAAATATTTTATGTATTTTAAATAAAAAAAATTTAAGTAAACGTATTTAATTACTTCTATATTTTTCAAGCTACAGACTTGTACTTGCAACCATTGGATAGCTGGTAAAAAACTCAAATTAAAAAAAAACTTTTATGACCAATAGGAACAAACTTTCTTCCTATTGTTCATAGTTCCTTTGTTCCTTTGTTCCTATTGGTCATAGAAGGTCAAAAGTGACTATTTAAAAAAAAATCATATCTCCATTGTTTATAAACATTGAGAAGTAAAATATGCACAAATTTTGAATTATAATCTAAACTTTTTATTGAAACTTATAGCCATAAAATTCATCCAATCTTCGAAACTGACAGCCACGTAGGAAAAATTTACATTACCTTAGCTTTCATTGCAGCTGGACGTCTCATTTTTTAAATCTGGGGTAGTTCGTTGAAATATGAAAAACTACATAGTTTTCACTGGCAAGAAAATATGGGAAAACCTCGGAAAAATTGAGTAAATTTGAAATTCACCGTAAAAACTGACTTCTTTTTTATTTGGGCTGGAATAGTTTGCCGCAGTATTAATAATGATGACATTATTTTCAACCCATATTTGTTTTTCATTTTATATCAATGATTTTGTTCTGAAACTATTTTCTTGTGGCATTTTACATTAATTACCATTTAACTGGGAATAAGCCACAATTAAAGATAAAAATACGTTTATTGACGTTTCAATTTCACTTCGGAAATCGTTCTCAATATACAAACAGTATTTTACCTAAATTCATTTATTTACACCCTAAATTCAAAAATATGGGATGTATCTTGACAATAAAAAGGTCCCTCCAAACCTTCTTGTTATTGTTTAAATTTTAAAGAAAGATATGTCTAGTAAACAAATTTACAAGTTCTAGTATTAATTATTCAGAAACCCTTATACAGGGTCGCATGTTTTGAAAGTTATGTCATTTAAATTGCATTTTTTTGCGTAGAATTTTGTGTAGATTTAAAAGACCTGTAATTTAATTACCTGATTTAATTACCTGTAAGTTAATTTTGTCATTGTCTGTGTATTAAATGACCATATTCTAATCTTTGGAAACAGGTATAGATTGTGTATTAACAGACTGAGGAAAAAAATCAATTTTATTTATTCTTTCTCTGAAACAGTAATTTGATTTTATCAAATGATACACAGAATTTTTAAAATAAACATTAACAGTAGTAAACAAGATTTGAGCTTTTTGATTGGACAGTCGTTTTTTAATGGTATTGAGGTTAGCCTGATTAGGAGACCGGGAGCGAGGCAGTTGTAATTTTGCCATCGAAGGAAACAGTCGTTTGTTTAAAGATAGGATGTGGTTCGTAAGTTTGGATACCGACATTGTGAAAAGAAGTGAATAGTTTTGCAGAAGAAGATAATAAGTAGATTAGAAGAGGTCCGTGTATCTATCGTCGGCATTTTGTGAAGTATATGTGAAAGTAGTTTTACGGCATCAAGTTGACAAAAAAAGGTCCTTGTGTCATAAATAAGTAGCTGAGTTTTTGGAGAAGTGAATCAGGTGTTTTTGGGCAGTCTGCAGGAGGTTTGCAGAGACGTTAGGAAGGAGCCGAGGTACCAAAGAGGAGAGATCACATCGTTGAGGAGACTGGACTTTTCTGGGTATGTTCCAAGTATGTTCTGGGAAGTGTTTTGTACAATTGAAATTGGTACTCTGAAGGATCTGCGTTGACATCATGATCGTTATTATTCAAATTTAAGGAAGTGAGTTTTGTTACACTAATCAAAAGTTTAAAGTTTTGTTGTTTTTTTTTCTGTTTCAAGTCACGAAAAGTATAAGTAAAATTGGTTTTCACTTAATATAAATGTATGTAGATTTAAAATCTTATTATTATAAAAATTTCATTTTATTTCTTGTATGCTGATTGATAAGATAACGGCAGAAGTTGATAATTGTTTTATTCTTTTTCATATAAAATAAAGAATACTTAATTTTTTGTAATATACTATTCTCGTTTATTATTATATTTCTTCTCTAGTTTTATTTTACGTTTGATAACAATTAAGTTATATTTTTTGATTGGCTCAATAAAGTAAAATCAAAGTCAAGATAAACAATCATAACAATATATAATAAAAAATAAACTTGGCTTAATGGGAAATAGTAATGGCAAGTAATAAAAGTTATTTTTTTAATTTTTTTTGGGTATATTTATATTTAGTGTACTATTTCTTCTTATTAAAATATTTATATCAAGACTGGAAACCGAGCGGACAAATGTTTTCGTCTCACTGTGCGACCGGGTCTCGAATTAAACAGATAAATTTTAACATGAAGTGATTAAAAAGCAATCAATAAATAATAGACTTGAAAACAATAAACGCATCAAATTGTTGTTAATCTAAAAACAATTAACTAATTTGTTTATATTGTTTCCAACGGAGAACGGACCAGGATTTGACAACTATATAGTTAGACAACAAATGCACAATGTAAACAGCCAGCCAAAGTCAATCCAATGTTCATCAAATTAAATAAATTGTTACATACTAATGCAGATTCGAAACAACGTACAGGGTCAACCACAAATCAACAATATACAGAGTTCTTCACAAATCTCCTTACAAATACCAGGTATGTACAATATGCAAATAATTTAACCCACCACATCTTCCACCAATATGATATTTACTTAAAATTAACATAAATAACAAAAATAGCCACCAATACTACTGAATATCCTTAAAAAGGGGTGACGAAACAGAAACTGCGAATGTGTGAACAAAAATCACATGGCAAGTATTTAAAACTGCCAAACGCATGAATATCAGATCAAATGTGGAAAGAGGCAAAGAAGATGATTCCATTACAAATATAATAGTCTAAAACGGATGCTCAAAAAAATAAAATCAATCAAAATAAAACAGTGGCGAGAAAACATAAACCACCACCAATGTTTGTTTACGGTGTAAACGACTTTCCGAAATTGAGAAAGAAATTTACAGAAATAGCTGAAGTTGAATAATAGAAAACCAGGATCATGGTAAATGATACCGCCAAAATAAATTGTAGCGACCCAAAAATATATAGAAAATTTGCAAGATATATGAGAGAGAACAACATTATTCATCACATATATCAACCAATGAGGCTACAGAGTCGTAATTAAGTATCTTCACCATTCACATGTAACAAAAGATATCAAAGAAGAACTGTCAAAACTTGGCCACAAGGTAAAAAACACCATTAATGCTAAACACAGGATTACAAAAGAGCCCGCAATTTTGTTTTTTGTTGAACTTGAACCATCGGACAATAGCCAAGATATTTTTAGATTTCAAAAATTACAATAAGATAATATACAAATTAAACCACCCATAAAAAGCAAATATCATCTAATGTATCATCTAATGTATGAGATGCCAATTATAAAACTATGTATTGAAAAACTTATTACAATAGATCATATGTGTATGAGCAATGTAGACGGTAGTACAGTACAAAAAGCTGTAATTAGAACAAGATCACACCAGCTACATGTGCTTTAGGTAGAGGAGATCACCCAGCTAATTATAAAGGGAGTGAATATTATCGTAATATAAATGAAATAAAAATACCGCAGAAACTACGTAAAATCATTACCAAAATAGGTCGCAAGCACGTAACAGAAACTTTATACCTAGTAAAATAAGACCAAATGTATTCTACGCTAATGTAGCAAATAATAGACAACCTCTTGCTGCTCCTTCAGAAAACGTTTTAAATCTATTCTTATGAACTTCTTAGACGAATAATAGAACGTAGAAGAAATAAAAAATTTTCTACGAATAGCTGAATGAAATGCCAATGGCTTTCTAAATCATAAGGAAGAGGTGATAATATGTCTACAACAAAATCTAATAGATATACTAATAATCAGTGAGAGACATCCTACGGACAAATCTTATTTTAAAATACCGCATTATCTAACGTACCCTAATAACCAAACCACCTAGACAAGACTGCTGATAAAGATACAGCAATTTATAATTAAACAATAAATTAAGTATTTCATAATGCAAAGTTATATAAAAGACTATATATATTGTCCTCCAAAGCACAATAATTAAAAAACAGAGTTTGCATCCTTGTTCAATACTCTATGCCCAAAATCTATCGCAGCTGGTGACTTATTGAGGATTAAATATAATAATAACAAAGGGAAGAGAGTTCTATAGATTACTACAAGAAAATTAATAGTCGTATTTATTAACAGGAAGAGCAACGTACTGGTCAACTAATACCAAATCAAGACCAGACCTCTCAGATTTTTGCATCATAAAAGGTATATCTAACACCTTTATGGACAAATTTTTAAGTTGTGACCTGTCCTTAAATCAGTCACCAATTATTGTAAGAATAACATATTGCGTTTCTTACCTGCGTAAGAAACAAACAACCTACTCCAAAACTGCATGGCCCTAAGACCGATTGGAACCAGGTACCGAAAAATACGTAAAATGTAAAACTAAAAAGTTATCCAGTCATGGAAGCAGCTATTAATAACCTTATGACTAGACTTGAGCAAATATGCAAATAAAAAAGTATGAAATATGCACATAAATATGCAGTATTTTATGGAACAATATGCAGTATTTTATGCAAAATATGCATATTCTTCTAGAAAATATGAATGTAATAAAAAATATTTACAATATTTTTTTATTTACAAAAATACTTGCAATAATATAAATAAATAACATATACAATTATTTTAACGTATAAATATTATTTTGAATTGTGATAACAATAGATTATCAAATGATGTTAAAAATTTTGTAATAAAAACTTCTATCTAAATACATATATTTGTAAATCGAAAAACTTATTTCGACATCAACTGATGTAACTGGAACATTTTTCAAATTTACTATGATGGATGGTTCTAAATTAATTGGTTCGGAAAACGTCTCAGCTAGTAATTGCATCACTTCAGAAAGAACCTAGTAACCACTATTTTTTTTCCATAGTTACTTTAAATTTTTGAAAAAGTTCCTTTCCAATAGTATGTTTAACGTTTTGACATAATGCCTCAAATTCTTTTATTAAAACTGTACTCTCTAACAATGATAATTTGAAGGATTCTAATTAAGTTATAGTTTTCTGGACAAAACTATAATTTGATTTTATGAATGACAGCTGCTGTTAGAGGATGATATTTTGGAAAGCTTGCTTAACTTCTAATAAAAATTGGCAATTATCATCCGTTAAAAGTTTAATTATTTTTTTTATTAACAAAATGACCAGCATAGAAATTAGCTGCTTCCAACCATGTTCCCCAAGGTGTTAAAATGGGTTGCGGTGGCAGTGGAACAGCAGGAAGCATATCTTTGTGACATTGTATTCTTACAGGTGATTTCAAGAATATATTTTTGACGCTCGTTTTTAAACTTTTAACTAGTAAAAATTTTTTTCCTACTTCCTCCCTCAACTCTGTTTATTCCATGCGCTAAACAAGTGACAAGTATTAGGTTTGGATAAAATATTTTTAAATTTTGTCCTGCTTTCACCATATATGGTGCGGCATCAGATAAAATAAGCAATAATTTATCATTAGGCACAGCAGCAGGAAGAAAAGAGTTTGCTAGTGGTTCTTGTATAAACTGTGATATTGTTAGAACGTTAGTTTTTTCCACTTGCTTATGCTTACACGAAATTAAATATAAACAATGTATCTTCCTGACGAGTCAGTGGTCTTGTCCACACATATGTAAAAGTAATTATTACCTATTTGGGCTTTTATGTTGTGGATATCTGAGAAGTATAACAAATTAACAATATTTCTCTTTAGAGTTCGTGCACTTGGAATGTTTTGTTATATATGTTATATAGCAATATTTAAAAAAAAAGAACTAAAGTTTTCTTTGGATAATTTTAAACGCGGTATATTAGAAGATACTAATGCACGACACAAGTCTTCGTCAAAAGTTTTTTGTTCGGTTGTACCCATTTTTAAAATCCAAGATTGTAGAAATGAATTAAAAGTGAACCGTTTTTGCATAACAATTAAAATATTTAAATTTAATCAACTAAAAATTAGTGTTGTAATCTTGAAAATGTCAAGAAATGACTGTGCAAGAAGGATGAACCCCCAAATATTTACAAGAGGCTTTTGGTTTTTTCTATTTACATTTAAAGAAAAAATACTGTAAGCATAAATTAAAAGTACTTAGTTAATTAAGTCCAATATATGATATGTTTTTGTTTTTAGCAAAATAAAAGCAAACTATGCTTTTGTAAGAAAAAAAATGTTAGCGACCTTTCAGTAGACTATTGAGTAATTTGAATTTTAAATAAGTATCCTATTTTTATTACAAGGAGTTTAAAAAATGCGTGAAAAAAAAATACATCGATTTAGTGCAAACCAGCCTTATGTCGCTACTTTTCCTAAACATAATCTCCAATTTAAAATCTTTGTTTGTACCACTATGTAAATTTTTAAAATAAATTAAAAAATAATACGTATGTATTTACGATTTTGCCACAACAAGAGCAATAAACTTTATCCATATCCATAGATAGCTTTATAAGGTTTTATTCAAGTTAAAACATTGCTTATTTTCGGCATTTTCAAAGCACAATAATTATTCACAATTAGAAATACACGTTGTTTACGCCTCCAATTATACAACAAAAGTGAAACCAAGTGAAACTGACCGTCAAAATAACATTTTTTACCTAGAGACATAAACTGGTTCACACCAACTATAGGCCACTGTCTTGTATTAGTTACTTTACCAAGAATTTGAAGTGATTATAAAACAAAATTAAATATTGGCATTTCCATGCTATCTGTAAGTTTGAATATAAAAATATATAGTTAACACCAAATTTTCAAACTGTATGCACTTTATGCTCACTTTTATAAAATATGCAAAATTTTATATTTTTGCATTTTTTATGCAATATATGTAAAATATGCAATTTGCATATTTGCCTAAGTCTACTTATGACATTATTGTAAAATGCTGTGAATGGAGCAATACTGAACGATGCAGATAAAAATAAAATCGGGGATAGAATAAATACTCCATTAGAAATTAACAAGATCATTGCCGAAAAAAGAAGAACAAAAGCCAAGTGGCAACAAAGTCGACATCCAGCGGATAAAACGTTTTACAATCTCTTAACTAATAAATTAAAAACAGAACTAAAAATGCTAGAAAAGCATCAGTCAAAAAATACATAACAACGATCGTTGTTTTCCGATGTGGAAATTAAAACGTCAATAAACTTAATTTTAACTTTAAACTTTAATTGTAATGCCATTAAAATAGTAAATTCTTTAAGATACCACAAAAAAATTGCTTTAGAACAATATTAAGAAATCGTGATTTGAAGTTAAGTTTAGTATATATTATTAAGAGATGTAAGACTTTTAAGCATTTAAGGTCAATGATAAGCCAAATTGGTAATTGTATGAAATATATAGAAATGAAAATTACACGGGGAAACACGCCACGCAAGCAATCAATGGAGTGATATGGAAGAACACTCTAATCAAAGAAAACCAAAAGCAAAATTTTTTAAACAATACCCTACATGGAGTGAAAGTATTCCCAATGACAACATTAATACGAAATAAAATAAGAACAGTTGAATTGGACTTTATGAGAAAATGGCTATACCTCATCAGAAAGATAAAATAGGAACAAAGGAAAGATGGAACAGAATGGAAGTAGAATACTAAATTACAAAAAAAAATAAAAAGCAGAGTCTTGCAGTGGTACGGGCATGTACAAAGAATGGCAGAGTACAGGTGGCCAAAAAACTATTGGACTTGGACCTGCCGTAAAGAAGAACACCTGCTACAAAATGGAAAACATACATAGGAAATGTTATGATAGGTAGAGATCTCACAGAGGGTGACTGGAAAAATAGAGTGCTGTGGAGGACGAAAACAGCGAACTTATAATAGGAAAAAGCCAAAAAAGAAGAAGAACAATTTTGAACTGTAGTTTTTGCCTTGCATGTAAAGACTGATATATAGACTGCATATGTAGCTAAAGAGGACGCATTCAGATAAGCAGGTCATCATCATCATCAACCTGTATGCGTCCACTGCTGGATATAAGTCTCCTTCAGCTCTTTTCATCTATCTCTGTCTTGTGTGGCTTGCATCCAGTTATAGCTAACACGCTTCAGGTCGTCAGTTCATCAATTTGGTGGGCGTCTTCTACTCTGTAGTGCTTCTTGTCTGGGTCTCCACTACCTCGCGTTTAACGACGCGATTTTTTTTATGGCGTCTGTAGTTTTTCACGTATTTCTTCGTTTGGGGTTGGATCCCTCACACAGTCAAATAATATCTGGCACTCCAGAGCTCTTGCGTCACGCGAATCTATATAATATACGTCACGCGAATACTATAATAAGCGGGTACATACACGCATTTCTTGACAACTATTAAAATTAAAAAAAAAACTTATTACCTAGGCTATATTATAAGAAATTAAAAATAATATATTACATAGTTAATCATTATCGAAAAGATTCAAGGAAAGATAGGTATCGGACGAATAATATAAATAAACATAACCGTCAAGATACATTATTTTCTTTACGTATAATTAATATTTATTTTTCAAATATAAAAGCTATTAAATAAAACAATGCTTTTTAATAAGGAAATTATATCTTTTATATTGTTATTTTATTCACTTTACCTTTACAAATTAAAACCATTGAAAACGGTTTTGTTGAGCACCGGATGAAAATGCAGCTCCATCAATGTTCACACCATTACTACAGTGCTATTTAACGATCGTTCAAAAGAGCGACTTTCATGACAATGTTTAACCGAGCCAATAGAGCAATAATAACTCTTGCGTAAAAACATTGACATAGCCGTACCTACTAAACTATGGTTGAGGAGAAATATAGAGTTAGAGATAATGAAATTGAAGTTTTCTCCTATTATATATTAAACAAAAAAAACTGTTTTGGTTTTTAATTCGTGGCTAATCCTAATTGAAGGTATTTTACTAACCCTACTTTCTATGGGTGACGTTCTTAACACAAATCTACGGGTGGAGCCTATCAGGACCAAATTGTTAAAAAAACTTACTGATGTAACGTTGTACTACATAAATATACATATATTATGTGTAATAATATTAATTAGAATAGTGTACTGCAAAAATAATTAACACCAATATTTGTTTACAATAGTTTATTAAAAAAATAGTAAACGGCAAAATACAAAAGAAAAATATGTAAACAAAAAGCAACGTCAATCTTCTATATACTTACAGCAATACAACTAAAGATTAAATATATAAAATTAAAATTGAAAACAGAAAATAGAGGGGGTTATATTATGTTAATTTTGTGTCTACACAATGGGCATAACATGCTTTTATATGTTTCAAAGATAACCCATGTTTGCACAATGGGAAGAAATACCTAGTTTTTCTTTTATTACAATACTAACAGCACCCCTGTTTTCCTGGAGCTGAGTCGTCCTCGTCGTTTACTCACATCCAGAAAATGTTTCAATAAGTAACCGTGGTGTCCTGGATATACACATATTTAACGCTTGCATTTTCATATTTTTCTTCTTACGGTGCCTTATCCTTAAGGATGTTGGCCATTACATTTGCCCATTTAATCTTATTTGTAGCAGCCCTGAATAGTTCTATGGAGGTCATGTTCGTCCATTGCCGTAGGTTTTTAAGTCAAGAGTTCCGTCTTCTTCCTGGTCCTCTTTTGTTATTGATTTTGCCTTCGATTATAAGTTGGAGCAGTTCATACTTTTGATTTCTTATGATGTGACCAAAATATTGTGTTTTCCGTTCTTTTATTATAAGCATTAGCTCTCTTTCCTTATTCATCCTCCGCAAGACTTCCGCATTTGTCGTATGGCTCATGTAGGATATTCTGAGCATTTTACGGTAACACCAGAGTTCAAATGCTTGGATTTTTTTCATTGTCATTGTCCAGGCTTAAACACCATAGAGCAAGGTGGAGAAAACATAGCACTTAAGTATTCTAGTTCTCAATGAGATGCCCAGCTGGCGGTTGCATAGAACTTTTTGCATTTTGTAAAACATTGTACGTGCCTTTTCCAGGCGTATTCTTATCTCTAGTGAGTGGTCCCAAGTTTCATCAAGATTACTTCCAAGGTACGTTGTTTTTGTTACTCTTTCCAGATCTGTTCCGTCGACATTGACCTTCACCCTTCTGATTTGGTGCTTGCTGATGACCATCGTTTTTGTCTTCTTTGTATTTAATTTCATTCCACATTCTCTACAGGCTGTCGTTACTCGGTCCATTAAGCGTTGCAGGGCTTCAGCATTATCTGCTAGTATGACAGTGTCATCAGCATATCGCAGGTTATTTATACATTGCCCGTTTATAATTATACCATCCGTGGTGCCTTCCAAAGCTTTCTGAATTATCTTCTCAGAGTAAACATTGAACAGTGATAGGACAAATCCCTGTCTTATTCCCTTCTCGATATGGATTTTTTCAGATGTTTCGCTTTTTATTCTGATTTTAGCCTTTTGTTCTTGGTAGAGGTTTGAAATGATCCTTAAGTCTTTATCGTCGATATTACATGACCTTAAAATATTTATTAGTTTATCATGTTTCACCAGGTCAAACGCCTTCTAAAGTCTATAAAACACAAGTATACATCAGAATCGACATCTCTACATCTTTCAACTAGCACACGTATTGAAAAAAGTGCTTCTCTTGTTCCGAACCCATTCTTAAAACCAAACTGAGTTTGGCCAGTGTGTTCGTCTAGTTTATGGTATACTCTATTGTGTATTACTTGTAGGAAAAGCTTTAACATATGATTCATCAGACTAATAATTCTATGGTCTTCACATTTCTTGGAGTTTCTCTTCTTTGGTAGTGGTATAAACACTGATGTCAGCCAATCATTTGGTATTTTGCCTGTTTCGTATATTTTGTTAAATATATCTTCCATTACTTCGATGTGTTAGTCTAGTAATATCATATTTTTCCGGACTACCGCAATTCCTAACGACTTTTCCTAACAAATAATCGACGAGAAGATCAAAACATTTTTTGTTGACCCGTACGAAACAAGCGTGATTTTTTTACCATATGCAGAAATTCAAGAATATACCTGTCTGGTCTTTACATTTGTTAGTTCCTGATGTAATTCTCTTTTATATTAGCCACAATTGTTCCTCCTGCCACTACTGTACGACGATGTTCATTTAGTAAAAGTATGGCAACCCTAACAAAAGAGTCTCTGGTCCTCCAGGATGGGGGTTGGGCTAGAGGCTGACAATCTCTTTCTGTAAATAAACATATGTTACGGAACCTCAGGAACTATTAGCTGACGGAACTCACGACGAAGACTTTGCAATGGAAAAATGGAATTAAGATTAGAAACATGGAATACCCGAGCCCTGTACCGAACAGGAGCACTCACATCTTTACTAGATATACTAATTAAAAACGAAAACGAGAATAAAAAAACAATTTTTGAAGACCTAGAGCAAGCCTATAAGAGATGTCCTAGAAATATCATTAAGAATTTATTAGGTGACATAAATGCAAGAATAGGACGAGAGCGAGTTTTCATTCTCACTATAGAAAAGCATAGCCTATACAACATCAGTAGCGATGATGAATTACAACTGATAAACATAGCAACAACACTCAATATGACAGTCGCTAGCACCTTTAATAACAACATTCATAACGTAACCTGGACCTCTCCTGATACAAGAACAAGAAATCATATTGATCACATCTTAATAGATTGAAGGCATGCAACAGGCGTAATAACCTTTAGAAGTTATAAAGGCGCAAAAATAGACTCAGATCATTGCCTAGTAATCTTAGTGGATCATTGAAGGCTAGAATTTCAAATACTATCGTAAACAAAATAAGCGACAATTGCAAAACGGTACTCGAGAAACATCACCAAATGGGCTAAGGAATCATAATTTAAATAAAGAATGCCAGACGGATATAGACTCCTACTAGACCAAAATAAAGGAAGTCGTTGAAGCAGCAGCGAAATAGGAAATAAGAACAGAAATTTGTGCCCGTACAAATCATTCGTTTGACGATGAATGCAAGAATGCAACAAAAAAATGTGGTTTACACAAACATGCTCACTTAAATGAGGATTTTAAATATATAAAGAACCTCAACAGAGAATAAGAATTCAGAACATTCCATAAGAAAGTTAATATCAACGGAAAAGAATTCAAGGCAACCAATACAATGCAAAAGTCAGAATGGCAAATAAAGGAGGAAGAAGAAAACCTAGAGAAGACAAAAGAGTTGAGGTAAGTAAAACAGACGGGAGGGAAAAGGAACAACCAACGATTTTTGAAGTTAAAGATACAGGTAAAAAACTAGCCAGAAACAAATCACTTGGAATAGATAATCTGCAAGCTCAACTATATAAAGAAGGTGGCCATAATACCATAATGGTATTACAAAAGCTTATAAAAAATTATAGACACACAAATTTCTCTCCAATGATTGGAATATTGAAATACTTTGCACCATACAAAAAAAGAGATATCTTTAAAAACTGTAACCACAGAGGAATTACGCTTCTAAATGCAGCATATAAAATATTTTTCGCAGTACTATGTTATAGTATGGTACCATATGTAAAACAGATAGTGGGAAAATACCAGGCTGGTTTCAGAGGTGGTAAATCCATAATTCATCAGATTGCAACCCTGAAACAAATTTTGGAAAAACACTGGAATCTGGCATTAATACATATTTATAGACTACAAAGCAGCTCACGATTCTCTGAACAGAAGAGAAATGTTCAAAGCAATGAAGGAGCTAGGAATACCAACCCAGTTGGTAAATTTAACAAAACTAACTCTTGAAAATGTTGATTGTAAAGTACGAATTTAAGGGAAACTGTCTGAACCTTTTAAAACAAATAACGGGCTGCTCCAGGAAAACCCTCTCTCTTCTATACTGTTCAATCTGGCTCTGCAAAATAGGAATACGTATGTCACAAATCGCAACCACTGGTTGTCTATGCTGATAATATCAATATTCTTGGGAGAACGGAAAATGCTGTACGAGAGGCGTATCATCATCATCATCACTGGCTCGACAACCCTTTTTGGGTCTTGGCCTGTTCAAGGATTCTTCTCCATTCTGACCTGTTTCGTGCTTTTTTTTTCCAGTTTTTAATTTTTAATGTTGTTATATCATTTTCTATTTGTTCTACGTATCTCAGCTTCGGTCTTCCTCTTGTTCTTTTTCCTAATGGCACTTGTTTGAATATTTTGTTTGGTATTTCGCCTTCTTCCATTCTTTCCACATGTCCAATCCAACGTAGCCTTCCTATTTTAATGAATGTTATGATATCCGGATCCTGGTATATGTTGTATAGTTCAAAGTTATACCTTCTCCGCCAAATCCCGTTTTCTTTTGTGCCCTTATATATGTGTCGCAAGATTTTTCTTTCAAAGGTGGCTAATAACGTTTCCTCCCTTTTAGAGAGTGTCCAGGTTTCTGAACCGTATGTGAGTACCGGTCTTATTAAGGTTTTGTATATTTGGCATTTTGTTTTTCTGGAGACGTTATCTGATCTTAATTGCCTAATTAAGCCATGGTCACATTTATTGGCAATAAATATTCTCCTCTTCACTTCCTCTGCAACGTTGCTTTAAGACGTAACTAGGGATCCTAAGTTTGTAAAGTTTTTTACCGCCTCAATGTTTTATTCTCCTATTGTTAAATTTGGCAGCTACCTTATTTGTGCGTTTTTATTTGCAGGCATATATCTTGTTTTTGTCTGATTGATTTTAAGACCACTATTTTTTGCAGCTCGTTCTATTTGAGTGAATACCTCTATCATTTCTCTTCTTGATCTTGCGATTATGTCAACATCATCTGCAAATGCTAGTACTTGCACGCTTTTATTAATTATTGTTCCTCGGGTATTACCTGTTGTGTCTCTTATTATTTTTTCAAGTATGATGTTGAATAATATGCATGATAGAGCGTCTCCGTGGCGTAGTCCCTTCTTCACATCTATTGTTAGCTGTGTTGGTATATTAAATTCTTTCATTGCTTTTGTTAGGAATTCTCGGTTTATATTGTCATATGCGCTTTCGAAGTGTATGAAGAGATGATGTGTGTCGATTTTATATTCACTTGTTTTTTCAAGGATCTGTCGCAGAACAAATATCTGGTCTATTGTTGACTTCTGTCTACAGAAGCCACATTGGTATTTGCCAACTATTTTTTCAGCGTAAGGTCTAAGTCTTTCATACATTACGTTGGACATTATTTTTTTACCACATTCAACAGCGTGATTCCACGGTAGTTGTCACATTCTAACTGGTTTCCTTTTTTATGTAGTGGTACAATAATGCCGCTATTCCACTCCTTTGGTAGCTGTTTATTCAACCATATCTTTCTTATCAGCTCATGTATGGCTTTAAGTAATGCGTCTCCTCCTTCTTTCAGTAGCTCCGATGATATTTGATCCGATCCCGGTGATTTATTGTTCTATAATTTGTCCACTGCTGTTCTAATCTCTGCTATTGTTGGTGGACTCTTTTCTCTGTTGTCTGCTTGGTCTAATGGTATATCAGGGTTTATCTCCGTCCTATTTTCCCCAAGCTTTTCCTTAAAATGTTCTGTCCATCTTCTAAGTATCTCTTGCTGTTCTGTCAATATATTACCCTCCTTATCTTTACACATCGTTGTTCTCGGTTTGAACTCTTTTCTGCTTTTGTTGAGTTTCTGGTAAAATTTTCTTGTCTCTGTTGGTTTACTTAGTTCTTGTAGTTTTTGAAGTTCTTTGTTGATATATTCTCTCTTCTTTCTTCGGTGAATTTTCTTTTCTTCTTTACGTAGTTGTTTATATTCTTCCTCTGCTTGTCGGGTTCTGTGCCTCTGTTGCGTCTGTAGATATACTCTGTTTTTTCTTTCTGTTATAGTTTGACATTCTTCGTCAAACCAGTGATTCGTTCTTGTTCTTCTTTCTTTACCTTCCATGCCCAACACCTCTTTAGCTGTTTCTTTTATGATTTCTCTGCACTCTTGCCACTCCTCATTTAGGTTTTCATGTTTTGGTCTGTTTTCTAGTTTGATGCTTATATTTTCTTTGTACTGTCTATTTTTGTTTGTTTCTTTGTGTCCTTCTATATTGTATCGTTCATATTTAGAGCCTCTTTCCTTTTTGATGTTTGAAATTCTAGCCCTTATCCTACTTTCGACCAGGTAGTGATCAGAATCCGCATTTGCCCCTCTTCTGGTACGGACGTTTATTATATTCGATTGGTGTCTTGAGTCTACAATAACATGATCTATTATATTCATTGTAAGTCCGTCTGGTGATTTCCAGGTGCCTTTGTGTATATCTTTTCGAGCGAAGTATGTGCTGGCAATCACCATGTTAAGTGATCTTGCTAGGTTTACCAACCTATTGCCATTGTCATTTGATTGCTCATGGAGACTGTGCTTACCTATTGTGGGTTGGAATTGCTGCTCTCTTCCAACTTTTGCGTTTAAGTCTCCATAAATTATTTTTATATCACTTTTTGGGCATGACTGGTATGCGAACTCTAATTCATCATAAAACTCTTCTTTGACTTCCTCTTTTTTTTCTTCTGTGGGGGCATGCGCATTAATTAGGCTGTAGTTGAAGAAACGTCCTTTAATTCTTAAAATACACATTCTGGGACTGATGGCTCTGAAGACGAGAGGCGTATGTAGCATTAAAAAAATCAGCTACAAAAATGGGTTTAATATTAAATGACAACAAAACGAAGTATATGACCAGACTAAGATAAATGTTGAACCATTTTTTCTTTTACATTTTCAGTTGAATTATTTATTTTATTTTGTCCATCTGGCTGCGTTCCTGCGTACAATTCTAAATGACGCTTGTAAAATGTGTGAACACCAACTGTAGCAAACACTTTGTGCCCATACTTATTAGCATGTTTGTACATGTTTTCGGCATGTACATTTTAAACATGCACATCATTTTAAATGCAAGAAACATATATAACAACGATATATAACAACGATAAGTAGTTAAACACTAAGAGATTGCAAACTGTTCGCAAGTTTTAAAAAACATTTTTGACGATAGCCCATTAACCTAAATGTAATTTCCAGATATTAAAGAATAATACCAGAACTTTTAATTTTTAACTATCAACAAAAATGTAATATGATACGCTGATTAACACAACAGAGCAGTAAAATGTTACACATTAAGATGTTGTAAAAGATATCTCCGCCTACTTGGTTTACTAGTAATAAAGTTATCAGCATTAAATGGCAAAGTGGTCTTCGTACGTGGCTTTAACTTAAGCACCGCACCGTAGTAGGTAATTATGTATTGTTGTAGGTAATAAAGCTTGTTTATTATTGTAAGCGAATAAAAGTGTTCCCGTTTTATTTCATACCTTAACAACAGATGAAGCGTTTTTTGTTGTCAATATTATTATTATTTTGGCGAAAATAAGTACAGTGTATTTAAGCCTTTTTATTTTATGTTTTAATTAATACTCTCATCGAAGATGTTGATAACGTAATTTGTCTAGATATGTAAATCTAATGAATGACTAGAATAAACTTACTAAATGCTTTGTTTCAATTTTTAAACTGCGTCACTTATTTTACATTTGATACATATTTGCTCTGAATGTTCCATGCAAACCCACTGCTCACAAGCAGAACAAGTTAGGTGAGATTTTCTATCTTTTGACCGTGGACAGATAAAACATCTTCCCATTCCTTTTCTTTTTTTGGACGTTGATGGCTGAGGTCCATTTTCGTTTTTGCGCTTCTTTGATGATGTTATTATTTTCTTTCTCAAAACTCTGGGTAATTTTGAATTTTCTTTCCTCTCATGAAGGTGGTCTGTAATCAAACATAGTCCCAACTCTTTCAAGAAAAAACGTCGCTTCATCCGTTTATCCACAGGATTGTTTGCATTAAAAATTACCATAGCGTTAATTCCAGCGGTATTCAGCAATGAATAAAACATGGCTAGCGGCCATCTTCTAGTATTTCTACTCACACTATAGGTACCACTAAGCTCGTCCACCACGTCTACTCCTACTTTAGTGAAGTTGTAAAAACTAATCATCTCTGGTTTTTCAGCTTCGCCAGTGGCTGGATCTATTTTGTCATCATGATGGAGGAAAGAAAGAAGTAAAACATTTTTTCCTCTCCGAGGAATGTATGACAGCAATGTTACATCATGCGTAAAACTGAAAAGTGAATTCCGTTCAGGTCTCTTCTTTGTCTGAACAAAGGCAGGAGGCAGCTCCCTTTTATTTTTACGTAAGGTGCAGACAGCTGTCAATCGATGCTCTTTTAGTAATGTGTATAGCAGAGGACAACTGGCAAATCAATTGTCAAAAGTAACGTTTCTGTCAGTGCCACTTATGGGTGTTACTGATCTAATAACAATGTCTTTTGGTTTGTTACTTATTTGAAACGGACCTTCGGTTTATTTTCCGAGGTACGCCTCCACATTAAACAGGTAAAATGTTCTCGCATCTACAACGGCAAAAATTTTCAAGCCGTATTTTGCCGGTTTATTTGGCACGTATTGCTTGAACGGGCATCGCCCGCGAAAGGACTTCAGTTTTTCGTCTATAGTGACGTATTCTCCAGGAATGTAGTAAGCTTTGCAATTTTCGGTAAAAAGATCAAACATTACTCGAAAAGGAGCAAATTTATCTAACTGGCGTTTTTCATTTCTGGACTCTTTATTATCAAATCGCAAGATATATTGAACATAAAACGTTTCAGTGACATGGTCGTTCTAAAAATATCTACGCCTAAGCCATCAGTACTCCATAAATCTTCTAAATTCATCCTATAAGCACGAAATACACCGGACAAATACAAGAGTCCAAGCACCGCCTTCATTTCTTGTATTGTTGTTGTTTTTACGAGGTATTGCATATTCTTGTTATAAGCTGTTGCTTTCTGACCCATATTCAGATTCGTATACTTTACAATATCTGCCAACATCATATCGTTCAAAAATAAATTAAAACACTCAAGAGGAGTTTTCGTATTTCGAGCAACGCCCTTTGGTCCCGGAAGATGGCTTACGATATTCTCGCGTCGTGTGCGTACTTTGAGGTTACCACAAGATTTTGACCACTTAGTTTTTCCATTACGTCCTATAAAATATTCTCCTGTATTTGAGAAATATACTTATCCTGTATTCATCGTCTATTGCTGAGTTGGTGGATATGTTTTCTGTCATTGCTTCAGGCACTTCTGGATCCACAATTTCAGAATTTGATTCTGACATTGAATTTTCGCTGATATATAGCGTGTTCATCTTGCGATTCTTCCCACAATTGCAGGAGCCTTCTTTGTTCTTGTTCATAAGACGTTCTGTAATAAAATATCACTAAAACCCTGCAAATATACAGTAAATTTCAATAAATTACCTTAAAAAATATATAACACTACCGGTATGGTGGGGTATACAATACCCCAACGCTGTTTACACGAAAATATTTTACTACTGCTTCACTCGACGGTCGCGAACAAACTGCTGAAGACAGTATTATAACCTAACTCGAAGGTAGGCGGGGTTCAACTGTTTGATGTATGAAGTTGCGCAAACGTGGGCGTTTTAAATTCTCGTGGGGTATGTGATACCCCACAATACCGTCGCCGGGTTAAATATGGATCAAATATATTTTGTATATAATCTATAACAATTTCTGTTTTCATCCAGCCTTTATCACTTAATCCGATTCCCCATGTGTCTAGAACACTATTAACAATTACTTTTGATAGACGCTTGTTAGGGTAAATTATCAAAGGTGGAGTGGTATTGCCTTTGGCTGAAAACTTAAACATTACTGTCAGATTTTTTTCGCTTCTCCTTGGTCAACCTCGTATACATTGCGGGAACCTTTTGGTGCAATAACTCATTTTGGGACAAAACTGGAAACACGTTTAATCGCCGTTGTATATTCAGCTTGGAATATTTAAAACAAAAACTTTAAGATATCTCGCTATTTCGGAACACTAACCTCGTATATTTTCCTCAGACACATTTACTGAAGCAGCAAATACTCCTTTAGGTGACCGTTCCGTGAGTGTTGGATGCCTCTTTAAAAATAGATTATACAGTGAAACTTGGATAATTCGAACCTCAAGGGACCGTTAAAAAAATTCGAATTATCCAAAAATTCGAATTATCCAAAAATTCGAATTAAAAATATATTCACAAAAAACAAAGATGCCTACAAAAACATCTGCAAACGATAAAAATCAACAATATTTGACCATTTTTATCACCTGCAGATGTTTTCGTTACTATTTTTGCCCGAATTTTGTCAACCGAAAAAAATGGGCCAACAAAATTAGGTCAGAATACCAATTAAAGCATTTGCAAGCTATAACAAATGGTCAATTATTGTCGATTTTTATCATTTGCAGGTTTTCTCATTGGTATTTTTGACCAAATCTTAGCCGAAACAATCGGCAGATAAAAAATTTCCAGTGAGAACGCATCAATAAAACAATAAAACATTTTGTCTCAAAAAATGTATTGAAAATAAGAATACATATTTGTTATAATTAATGAAAATAGACTAATTTTTTCTAAAGAAATCCAAAATTTTTAGCTGCCTTTTAGAATTTAACGTCTCAGTAATGACAAACGATTCTAAGATGTTCAGTGAACTAAAAATAGAGTGACTTACATCATTTTTACTTTCAAAGTACCGTTTAAGTTGCGTAATATGGTGTGTTGCTTCGGTCGTACTCGGAACATGTATTTCTCCCGCAACTGATGATGCGTCGTCTTCATCACTCTCTTGTTTTTCATCATTGTACTTAAGCACTTCAGCGATGATCTCTGTATCAGTTATTTCACCACATACTGCAACATCTTCATCCACGTTGACAAAATCTTCATAAGAGATGGCAGGATCAGAAATGATGTCCCCCCAGCAGTCAACTAAAAGCAGCTCTTCTGTTAAATTGTCGTCTGTGTTCTCCTTTTTTATGAAACCAGCTCTTTTGAAACAGTGTTTGATCGTTTCGGGTGTTACTTGGTCCCATGCTTTCTTACACATTCGAGATGCTTGTAGAGTGTCTAACTTTATTTTAAGGGTGTCGCAATCTTCCATCAATATGTTTTCAACCAAAAAACGTCTGTAAAAATGTTTAAAATTTTTTATGACACCCTGGTTCATAGGCGGGAGAACCGAAGTCATGTTAGCAGGAAAAAAATAACTTTCACATTTTCCATCCGTGGGATAGTGGTGTGTGCCGTACAATTGTCAATAAAAAAAATAACTTTTCTTTTATCTTTTATGAACTTTTTGTCGAATTTTTTCAGCCAATTCTCGAAAAGATCACTAGTCATCCAAGCTCTTGCGCTACTCACATATTCCACTGGTTTTGACTTGACGTTCTTAAAACAACGCGGATTAGCCGACTTGCCAATCATCAGTAGAGGTAGTCTTTCTGATCCGTCCATGTTTGCACCAATTAAAAGAGTTACTTTTTCTTTACTTAGTTTTCCTTCGTGACATTTTTCATTTTTAAATGCTAGCGTTTTGTCAGGAGTGCATTTAAAAAAAGACCCGTCTCGTCAACATTAAAGATATCTCTTTCATCTATACCCTGAATCATCTCTTCTCCACAAATAGATTTGAAAGAAATTTTGTTGCGTTCTTTAAAGCCGTCGATCCACCCTGTACTCGCCTTAAAATTGTTTTTCCCCATTTCAATAGCAAATTGTTCAGATTTGCTTCTTATAAGGGGACCACTTACGGGAATCTTCTTATACCTAGCTTGTTTGAACCATTTTAACACACAACTGTCTAAATTTGTATTTTCTCGCTCCCTTAACCTTTTTCGATCTTTACCGCACTTACTTTCATTGTTGAGATTTTTTTCTTTATTCTTCAAGTAGGTGGATAATGTGTTAGGAAGAATTCCAAAGTCCCTGGCAATCTCAGTTTTTTTCTTCGTCCCCTTTTCTACTTCTCTAATTGCCGCTATTTTTTCCGATAACGTTAAAGTTTTGTATGTTTTCGTATTACCATGCGACGACATCTTTACTCAATACGAAGTGACTTGACGTGATTTGCGGTGATTGCAATTGCAACGCCAACGCATCTCAACTGAAGGGGCGTGCCAGATGGGCTAGAATTTAGGTGACAGGTACGGGTATAATGTACACTGGCCTTGAAACAAGTGGCACGTTAGAACAGAAAAGAATACTACCTCTTTTAGCGGAAATTTCCAGCATGAAATTGGCATTTTTGACTTGTAGAAAAGTTCGAATTATCCAAAATATAATTCGAATTATCCACGACTTTTTAACATTACTTATATAGGAAATGCTAGGTACCAGAATAAAAATTCGAATTAAAGAAGATTTCGAATTAACGAAGTTCGAATTAAGCAGGCTATACCTGGAATGTTGTTTTTAAATGGAGTGGTTCTATTATCTACATCCAAAAAGCTTTTGACAGAGGCCTAAATATCAACTTTTCTTAGTGGGAATCCTTTCTTATGGCTATCTTTAACCCATTCGACCAGTTTGTTTTCTTCATCTCTTGTTAGATACGTATGTTTTCCAAGCTACGGTTTCGAAAATTTAGGACCCAAACGATAAGTGTTTGTCGTGGAATGCCATACTTCATAGCGATGGTCTTCTTCTGTTCACCATTCCTCACATCAGTTATTGCCTTTTTGAAGCAATTTCTCGGTGTATGATTTTGTATATTTTGCATATTTCTTTAGTGTTGGCATCTAGAATAGTACAAGAAAAGAAATATTTTTTGACTAGTCAATGATTTATTTTTTTTTACGTACAATTATTTTCAATCTAGAATTCAAAAGAGGCGGTAATTAAGGTTTACTGTTGGAGTGTCAATATTAGGAATAACAAAAATAACTCCAATTTGGATTATTTAACTTTATAACTTTAGATTATTGGCTTTTTGTTTATTGGATGTTGTTGTTGTGTTAAAAGTTGTTGGATTGTTATCAATAAAGTGTCAAAAAATAACAAGACTATTGAATCAGAATCCGAAATTGCACTCTAGATAGCTATTTATGATTAAAATGCTACACGAAATAATCATTCGATTCAATGTCGACTTCAGAGGTAAAATGTGAAAGACAATAGGAAAAAAGAGGCCAAGAAGTAAAAAAGCTTTAAATTCAGTGGTTTACAGGGCCAAATCTAGGGTTTTACATAAGGTTTAGATTCCAGTTTTAAAAAAAGTTAGTTGATATTGTTCTGAAGCTATTTTATTGTGACATTTTTAAAGTAATTATTATTTAAATGGGAATAAGCCACAATTAAAGGTTAAGGTACGTTTATTGACGTTTCAATTTCCACTTTAAAAAATACTAATGTTTGTATTTTGAGAACGATTTCCGAAGTGGAAATTGAAACGTCAATAAACGTACTTTATCCTTTAATTGTGACTTATTTTCATTTAAATAGTAATTAAAGTTAGATGATTAATAATTTTACTAGATATATAACATTACCCCAAAATCTGAGGTGAAGTAGACGCTGGGGTAATTTTGCATTTTTATCCGGCTAGGTACTTTGTCAACAGAAACAAATCAGTCCTAACAACAATGACAAATGACTGCAAGAAAGGTCCTCCATTCGCTGCATAGACTGATTTTTTTAGTAGTAAACAAATTGATTAAAGAAATTTTTGTATAGAGACAGAAAAAATGCTTAAAAAATACATATTTTTTTTAGAATATGGTTTAAATTAAAACAAAATAAGAGTTGCAAATTATGAGTTCTAGTATACCCTTAACTATCTGTTAACATTAAATACAAAAAAATATTTGTTTATCAAGAAACAACTTGGCACCACATTAAAAGTGCAAACAATTTTAAACTAGTTCCTTTCAAGTACGTTACAATACAACGCTTTTGTGGGTAAATTCATTGTCTCTTTTAATATCTCGAGTTAACAAAGAATTCGTGTTCTGAAAGCAGCAACTGGAAAATAAAAAGTAATGGAGATCAAAAGGGAAGTCGAGTGAACTAACTCGAGGCTATAAAAGCGATGCAATAAGTTAAAGAAAAAATACCAGTTGATAAAAATTGGTTGCTATTTCTCTCATGTATAGGTTTTAAACCTTAATTATATGCGGATCTTTTACTAACAAGTGTTATATGAATTGTTTAATTTCTAATTAAGCCATTGGTCGGTTAATCTTAATAATTAAAAAAAAAATCAATTGAATAAATGCCTTACGAGAAAAGTAGTTTATGTACAGAAGTAAAAACACTTTTAAAAACGAGGTGCACTTGAGGTTACTATACAAGAAAATTTTTGAAAACGTTAAATATTATAAAAAAATTTTCAAGTAAATTTTGAAATATTTAAGAACAAAAATGGACTGAAATTTTTATTTTAATTTTTGTTGTTTGTTTTACTGAATTAACACATCCTTTGCTATATTTTCAAGAAAATATTAAAGTGAACGATTATAGTCCAGTCGTCAGAGATTTGACCTCTAAAAATCTTACAAACAAGCTAAATTTTACTAAAAATGTCAATTTTGGTATAACACAATGTCACATTATCCACACTTGCAGGCAGTACAGTTTATGCAAAATTGGACATGGCGTAAGCCTATCTGCAGTTAAATGTCAACTGCGAAGCCGCTGAAGTACAAACAATAATAAAGTTTAAAGGGTCTTTTAAATGAAATCATTTACAGTTCGGTATACCGTGTTTTCACAAATTTTTTAAAAATTCATAGACACTAGATTAACAGGCATTCCGGGTGTACTACCTTATTACGATGATATTTTAATAGTCGGTAGCTCAAAAATAGACTTAGATTCAAAAGTGCGTTCCCAGGAATACGATTTGTATTTACACAAAGAAAAAGGGGTTTTCCGAACAAAATCTATCTAGTTTCTTGGTTTTCAAATTGGTGAAGACGATCTATGCTCCACCAAAAACAAAATCGTGGCCATAACTAGATCATGTTCTGCAATAATAGTCTAAGCCACATATATATGGTTCAGAGTAAATGAGCGTATTGTGTGTACCTACTTTAAAAAATTTACTGATAGAAAATAAGGCTTTATGTTCACATTTTTCTTCTTCTTCGCGTGTCATCTCCGCGACGGAGGTTGGCAATTATCATGGCTATTCTGATCTTAGATGCTGCTGCTCTGAATAGTTCAATTGATGTGCATCCGCACCATTCCCTCAAGTTACGCAAACATGAGATTCTTCTTCCTACACTTATCTTGCCCTGGATTTTTCACTGTATAATCAATTGAAGTAGGTTGTATCTCTCAATATGCATAACATGCCCAGGTATTGCAGCTTTCGTGTCTTGATGGTTTCCAAACCTTCCATTCTTTTGTTGATTCTTCTCATGACTTCGTTGTTTGTTACATACCCTGTCCATGATATCTTCAGGATTTTTTTATACACCCACATTTCGAATGCTTCCAACTTTTTAGCAGTCGACGCGTTAAGTGTCCGTGCTTCCATCCCATAAAATAGAGTCGAGAAAATATAACACCTTGCCAGCCTAACTCTCAAGTCCAATTTTAGTTCTCTTGCACAAGTACCTTTCTTATTTTATTGAAGTTTGTACGTGCTTTCTCTATTCGAACGTTGATTTCTTTGGAGTATTCGTTTGTGTGATATTATCCATCCTTTAAAATAAAATAAGAGTATTCGTCACTCACTTATATTAAATGTGCATGTTCGAAGTTAAAATGTTACATTTACAAATGCTATAAAAAATAAATTTCGTGTTATAGTGCAATTAGCAAGAAACATCTAACTCCACTACGTCACTACGTAGCTAATTTTAAACTTGATATATTTATATTTCTGTTTATGCAAGTATTATAATATGGGCAGTTATCATAGGTCCAAATTAGTTTAAGTGCCGTTTGCTGTTAATATTATATAAAAGGTTTATTGAATAAAAATTTATACCTTCTGTGAAATTTCAAGTCAAAATAAGTTTATACGTACCTCGAATAATAAAAATTATAGTCACTAAAGTAAGAACGCCAAGTTTGTGATATTTTGCTTTAAAATATTACATCAACAGCCTAAATAATAACAACCTGCCGCACTCATTTAAAACAATATGTTAAAATATCAAAGTTCTTTGTTAAAAAGGCATAAAATATTTTGCTAACCAGAATTTTGACTATCAAGCAACAGTTCCAATATTTTATATAATAAACAACTTGTTTCGTTATTTGATAATGCAATTTGTTGTCGGCATTTATGGCACCAACATTCGAGTAAACGCAAAACATTATGTTACCTTTTTACCTAAAGGAATTTAAACATCTCTTTAATCAATTGCCGAGCTGACAACACAGAAAATTCACACTTTTAAATAATATAATTTCGTATTTTACCATTAACACGTTGCCTGTCCGTAGAGGATTTTGTAATACTTTCCGTTCACGCCATAGTGACCGAGCCGGCATTACAGTTACATTAAAATGTTCGGTCATTAGAACCCGCTGTCGTGCAGAGCAATTTTTTTCTCGGTCACATAGACCGAGATGGCAGGCAATGTGTTAAAGATAAAGCCTCTAGTTTGGCGCAATTTTATTCATTTAAATAAAATTGTAATATTATGGCTATAATGAATTTCTCGTCTTAAGTCAAAATAAAGGTTTGTTTAATTTAATATTTTACATCTGGTGCATACATTGAAAAGACCCTAACAAAAATTTGCAACAAGCGTGTAACCCACATATTTATAATGAAAACATGGGTTTTACAAATTTCTGTTTTCATATTATTTGATGAATGTGGTTTAGAACTTAGTTCACAAACGCCTCCATGAGTATGGATATGGCTTATATCATATTTGCTTGATATAGTATGTATTATGATTGATAGTTTTACACGTCTGACCTCATTTGTAAACAAATGTGGGTTAGACGGTTGTTGCAAAACACCGTAAAATGCACCTGCGCCGACTAATAAGACCGAGTTGCAAGCTTTTCTTGGATTCTTAAATTTTTATCGTGTTGTTCTAAAAGACAAGGCAACAATTGCAAATTCGTTACATGCACCGCTCCGAAAGGACGTGCCCTGACAGTAGCGTTTCATAAAACAAAAAAAGTTTGATTTATTAAAAGACATTTTAGCGAAACAACTAGTGTTGAGACATAAGAGTGAACAAAAAGATTTATGGCAAACATTTATGACACATGGCAAACGTGGCAATAACAAAAACCACTTTTATCCTATGGCTTTCCCCAAAAATAACTCCTTATAGGAGGGGAGGGGACAAAACAATGTTTTAAATAAAAATTTAGCTAAGACAATTTGAAAAAAAAATATTTATTAGCACTTTTTCTGTAGAATGAACTGTTCTCTCAGAAACAACGCTTGAATTATTCGATGATTTTAAATATCACTTAAGGGTGCAAAGTAAATGTTCAATAAAATTTCTATTAGCTCGACCGTAAAGTTCGAGATCTTTTATTCAGAGTATCCTATCGACAAAAGTGAACATGCGTTTTAAAGTTAAAGAGTGCAGATTTCGTATGAATTGTTTTTATTTTGCAGCAAATAAGTCAGTATTTATAAAGGTGATAAACAAATAAATGTTGCGCGATTTTTTGATTTTTATGATTCTTATGAGATCAATAAAATTTATCATTTTCATTGACCGGTCGCAATGGAATTTTTATCATCAGAATCAAATCTTTAAAGCCTAGAACATTAAATATTGTGCTTTTTTATGTCACTTAAAAGCAACTTTTATGCTGAATGCCGTTTTATGGTACAAAATAACACAAACAGTGTTCTAAAACGCCTTCAGTTTGCTAAACTCTTAGGTCGAGCATGGGCACCTCTCCAAAAGGCGGCGTCTGCATATAAACCTACGGGAATTTATCCGTTTACTCCATAATTAATCTCATAATACGCATTTTTCGCACACACCTAATCAGAATCAGTAACAATGAATTTTCCAGTCAGATCAGAATCTCCTGATGAACATATAATTCCCGGAAAGGCTTTTGATGAGGTAACGCCCGTGCCTATAATGGCAGCAGCAGTAAAAAGAGTTCGTTAAAATAATAGAGATTACTATTCAAGACTTTAAAAAAGATGACTGGTTACAATGTATTTTTTTGAAGCACTGGTTACATGAAAGTACTGGTTACATGAAGTTCGCTGGCTCGTACTGGCTTCGCTAATCTCCGTAACAAGTGCGGAAAGTCTGTTGCTATTAAAAAGAAAAAGGTTTAGCTTGGTCCATCTCTCCTACTCCTAGTGGCTCATCTCACCTTCATAGTTGAGGAGAGATGGACCGCTGACGTGCCAGTGCATTACATTTTCTTTTAGGTTTAAGAATTATAATTTCTAGTTTTTACTTATTCCAAAGCAAATACCAATGCTGACTTATGGTATACAAATTTTTTCTATTCTAATGTTTATTTATTAAAGAAACATGCTTCAGTGTTCTCAAAGGTGGCCTACCTCTCCTCCCTTCACCATATATATATATATATATATATATATATATATATAATATATATATATATATATATATATATATATATATATATATATATATATATATCTATTAGAATAATTATAGATATACAAGAAATTAGCATAGAAATATTATGATTTTTAATAATTAATAAACTTAAATAATGATTAAAGAGATAATTTATCAGTTATATACTAGCGAATATTATTAAAAAATAATTATTTAAGGATATTTTTTAAAATTTTAGCATAGGAATAAGTTTAAAAATTTTTTATTTTATTTTATTTTATTTTATTTTATTTTATTTTATTTTATTTTATTTTATTTTATTTTATTTTATTTTATTTTATTTTATTTTATTTTATTTTATTTTATTTTATTTTATTTTATTTTATTTTATTTTATTTTATTTTATTTTATTTTATTTTATTTTATTTTATTTTATTTTATTTTATTTTATTTTATTTTATTTTATTTTATTTTATTTTATTTTATTTTATTTTATTTTATTTTATTTTATTTTATTTTATTTTATTTTATTAATAGATATGTTTAAGTGAGCCATGTGCATAGGCAACCAAATATACACCGTATTGGCAGATGTAAAATGGGGTTATTTATTAGTTTTTAGATGTCTACTTTAAATATAATTACGGATGTAAAATAATGATAATGTATTAGTTTAAGATATTTAGTTTATATATAATAGTGTATTCTGATCTGAAAACCTAAATGTCCATAAAATTCACTAGAAAGGAAAAGAATTTTCTGGAAAACGTCAATATAGAAGGCAGTTAATTCTATTTGCATAGTCGATTATTCCAGAACTTTCATATATTGATGAGATGAACAGTTTCGAACATGGTTTATTGCTAGAACAGTCTGGAGCGATAAAAGGATATAAATACGAAGTAATTTGGAGCAGGCAGGCATTAAGTTAGATTAAGTCAGTCAGTTACGATTAAGTCATTAAGTCAGTTACAATTCATTAAGTTAGTGACAATAAATGAGATTAATCAAGAAAGTTAGTTCAAGACAGTTATAATTGCATTAAGTTAGAAGAATTCATTAAATCAGTCAGTCAGTTACGATTGTCATTAAGTCAGATACAGTTGGAGAGTATGAGAGTAAATTAATTCAATATAGATAGTTCAATACAGTGATAGTTAATTATTAGTACAGTAATACAGTGACAGTATGGAGTTAATTCATTAAGAAGTTAAGCAGTTAATAGTACAAGCACATAGCATACAGTATATTTGAAAGTATATTATATGGAGATTACAAGAATTTTAAATTATAATATCTATATGGTAAGTGGAGATTATTAAGAAGAAACATATTTAAAATTGTTAGGAGCCGATAATTAAAATATTTTGGTATATTTGGAAAAAAGCAATTTCACAAATACAAGGATAACCGAGGCTGATTAAGAAGATGTTGAGTGGTGATTATAACTTTAATTTTGGAAAACTTTAGGCATTCAGTGATAGAAAGGTACCAAATGTTGTTAATCTAATTTAATAATTGTAAGAATTTCAAATTTAAGATAGGTTGTTTTAAATTTATATGGTTTATATTAGATATATATGTGTGTTTCATAATAGTTATAATAAAGATAATTTAAAAAAGTACTTACAAACTAATTCTTTAAGAACCGCGATAAAAACCCTATACTTATATAATGTATTATTCAAAATTACTCGTAGCTCATACACAAACAAAACATCAAATATATATATATATATATATATATATATATAATATATATATATATATATATATATATATATATATATATATAAGATGGTGGTATTCTTGACTGTTGATTTAAATATAAGTTGTGATTTTTGAGGATGCAGTCAGTTTATTTGGCCCAAAAGACAAAGAAAACTCTTACTTACTGTCAAGCTTTCGAATTATATTTAATTCTTTTTTAAGACATCTATAAAAAGAAATATAAATTAACTAGTTAAAATTGTTAATTGTCTTACTTACTAGTCGTGAGATTACAGTTTTTAATATTGTACTCTACAAAACAAACCATAATAAATATAATAAAATTTTTTTTATTAAAAATAACTATATTGTCACTATATATGTCATTGTCATGGTTTGATTAATGGACATATATGAATGAAAATACAGTTACTTTATGTGGAAAGTAAAACCAGTAACAATAGTTTTTATTATAATTTATTTAATTGTCTCTAAAAAATATAAATTAAAATATTAATTAATTAATATATATATATATATATATATATATATATATATATATATATATATATATATATATATATATATATATATATATATATTTAGTGTCTTATTGTTAAATAAAATATATTTCCATCAAGTAACAGTCGAATTATTCAATAATCTGTTTGATTTATAATTTTATGTTTTTAATATCTCGTGGAGACTTTAATGTATATAATTGTCTCGGGGTGATAGATCTTAGTAGGTATATTTAATTACCAGTTCTTCTTACTGGCAGAATTGTACTAACATATCACCTCGCCTATTCTTTTCTCCCAAGCCAAAAGGTCCCGTGACACCTTCTACTGCTCCCTTACCAACCTTTGCGTAATACAATATATATATATATATATATATATATATATATATATATATATATATATATATATATAAATGTATGCACTACTGTAGTAGTGCAGTGATCAGTTAACAGTGTAGTAGTGTCTGGGGGCTCGGGAGGCTGAGACCTCGGAAGCCCTGAGGAAGGCATCAAAGAGGATGCCGAAAGCTCGGCAAAATGAATATCGACGCGGTTCAACCCGGAAGACTGGTGAGTTTAATATTAATTTTGTAATAATATTAATCTTATCTCTAAGTTTCATTGTACTAACCGCGGAAATCTTTCCGAACATATATATATATATATATATATATATATATATATATATATATATATATATATATAAATTTAGAAAATTAAATAACAACAATACTGACGTTTTTACTTTTACTTTTTTTTATAAATCACATTTTTTAATTCCTAGATTTTGAGGTATAGTAAATTATATTATATATTTTACAAATTGGATAATTAGAAATACCATAAAAAGTAATAAAAATGAGATGAAATCTGCTTTCTTACTATATTATTAAGTAACAAATTTAAAAAGACTTTAGTTACAAATTGGTTTCAAATATATATTTAATGGAGCAATATTCATGACACTAAGTACATAAAAGTTTGAAACTTGTATATTTGCATACGAAATAACAAAGGTAAAGAAGACGTTTGAAGACAGATATCTCTGTAGTCGGTCTCAAAGCCTGAAATGGGGGTGCAGAAGTAGGTCAAGAAATTGGAGCGTACTGAAGGATGTATTTTACTGAAGTGTAAAAGTAGAAAGAAAAAAAAGGTGGCTTAATCAAGGTCGCACATACGAACGGAATCTGGTTAAAAATGATGTGAATTCAAAAAGTTTCCTTTAGAAGTTGCATTTAAGAATAATCGATGCAATTACACTTAGACAATCGGTCCTTCAAGGAAAATCTGAATAAGTTAAATTATTTATTAGTGTAAAAAACTTAAAATAAATGAAAACTTCTTTTTGTACCATGGTATAAAATTTTATTATTAAAAATAATTTAAAATGGATTTATAAATTTTTGTTTCAAAATGAAAATGTAGTTACTACTTACGTCTATATAGTATTTGAAACAAGCCACATAATGAGTTCAGATGACCCTTAAATTACACAATTTTAGTAATTTACATTAGAATTAATAAAACACTACGTAAAAACCAACTGCTGATAGAAGAAATTAAAAATTAATTTGAAATGACAAGATATTCAAAAAAAGTGATGGGTATTTTTAACAAAATCGTCAAATAATGTATGCTCCGGAGTAGGACTTCTACTCCGTGTACTAGAAACCCACTCATACAAACCGATATCTTAATGCCCAATTTACATTATTACCCCGCCTAACTCAATTCATTGTCAACACTCTCATTTTTCGTTGCTTAAGACTTAGCGACAACAATCATAGGTCATTCAAAATCAATTTAATAAGGCAAACACTCTTACAAAACGGCTACCACAAAATTCAAATCAATAAGAGCAACCAAAAACATCTAAACCCCATTCCATCCAAAAAAGGAACCTTGCACACGGATCAAACCAAAATCGTTCTACCTTTTATTAAAGGTGTCACTGACAAGATTAGTAGAACTTCTCTTCCTCTAAACATCAAAACCATCTTCACTACTCACTCCAAGTTGTCCAATCTCGTTAGATCCGTAAAAGACCAAATCTCTAATGAAGACCATGGTGTCTACGAAATACCTTGTTCCAGTTGCCCACGTACATACATCGGACAGACAAACCGACGAATCCATAACCGTATTTACGAACATTCTATATCAGTAAAACATTCCGATACTACTTCAGCCCTAGCCCAACATTATATTCAGACAGGCCACAAAATATATTTCGAAAAAGCAAATACCATCGCCCCCATCCTCTCCTTACAATCAAGAATCATTCGTGAAGCTATCCAAATCGAAAAACGGCCTAACAGCTTAAATACGCGCGATGACTGGTACGTCTCGAGTAAGAAGAGTAGGCAGTTTAAGATATCGAACTCGAACGGAACCGTATCACTCTTGATAATGGCTCAAAAATGGGTGCCGAAACGCAGAGCAATAAATTCTCAACGCGGTTCTTCCCGAGAACTAAGTAATTTTCATATACATAAAAATATTTTTCTTTATCATAAAAACGTTGTAGATATTTTATTTATATCTAAAAAAGGCGATATGACTGTTTTAGCCAATATTGACAATAAATAGTTCTATAAACCTAGACTTACAATCTAGATTAACAATTTTAACTCATGAGGAAAAATTTAATTTTAAAATTAATGCCTTTAATATGTTTTTCATGAAGACGACACTGAAGGCAAACGTGCATGGTGTTTAACAAGGATAAAGAAAATTCGACAGTTTTAATGACAAACAATGAGAAAGAGGCAGATATTCAAATAAAGATATCCCAATATTAAGATATCTGCAAAAACTGTTATAAAAACAGATTATTATAAAAAGGAGGATAACGTGATCGATTACTTTGTTTGCTATAAGCTTCAGTATAGAAATATTATAACAAACAAGTAGTAGTTTACATATTTATAAGTACATTATATTTAGAAGTTAGTTAGTTAGCATGAGTTTAAATTAAAACAACAATTTAACACCTGAAAAGATCCAGAAAGTATCAACTCGTCATTATTTTTAAGTGAATCTTATTCGTACTACAAAGCAATAGCAATATAAAAGACAGTTAACCAGAAACTAAAAGTAAAGGCAAATTTGCAATTTTTTTATAGCTTGGGGCTTAACATTTTTAGGATTGTGTTGCAAGATTTAATTAAAACTATGAAAAATATTTAACGGCAAATTTAAATGAAAGCTCTCACATGCATTCGTTGTTCTGGGTACTATTCTCGGCCCTTATGGTAGGCGGAGATTTGGTGTTTTCAGCTTGATCGTTCTCCACCAAGAAATCTCAAGAATTTCTTTTCAAAACTGCTGGAAGTTAGGGTAAGATTGCACCAAAATTAATCGCAAAATAATCGCCCATATCTTCGTAGTCCAAAAAAGAAAACTAAATATATATTTTAAGTAACGCAAAATATCTAATTCCTTTGAATATTCCGTTAACAAGCTAACTCAGAATTTGTGATAACTTGGCAAACTGCTGTGTGAATTATTAGAAAATCTACATACGGAACTGCTGGATCAAAAATTATGGTCTACGCTGCTTTTTCCAGTTGTACTAGACACAACTAGAACACATGTACATAAAAAATTAGTTTCTTGTTAAGAAGCAAGGAATAAACAAGAGGTACCTACGTAGTGTTCCTTCAAGGGCCCGTGAACAGTAAACAGTTAAACAGTTAATAGTTGACAGGTGAATAGTTAGTGTAGTATTTAAAGTTTCCGTTCACAGTATTTAAATTGCAAAACTTTGTGTTTCAAATAAACAAAACGAAATTGATGTCCGAATCGTTCTTTAATATTTTTTAAAAATCAACAACTCTTCTTCTTCATTTGTAATTAAAATTTTATTTAGCACTTTATGCATTTTCTTCACACTCATTGATAGTCTTGGTAACACATTTTTTTTGACTTTAGTATCCTATAGTATAGTATATTATTTTTGATAATTCCTGATCAGATGTACATCTGATGTACATCTGATCTACATGTTCGTCGGAGCGTTAGAAAAAATCTAACTACGCAAGTGTTGATTTTTAGAGAGATCACTTAAGAAAAGTTATAATATTATAATAAAAGGTAAGATTTTTGGTGAAATACCTATATATTGTTGAAGGTCCGTTATTATAAGCGCTATTTAGGTTTATTGCAGGTAAATATGGACAAGAAAATGAAAAACTAGTTACTAAAATGGCATAAAGAGATAGATAGCGATGTGGAACCACTAGATTCTAACATGGACCTAAGTGATGTTCGTTTTGAACACAGTATCCACAATACAGATTCTGAGCAGTCCACGTAAGATCTACCTAGTGATCCTGAAGATGCCATGGAAGAAAGCGGTAAAGATGATTGAAATACCATGGTTGAAACATATGAAACACATTTCTAAAGGTAAGACCAAAACATGTTATATTGTTACGAACTTACCTGGGGTAAAAGCAAAAGGCGCTAAAACCATATTAGAATGCTTGAAATTGTTTTTGTCAGATACTATAATCAATATTATTGTAAAATATACAAATTACAAACTGGATATGATAAGAGTGTTTTATACTCGCCATAGGGATTGTCCTGCTAATGACTACGAGGAAATGCAAGCATTTATCGGACTTTTGTTTCTTTCTGTGGTAAAGAGAGCGCAACATTTAAATACTGATGAACTCTGGAAATTAGATGGCACAGCTTCAGATATTTTTGCAGCTACTATGCCCAAGACAAGATTTCACCAAATAATTCAAGCTGTAAAATTTGACGACGCCACTAAGAGGCAAGAAAATTGGCAGTTGATAATCTTCCACCCATTCAAGAAATATATAAAATCTTTTTCACTAACTGTTTATCGGCATACACTCCTGAATATTATGTGATCATAGATTAAATGTTGGAAACATTTCATAGTCGATGCAAATTTAGGCAGTATAAAGCCAATAAGCCAGCGAAATACAAAATCAAGATTTATGCCTTGGTAGATGCTAGAACCTTTTTCACACAAAATCTCGAAATTTACCCCGGCAAATAACCTAAAGGACCTAAACACCAGAATAGGCAACATACCTGTGGCTGGATTTATACAAAAATTTAACGAAGAAACGCTCAACGACAACGGAGAAAGATTTCTAGAAATTTATTTAATGAATATCTTCCGAATTACCAACACATACTTTGACCACTCGATACAACATAAGATCACCTGGTCAGATACAATCCAAAAAAAGGTGTGAAAGATGATAAAAAACAGAAATAAATGAATTTTTATGCGTAGATAACATTATGGAGGAACAATGAACTGAGCATTTCACGAAATTATATGGAGAAGGAAAAGAAGAGAACAGAGAAAGAATCATTACCGAAACTCACGATAGAATACTTATATCAGAAGAAGCGCTACAAGAACGAATAAAAAAATTAAAAAACAGAAAAGCACGTGATCCTGATAAGATAAACAATGAACTGCTAAAATATGAAGGAAAAAAACTACGCAAATTGCTTCTAAAATTATTCGTCGATATAATAAATATTTAACCGATGTTCTTAGATGTCACATGAATATGGCACATATATGAACTCTTTGACCGCTTCGAAGTTTTGGTCATTGATAAAACTGCTGAACATCGGCCTTATCGAAAAACCTCCATTCAGATCTATCTTGCGCTGCTGCAATTCAGTTGGTACAAATCCTCTTTATCTCCTCAGTCCAACTTGTGGGTGGTCTTCCCGGGTTTCATCTATCCGCTCTCGGTCTTCGCTGCAAGATTTTTTTGGTCCACCTATTATCCTTCATTCTAGCGACGTATCCTGCCCACCTCCATTTAATTTAGGCTATGTGTTTTATAATGTCCTCTACAACACTGTTTCTACGGATTTCTTCGTTTCTCACCCTATCTCGCAACGTTATGCCTAACAATGATCTTTCCATTCTACGTTGCTTTCCTTGTAGTTTTCATGTAGATGTCCTTGTTAAAGTAAGTGTTTCTGCGCCATATGTAAGGACAGGCAGGACACACTGATTAAAGGCTCTTTTTTTTAAGCTGATAAGTATATCACCTTTAAAAATATCACGCAGTCTTTCATATGCTGCCCATCCCAGTGTTATTCTTCTTAGCAGCTCAGCACTTTGATTATCTCTGCTAATTTTTACCGTATGTACAAGGTATATGTAGCTGTCAATAATTTTAATTTCGACGTCTTCTACCCTTAAAGGATGGCTCGGAACTAAATCGAAAGAATTATACTATTTATTAATCTTATCTTCGTTTTCATTCTTAGTATAATTTTTCTTCCTGCTAGGTCATGTTGGCTTTTTGTATTGTGGCGTCAATGTGTTTACTAAACGTTAGCCTTTGTCCATAATTACTCAGAGGTATTTTGCTTCGCTATTCCACTCGATGTGGTTATTTTGCACAGTCACTTGCTATTCTGGTTGCTGGTGCCTCTTTTTGAAAAGTACAACCTGCGCCTTTTCGGAGTTAAAGCTATTTTTAATTTTAAACTCCATTCTTTTATGTCATCTAATGCTGTTTATAGGTTGTTTACCGCGATGTCTATGTTTCTATGTTCTGCCGCTATCGCTGTGTCGTCGGCATATAGACTTAGTAATATATCTGATGTGCTAGATATGTCTGCTGTGTATATTGTGTACAGTGGAGGTGACAGTACTATTCCCTGTGGTAGTCCAGCCTCCGGGTTTTCGAGTTTGGACAGGACTTCTCCTATTCGTTTTTTTTAAGGACCGCCTGGCCCGTTACCAGCATGGATCTGGGTGCCACCCAGTGACACCGCGGTTTTTCACACTTTAGGCATAACTAGAGTGAGATACTTTTGCTTTTCTCACCTCCCTGACCTGGTCGTATCTGCCAGATATAAATTCTAAAAAATTATATCCCAGTGTCATCCCAAAGGGTGGCACAGGGAGTATTCTGACGGGATAAAAACCCGTATGCTTCTTCGCTTTCCTATGCCTCGATTTTGATAACTCCATAAAATAACAAGTCTCCCCGGTTTAGCTTCGTCTCGGCTTAGGCTTTTGCCTCTTACTTTGCCTTGGCCGCTGCACACGCTGTGTCTCCGCTGTAGGCGTGCTTACGTTCATGGCTCAGGCTGAAATGTCCGGCTTCGACCCAGTCGCTGCAGCTCTTCGGCGATCCTCGCTTCGCTTCACACGTCTGTACTGTTCAGCGGCTGGCGCTGAACGTATTCTGCGGAACTTTTTTTTAAAGATTCTAGTGGGATCAATAAAATATATTACTTTAGTTGACCAATCATAGTCAAATTTTTAATTTTTAGAGATAAATCTTTAAAACCTATAACATGAGATTTTAATTTTGAGTTGTAGCAACGAATATCAGGCATTTGAAATATGACTAAGAAAATGCAGAATTTAAACTTAAACATTACAAATGATCGCAAGTCACAGGAAGTAACTTCCAAAATACGGTTCTGAGCGTAAATTGTAGCTTGGGTGTTTATGAAAAACGTACTAGTGTAATTTAAAAAGAGTAGCTTTAAATGTTTTAGATCGTTTGTAAGGTGGAAGTTGTAATTCAGCGTTTTTTAAGCATATTTCAAGTGCTTCACATTTGTTGCCAAAATTCAGAACTAACTCTTCATGCTATACATTTTGAAGATTAGGGTCTGGTAATCGAAAGTCCATAGTATCCGGTCAATGAAAGGGATAATTACATTGATCTCATGAGAATCATAAAATATTGTAAAGATCACGCAACCTTTATTTTTTTAATACCTTTAATAACCTAAAATCTGAATTTATTTGCGGCAGAATCCAAAAATGACGTAAAAACTGTTTACATTTAAAGCGCATCTTGATTTTTAACCCCCTCTGTGGCTCAGTGGTAAGAGCGCCTGCCTTTAAACCTAAAGGTCGTGAGTTCGAATCCCACCTGGATGGAAATTTTCGTTTATTAAAAAAAATTAATAAATGAAAATAATTTCTATCCTTGTGTGATCGGTACACACCGGAGGGACCGCAGACGTTCGGATACAATTAGCGTCTCTTAGCAAAGACAATGACGTCGACTTTGCTAAGTATCAAGACAATTACTCTACACACACACACACACACACACACACACACACACACACACACACACACACACACACACACACACACACACACTACACCTCAAATTGTAAGATTGGCGAATGGATTTAGTGTCCGCAGTCATTTAAACACAAACAAACAACAACAATCTTGATTTTTGTCGATAGGACCCCCGTGTCAAAAGATATGGAATATTTACCGTCGAGCTAATATGAATACGATCGATTTTTTTTTTGTTTTTTTTTATTAAATTTGCAAATTTACAATCTGCTGTTACAAGCTATTAGTAAATGTGATTATTGCAAATACATGAGAGGAGAAATTATCCATTGATAACACTCCCAATAATAACACTAACAAATTAAATTAATGTATGATTATAATTTAAAACTAAAATTGAAATGAAAATTAAAATTAAAATTGAAATTATTGCATAAAGTCTGTTGGCCAATGTCTCTTCAATCTTCGTCTGACTTCTGGTTGGAGGTGTAGTTGTCTCGCTTGGTAGCGAGATGTTCTAATTCGTCTGATTTCGTCTTCAACGAATGGTATACCAAAGTGATTATGCAGTGTTTTGTTACTAACGTACCACGGCGCGTTGAAAATCATTCTGAGTATTTTAGATTGGATTCTCTGAATGATTTTGGTATTAGAAGACTTTGCACGGTCCCATAGTTGCACTCCATATGTCAATATAGGGTTTATTATGCACTTATACAATAGAAGTTTATTATCTGTTGATAACTGTGATTTTCGGCCTATTAGCCAATTCATTTGACGTATTTTCATGTTGATTTGGATTTTTTTTGCCAAGATGTGTGCTTTCCAAGTGAGCTTTTGATCAAGTGTCATTCCCAGGTATTTGACTTCTGTTTTTACTGGTAGTAGTATATTGTTTTATCTGATTCTCGGACATATGATGTTCCTATTGGCGAATGTAATTTAATTAGACTTATTATGGTTAACTTTGATTTTTCATCTATACATCCAGTCTTGTACTAAGAAGTCGAGTAGATCTGGGATATTGTTTGAATCTGATGGCCAGTAGGTGAGTTGCTCTGTAGATAAGTAAGAGCTGTTTGTGTTAGCTATGGCTTGTCTAAGATTTTTTCCCTTTGTCGTACATAGTCTCGACACCCAGTCTGTACGCTTAGCATTCCAGTCACCTCCAATTACGAATTTGTTTGATAGATGTTTAAAGAAATCTTCATATTCTGCTGTGGTGATATTATGCCTTGGAGGCCTGTACATTGCCGCAATGTTAAAAGACTGTGGTTGAGAACTGATACAGATTACTGCAGCTTGTATTTTTTCCGTCTGATACATTGTTTCCTCATAGTGTGGTATGGTAGGTACAATAATAACAGCGCCACCGTGTGCTGTTCCATCAGGATGGTTGGTGTTGTAAATAGAGTAATGAGGGATCTTGAACATCGTTCTGTTAGTGAAATGGGTTTCCGATATGAGTAGAACATCAATTTTGTTATGTTCAAGAAAGGTATTAACTTCTGTGTTATGGTTGAATTGGCCGTTGGCATTCCATTGTGCAATTCGTAGTGACTTAAATTCCATTACTGAGTTTATTTATTACTGTGGAAGCATGTTTAAGATCACGCTATTTTGATTTATTAGTTGTGAAAACATAGCTTTAAATTCGTTAAGGAAACTTTTCATCATCTCTCCAATGTCACTGTTTGTTTTGATTTCATGTGTTCCACTTGTTACTTGAGCGTAAGTTGCATGATTTTCGTTGTATGAGTTCGTATTATTATGGAAATTATTTACATTTGTTCTACCTGTTGCTTGTGTGTAAGTCGCGTGATTTTGATTGCTTAAATTCAGATTATTATGTACTGTATTTCTGTTTTATGGCAGTTGATTGTTCGCTGGAGTGTGCGATTATAATCCTCTTGCTCTGTTTTTACTGCTTATGAACTCTTTATATACTATGCATCCTTTTTAATTTGCAGTGTTTGCTCCATTGCAGAGAGCGCATATGGCAGGTGTATCCCTAGGTTTTTTACAATCGGCTTACATATGGTTGCTTCCACATTTGACACAGTGATAAAGTCTATTACAGTATGTCTAAGAGTGTCCATACAATTTTCATCTGGTACACTGGACAATATTATTCTTTTTATACGGTTGCTTAATAATCATTTTCGCGTTGTTTATAAATTGAATTTCATATATTTTTTTATTATTTTGATTAGGTTCTATATTGACGTAGAACATCATTAGAGGGTCCTTACATATTTTGTGTTTTATATTTATAATATTGCGTACTAAATGCCCATATTTTTTTATTTTACTTTTTATTATATTAATGGGCACTGTATGATGTAGATTACGAATTACAAGTCTGTCTGCTCAATCCTCTTTCATTTGGTACGTATGATGCACAAATTTTTTGCTGTTTAAATGTCTTGACTAGTTTTCCGTATGTTTCAGAGTCCCGGGAATTTATTTTTATTGTGTTGCTTTTTAATGCTATACAATAGAATGTCTCTGTTTTTGTTACTTCCGATAGGTTATTAACCATTTTATTGTATTCAGTAACACCATATATAAAAATTGGTGGGGATTTAGCGGTTGCTGGAGTTTTGTTGCTAGTTTCTGTACTGTTATTGTTGTAGTTTTCGTTTTCATTTTGTAGAATCTGAAATTTATTGCTGCGTACACGGTGTCTTCGTTTTCTGTTGTTGTCGGAGGATTAATTTTACGTTTTTTGTTACTATGTTGTATAGTTTGCCATTCGTGGATGTCCGATGACTCAATGTCGCTGATTTCCTCTGAAGATTCTTCCCTTTGTAATGTATGTGTCATCTCAATAGAATCATAAGCTTTATTTTGAGGTGTAGGTAATGTGGGATTTATTGTAGGATTGTATTGACAGTTTGAGGAAGATTGTAATAGTACTTGGTTAGGAACATAATATACTTATTGTTGTTGGTGGATTACTTAAAATTTGTGCTGGACATTCACCGATAAATCTGGTGGAACACTCATTTTAATTGTTAAAACTGTATATTTTAATTTTTAAATAGTATATAAATAGTATATCCACTTGATACACGATAATGACGGTAAAAACGCGGCCGGAGCCCATTTTTAATCACCACTATAAACTTTCGCCTAATTCGTATCGATGTTTACAGGTCGAGAGTCACATGAATACTACAATCGAATTTGATTGAACATTGATTTCGCGCGCGTAACTGACATTTAAAATCGTCGATCGCTTTAAGCTTTGTTTCTGAGATAACGGTGGTTGATTCTAGACAAAAAATGCTAAAGAACGTTTCTGTTAAAAGTTACCATTTTTACATTTTGTATTTTAAACATTTGTTTCTATAGCTTACAATTTCTTGGTAAATAAATTTTTTTGTTTTCCATTTTATACGTTGGGGTAAGGGGGGGGGGGGTTAGAAAAAAGACCGGGGGTGAAAGCGGTAAACTTTTTTGTATCTTTTGGCTTGTCAAAATTTATATTCTCGGCAAAATTCAGCTTGTTTGTATGATTTTTAAATGTTCAGTCGCATGCATTTAAATATTATTGTATATCCTAAATTATCAATGTTCTAAAGTTGCCAATATATTATAAATATTATTCTGTTTACTTTAGACATGAACTGTATAACTCAAGGTTATCTTATTATAGAAATATTTTCTATTTCCAAAAGAATTTTAATTAAATTTTTAAGATTTTCGTTAGAAAATCAACTCATTACCTCGAATATATTTCCTATGAACGAGTTCAGCATAAACTTTATCTCTTAATGGTCAATTTAACTTCGGTTAATGCCTCCTTGGCATCCGCTCAACATAACCCCAAAATAAGAGGCGAACATTAGGAAAACCGCTCCAAGTTTTATAGTGTGTTTAAATGTGTTTGCTTTTACTAAATTGCATTCTTTGATATTTACAATATAACACTTTGGCTGTCACGTCAAGTCAGTGCAAGGTTCCAATGTACCTGGATAATTTTTGCTCGTTTTTTAATATCGTCAAATTACTTAATTGAATTTATTATTTTTATTGAAATAAGCCACAATTTCACTTTAAAATTTCTTCTTTTTTAATTTTTCCTTTGGATATTGTTCTCGAAATGTTTTTAACTTTGTATTTGAAGAGAAAATACCAAATATATGAGGGATGAAGATATATTTGCTCAGTCTGAAGAATTCCATTATAATGAGCTCAGTAACGGAAACCAATCTGTATCTTAAACAAACCAGAATAAATGACATTACGGAAGCGATTCTTATGCCCCCTTTTAAAGACTGGCGAAGAAATGTATTGTTTTTTGGGTTTTCTGCTGCACAGAGCCTAAGACAAAAAACCGAAAATTACAGACTATTGAAAATATTCTGAAATTTATTGGTCTTACTCTCCAAATCAAATGTTTTGGAACGATATTAAAAATATTCTGTGAGTGTGACATCTTACTAACCATGAACAATGTGAATAGGATGACCAACTTAACAAAACTTGATTTGCTGGTTGACTTTTCAAATTGTATTGTATTGTCTTTTAAAAGAAGCGAATTACCGAGTTTTTTTCAACGCCATTTTCCAAGTCTAAAATTCTAAGTCTAAAAAGTACCTTAGAGAGGTGATGCACATTTTTATATCTAAATTGGCAATTTTCTATATAGTCTAGATAATATTTTGCAAAGTTTAAAGCACTGTTAATTAAAAAGAAATTCCTCTCTGTGGCTCAGTGGTAAGAGCATCGAGCAAAAAGACAAAAGAGGGAATGTAAAGGTAGTTGGGGCAAACATATTGTTAGACAGGAAGTGCGATCTTTAGAGGCCACATTAAACAACGAAAGAGAGTCTCTCTCCTTTTTTGACATCAAATTTAGTTGGGTTATGTTATTGTTTGTCCCAAATGTCACATGAAATCTTATTTATATTGAAGTTTTTTAATAATTGTGTCGCATTTTAGAGTATTATTGTTAATAATTAATTAAAACTTTCTCGTCTAAGACACATTCTGAAAAATATTATAGCTACTGTTGATAAGTGTCGGAAAATTTAAATTTGGCGCATTCGCATTTCCGGATATGTCCGCCATCAAAGGCCACTTTTTTTGGTCTCCTCTTCATAAGGATAAGATTCCCTCTTTTGTCTTTTTGCTCGATGGGTAAGAGCGCCTACCTTTGAACCTAAAAATCGTGAGTTCGAATCTCATCTGGGTTTTATTCATTAATTAAAAATTAATGAATAAAAATAATTTCTATCCTTGTGCGATCGGTACTCACCGGAGGGACCGCAGACGTTCGAATACAATTAGCGTCTCTTAGCAAAGACAATGACGTCGACTTTGCTAAGAATCAAGACAATTACTCTACACACACACACACACACACACACACACACACACACACACACTACACTAGGTACCTTACTGTAAAAATTCACTCTACCATGCCAATGACCATTAGTTGTCGACGCATTAAACTAAATAAAAAAAAAAGAAATTAAATTGCAATATTATTATGCTAAATCTGTTAAGTTATTTTTAATGAAGTATGGTGGACTCTTTTAATATATTATACAGATTTTTTAGACAATGAAGACCTTAAGTGTTATTCTAAATGGTTAAAAAACATTGAATAAGAAAACTTTCATTTTATTATTTATTGCTATTTTGCAGCACGGGTAATAAATTAAAATATTTTAAAAAAGTCCTATCTATATAGACTAGGAAGTTATAAGCAAGAAAAGTAAAAAATTACGATGTTTTTTTTTTAATTTTAAAATCTTTTAATTTTTTATGTCGTACTAGTTTATTATTGTGTTTTATTCCCTATTTTATAACTACATAATAGTCCGTTATGTTCGTGTGAGCATAAAATAGATGCACTTTATAATCCGCAGAGGCATAAAGATAAAAATAATTAGAAAATATGGAATTAAAGTATATAAGTACATTTTCAGTATAATTCACAAAAATGACAATTCTGAGAAGATCCGGTGAGAACTAGATTTGCCATTTTCACTTTTTACGTTTGGCAACCGCAGATGTTCATTTATCATCATAATATATCACATCATTATCCTAATGACGGTATTTCTCTCTTTATTACGATACATTTTCTAAATTTTTAAGAATTTTTAGATTTTAAATTCGATAACAAACTATACCATATGAAAGTTTGTATGGATCGTGTCTACTTAATGGTCTTAATGCCCTTGGTATTAATAATGGTTTATTACATAGATTTTTTGAAAAAATCAGAATGCTGATTCTAATCTCCCACATCCATTTTAAAATAGATCCGCCCAGGTCTATTAGAATAATACTTTAAATTTAGTTTGAAAACATTTCCGTACTATTTTCTAAGTTTTACTAAGAAACCGATTATTATAGATTGACTGCGTTCTTAAAATATGTAAACCATGAAATTGTGCATTACCGGTCCCCTGGGACCGGTAGCTTGACGTGAACACGATGCGTTACCGACCGTCGGGGACCGATAATGACGTTATTAGTTTTTATATTTTTACAGTTATATAATATAAATTATACCACTTTTAAGATCAATTATCAAAAGTAAAAACATTTAAAAGCTTACCATTGTTACGAGTTTTTTGTTTAGGTTTCAGTTAAAAATGTTTAAGTGTCAATACAGCGTTTTTTACAGAGTTATATTAGAAGCTCAAATAACAGAATACTTTTAATTCATATTTAATTAGTATAATAGATAGTTGAAAACAAAAAAAAATGTTAACTATGTAATATTTATATTCTCAGTTAATAAACAAAAAATAAAGTATCAAAAAAATAAATTATTTTTTAAAATTTCTATTAAAGCAAGATTGGTTGTCCAAGGTACGAAAAATTGCATAACTCGGCCATATTCTGAGAGGAAAACAATACGCAATCCCTCAACTAATCATCCAGGGGAAGGTTGAAGGCAAGAGAGAAGTACGTCGCAAACAAATGTCGTGACTACGGAACATAAAGAACTGGACAGACATAAATAACACTGGCGATCTTTTGCATGCCGCAAAAGAAGGTTCACGGCACTATATGAAGAAGAGGTTTGTCCAGAACATTCATTGCAATGACTTGGTTCTTTTGTTACCACATTAGTTGACTGTTTGCTTAAATGTGTTTTCTCTTAATTTATGATAACATCCTTGGCATTGTATTTTCCTTTTCTTTGCAGGTCCTGACGTTTAAATAAAAGTATGCAGAACTCTTTTGGTACTAGTGGTATCTTCGTGTGTAACTAAAGTTGCAACTAATTTCCGTACAAATCTTCTTCTAAATTTCAATATTAACAATTTTGTGAAGAAACTACTAATCTTGTTATAAACAATCCATGAATTTACACTAGCTGTTTTAATTAAAAATTTAAAGGCTAGTTTACGGTACATTTTAAACTTTTTCTTAAAACGGAATGGTAAGAACTCATCTGATCACTAAATTCTACTCCTGTTTTTGCTTGATTGTAATCAATAGTTGCCTTTGGTTTCAATAAAAGCTGACGTTGATAGTTTCGCTTTCCTGTTGGTTCTAAGCTAATTGTATAGGTTGAATCAGTACTTAACATCAGAATTGACCATTTAAATCTATTTTATAAAACGTAAGAAGTTGTTTTGAGTACTCAAAATTTCTCCCTGTTTCATTATTTTAGATACGGTTTTTGGAATACCTCTTCTGTTGGACCTCAGCATTTTACAATAAATTATTTGTTTTTTAAAGAATAATTTTACTAAAGGTAAACTCGAGTAATAATTTTTAGCATACAAGTAGAGATAGTAGCCATTTTTGAATTCAACATGTTCAAAAAGATTATACACTCTCTGCTCACTCTGAGAAGTATTTGCATTAATTTTGCATAACTTATAGAATTTATTATATACGGGTGTATTTCATTTGGCAGATATTGCTTTATTTGCAGTCTTCCTTAATAAGATAATATACTTTCATCGACTACCAATATCCGTCCTTTAGTTAATGCAGCTTGAAAACTCCAATTAACTTATTAACTTATCTTTATTAGACTGCTCAATATTACAAAAATGAATTCAACGCATCAGTAAAAGGAACTTGTCTCCTCTCATGATATTTGTAATAAACTCATTTTTAAAAATGGGATCTTTCGACCAATATATATATATTTATTGCGCAACCCAGGAACGTATATGTGATTTTGCTCAATGTATATATAACAATATTTCCCGAGTAAATCTATTTATTTCAGTAACAATATTCTGTAAAAGATCATCAATTACAAATAACTTGTAAGCTTCTATACGAATTTATATTTCGTTAACATTAAAATGAAATATAGGCATATCTTAATATTGTTTCAACTCATCAGCTTCGTTGTCACCCTCATCTATATCATGCCACTCGTTTTCAACATCTTTTTTTGAGATTCTGATGTTTTTTCACTTTTAATTTCTTTCTCATTACCATCATCAAATAAATTACTCGCATTTATATTACTCTACGATTTATCCAAAGCAAGAACATAGTTTTTGCCAATTATAGGATCATCTGAATCAAAAGAATCTTTCCGTTCATTTTCACTGTCACTATTTAGCAACTCTACAAGCACATGGTCTCTTGAATCCGTTTGAACTTTAACGCACATTTACAATACTTGGGTTATCTTCGTTATATTTTTTAGTTTCAACTGCAGTACTTGGTTCGTTACACTATACAATTTTGTTTTATTTGTATCAGCTGTTTAAGCTAAAAACGTGAATTTTTCGCTTTTATATCGCTTTTAACGCAAGCTGACATTTTTTGACCACTAAAACATGGACGTGAACATAGCTGCTATTGAAATACAAACAATACTAAACGTCGATTGACTGCGCGAGCATGTATATATAAATATGCGCCAGTTTTGCAGTACATTTTTTTCATTTAGAATGAAAAAATATATTGAATCATAAGACACGTATAATGCTGTTTTTAGTATTTAAATAAACAAATATTAACAAAGATATGCCATTCGTAAGTTTTAAAAGTTTGCAGTTTTCACATACCGTACTTTAAGAATCCCAGGACACCAATGACGTAGTCACCCTGTTAAGGACCTAGATAATTCTTGACAGATTTAAAAAAACTAATTGTTTTTTATTAATATAAATACATAACATAATGGGACCTAATTATAAATTACCAGCTTATATTTTGTCCATCCTAAGTATCTATCAGAAATAATAAAATTTAGAAAATTTATCAAGTATCAACTCTTATCTTAATTATTATTAAAAGCACCTAAAATAACTAACAATAACTTTTGATTTTTCTTAAGCGTTTCAATGTTTTGCAGCTACACAAAACTCCAAATTATCCTTAATTAACTCAAGGTCATTTGGAACAGCCCACCAGGTCTCATTTAAATTTCGAAGCACTTGAGCCTTGAAAATTTGTGACAGTTTGTTCCACTTTAGAACAACTTATTCTACCGAGTCGTTTTGCACGTTACTGCTACAGTTGCTGCAATTAGTTACTTCCTAGAAATTAGGGAAATATAGTTTCGGCAAGTTTTGACGACTTTTCACGTCGCTTTAGAAAATATTAGTGTGAAAAATATGAACATATTTTTACTCTAAAAACATAAATCGCAATTTACAAATAAATCAAAAATTATTTTTAACTATAACCAATTGCTAATAGTGTGGTTTTTATTTAATCAAGCAATGATTTTTTAATATTCTCAATAAGAGTATTAAAACTTGGGAAGTTACTGTCTTCTATTAGTATAGGCGGGATTTGTTTTGGATTGGACATTTTCCATAGGAAGCTATTTTTTGCTGGAATCCCTTCAGGATGTGCCCCATATCGATAACCACGATATGCGCCAGTCGCAAACCCTGTGCCAAATTTTTTATTTAACAAAATCTAAAAACAATTAAAAATTTGTCATTTTTTAGCTCCTATTTTTGTTTCTAATTCGGAAAATATTGATCCTAGAGAAAAAGTTATAAGAAGTTAAAAGTTTTGCTATTCAATTTTACACAACATTTCGTTAGCTAGAAATTGAAAATTTAATGTTTATTGTTATGTGCCATTATTTGATTTGAGAATATTTTGATTCGAATTTGATTGTATATTGACATGTACGTGTTATTATACCGCTGTGTAATGCTCGAAACTGGTTTTTTCTTGAGCTTGCAATCTATACATTGAAGTAAACTGTTAATTTTAGTAAATAAATATGTATTTATAAATTGTAAATAAATAATTGAAACTGTTAAAAAAATTATTAACAATTTATAAATGCATATTTGTTTACTAAAAGTAACAATTTACTTCAATGTATAGATTGCAAGATAAAAAAAAAACAGTTTCAAGCATTACACAGCAGTATAATAACACGTACAATATACACGTCATTTTCGAATAAAAATATATTCTCAAATCAAATAATGTTATTATTATGATAAAACTGCAGAAATAAATTATTTTTAATTTTTGATTTTTACAAAAAAAAAAAATTCGTTCGCCTTTGTTTTAACAATTCAAATTATTTATTAACAATTTATAAATACATATTTGTTTACTAAGAGTAATAATTTTCAATGTATAAATTGCAAGCTAAAAAAAATGCATGAAGAAAAAATGCAATTACTTGTTTAACATACAATTGTTTATTGCAAATTTCCCAATTTGCAACTAAAAATGGTATTTGAAAATATGATATTTGAAATCATTGTCGTTCGTTACATCGATTCAAAAAAAAAAGATCAAAATTTGCGCGCTATGATTTTGAACTCGCCGATTCACATTTCAAATGAATGTCCTCCACCACCACCTCTCATGCAATCTAAGCGACATTTTACGTCAAAAGGGGTTTTTTATTTTTCTTTTTTATGGATGTTGCCATGAAGCGCATCACGTAAAACTTTTCATATAAAAACTTTGATCTCCAATATTTCAGCAACCAGTATGCCGAATGTATCTTTTTTTTTAAGCAGCATCTTTTAATATTCTTTAAGTGTATAAATTTTAAAATTAATATGTTTAAAGCTCGTAAAGTTATTCAATTTGTTTATAAGCCTAAAAATTGTTGAAAATTTAAAAAAAAAAAGTTCTAGGCTCTTCAAGTGAACCGATTTGAATTTTACAAAAAGCGTTTAAAAGATTGAGCCTTTCTTTATATTTAAAAAAATTTGCAACTATCTGAAGGTCTTATTTAGGGCCTACTATAAATTTGAAAATTTGCGATTTTTTTTTAGTTGGCTGGATTGCAAAATTATTATGCAAAACCTATCCGACCGATCTTAACAAAATTTAGCACACGTCTTAAACCTACTAAAAGGTTTTTCTATGCGGAATATGGAGCTTGTAAGTCAAGTTTAGAAAGTCAAAAATATTTAAAGGATTAACTTAATTTTTTGTCCCTTTTTTCCAATTATTGCTATTTTTTCAACAATAAATATTTAATTTTCAATTTCTAGCTAACGAAATATTGTGTAAAATTGAATAACGAAACTTTTAACTTCTTCTAATTTTTTCTCTAGGATCAATATTTTCCGAATTATAAAAACTTGCGACTGGCGCATATCGTGATTGGGCAGATCCTGAAGGGATTTTAGCAAAAAAATAGCTTCCTATGGAAAATATCCATTATGGTCTGAATTTCTACAGATCCCGCCTAGTCTATACGCAAATACGTTTTTACCTGTTAAGTTTTTCTGCACAGATCAATGTTGAAAACCAATTCATAAATAAAAAACTAAATAATATTTAGCAATAATTGTCAAAAATATGGTCAGTTAATAGGGCCTGGGCAAAATAGTAAAACAACATTTTTTTGTAAATAGTATTCTTTGTTTATCAAAATAATTTACTTAAGCGGCAATACAATCATTCAAATGATTTTCAAATTTTTCGATACCGGTCTTGTAAGACGATTTACCTTTGACTTCAAAATAGGCTACAGTTTCGGCGATTACTTTCTTATCTCTTACCACGAAGCATTTTTTTAGATCAGAAAAACAGATAGTAATCGCTGGGGATTCTATACGTTGGATGTAAAAGAAATTCAGAGCCAAATTCATGCATTTTTGTCATCGTTTTCATCGACCTATGACATGATGGATTATCTTGGAGAAACAACAATTTTTTTGAACAAATGACGCCTTTTCTTTTTGATTTCGGTCTTTAAATGCTCCGGTAAAAGAATTGAGTAATTACTGTTGATTGTTGCTCTATGTTTTAAATAGTCAATGAAAATAATTCCCTACCTGTCCAAAAAAAAAACAACAAAAGCCATAAACTTTCTGGCGGTTCGTTGGATCTTAGTAGCTTCGTACGGCTTTCTCTGGGTGCTGCCGACTCAGATAACTGCCGATTTGATTCTGGAGTATAATGTTGGATCCATGTTTTATATATCTTGACCTATTGATGTCATTTTAAAAATCCCGACTTATTTCGACTAAACATGTCTAAACAGCGCTGAGATTCATCAATTACTTTTTCTCACACATATCGAAAATATGTTTTACCCAAATTATGTGTTATAAACTTTATAAATAATTAATAATTATGAAATAAATTTGTATATATAATTAACATATAATATTATAAGGATTTACAGCAAATGGTTGACAGATTGGTAGAAGTCAGTTAAGAAAACGGACTGTCTGAAAAAGACACAATTGATGGTAATTTCAAAAACCCAACTGCGCCAAGAACAAATTAAAAAAGTTAAAAATATAAATATCTGGGTACAACAATTAATGAAAATAATGAGTACACAGACGAGATTAAGGCAAGAATAGGACAGGCAAGAAATTCTTTCAACAAACTGAAAAAAGTACTCTGCAGCAGGGACATTTAAATTCCTTTAAAGATAAGACTTCTGAGATTGTACGTGTTCTCCGTATTATTTTATGGGTTGGAGGCTTGAACTTTAAAGAAAGATGTTTCAAACCGAAAGCCTTCGAGTTATGGGCCTACAGAAGGATATTAAGAAAAAGTTGGGTAGATAGAGTCACGAATGTCGATGTGTTAAGAAGAATGGGTAAAGACAAAGAGGTCTTAAATACAGTTAAAGTCAGAAAACTGCAATATCTTTGACATGTTATGAAGGGCGAGCGTTATAACTTGTTGCAATTAAAAATGCAAGGAATAATACAGGGTAGAAGGAGTTGCGGAAGACGACGCATCTCCTGGTTGAATAATTAGAGAGCTTATTATAATTAGAGAATAATACGTAAATATTTACCCCTCTTCTTATGACTTTTTCTATTACTCATAATAAGAGAAAAGTAAAATTTTGGAAAATAAATATTTATTTTCAATCTTCTTCTTTCTATGCCGTTCCCGTTATCGGAGGTTGGCTACCACATTTCTAAAAGTTTCTCTGGCATTTGCAACGTAAAATAATTCCTCTACAGTCATGTTTGTCCAGTCTCGAATATTTCGCAGAAGACTATATTTATCATTCCTCAGTATGTGACCAAGGTATGCAGACTTGCGTACTTTTATTGTTCTCAACAATTTTTTGCCTCGACCCATCCTTCTTCGCACTTCCTCATTGGTGACCCTGGCAGTCCATGGAATTCTCAACATTCTCCAGTCTATCCAAAGTTCAAAGGCTTCAAGCTTCTTAACTATTTGTGCTTTTAACGTCCATGTTTTTACCGCGCACAATAGTTGGGACCAGACGTAACATTCAACAAACCTCAGTCTCAGAACGCTGCCCTTGCCATTTCTATTCGTACCCTGATCTCTTGGTCTGGAGATAATTCTGTGCTGATGTAAGCTCCCAGATAATTATATTTTGTCACTCTTTCTATTTGCTGTCCACCAAGGTTAGTTATTTATTATTTATTGGACTCCTTGATACTATCATAAATTTGGTTTTATCTGTGTTGATGTCAAGTCCCATTTGAATGCATTTACTATTTATTGCATCTAGTAAAGTTTGTACTCTCAGTCATAATTACCGTATCATCTGCAAATCACATGGTGTTTGCGATTTCTTCACCAATTCTTATTCCCTCTTTTCTTTTCCATATGGCTTTTGTGAATATGACCTGTGACTACACGTTGAAAAGCGTCGGAGACAAGACGCATCCTTGTCTGACCACTCTCGCAATCGGTATTTTCAATATTTTTAACAAATTATTTGGTTCATTAAACAATTATTAACTAAACTAAACTAACGAAATTAATTTTCTTCATTAGTACCAGAGACATTGTGACTTTTATTTTCAACGTATTTATATTTTTATATAGTTAAAAATGCCGACATTCTGGGTAAAAAAAACTTTTAATGTGAATGCATCTGAATTTTTTTAAATGTTTATAAGCTTAAAATTCTATTTTATAATAAATCTGTATTTTAACATACTTTTTTTATTATTAAATGATTTAATTTGATGAAAATAATCATTTCTGTTCGACTCTAGAGTTTATGTAGATCTAATGGTTTACGCATAATGGAATTATAGATAAAAGCTTTCTGGAATAAACAATTACAATTTTGCAATAACTGGTATGTACATGAAACTTCTTGAAAATTTTGTTGCTGAATACAGGTGATTTTTTTATAGCCTTTTTTCTATCCAAATTGTCGAATAAAGGCCTCTCCCATTTCTCGCCATTCATTCCTGTTGTGTGCTAGGCGTTTCCACATTGGTCCTGCGACTCTTTTGATATCGTCGCTCCAGGGCATTTAAGGTCTTCCTCTTGGTCTCTTCGCATCGTACGGTCGCGACGCGACAGTTTCCGACTTCTTTGTTTCATCTACCATCTTCGAGACGTTCGTTGTGTCCAGCCCATTTCCATTTTAATTTAGCTGCTTGTTTCGCGGCGTCCTTTATTTTTGTTTTGTTCTAGATTGCTTCGTTCGTTTGCCGATCTATTAGTGAGATATCAAGCATCAGTCGTTCCATGGTTCGCTGAGTTTTTCGAATCTTGTCCATGTTCTTTTTTGTGAATGTCCAGGTTTGAGCTCCGTAAGTGAGAACGGGAAGGATACAAGAATCGAACACTTTGGTTCGAAGGTTTTGGGGTATCTTTTTGTCTTTCAGTATGTATGAGAGTTTTCCAAATGCGGCCCATCCCATTCTTGCTTATTTTGGTAGTTTGGTTTTCTTTGTTTACCTTGATATTCTGACCCAGATATATGTATTCTTCTACATGTTCCACTTTTCTTCCTTGGATGGTTATCGTCGGTTGATCATCTTTATTCGCCATTAGCTTAGTTTTACTCAGATTCATTTTCAGTCCTTTTTTTATGAATTCCGTATGAAGCTCACCGATTATCGTCTTCAGTTCTTTCCAGCTGTCGGCTATTAGTACTACGTCATCTGCATATCTTAGATTGTTTAAATACTTTCCGTTTATCGATAGTCCCTTCGTTTCCCAATTTAGTGATTTAAAGATGTCTTCAAGTGCGGCAGTAAATAGTTTTGGAGATATGGTGTCTCCCTGTCTTACTCCTCGGTTGATTTTTATTGGCCTCGTTTTCATTCCGTTATCCATCGCGACTACCATTTCAGCGTGTTGATATATATTATGTATTAATATTCTATATCTAGAATCTATTCTGCTGTAGACCAGTGCTTCCTCAATAGCCCATAATTCTACGCTGTCAAAAGCTTTCTCGTAGTCTATAAATGCTAAACAAATAAGACAGGTGATATTGTTTCTAATATTACGAAAAATTAGGTTTTTTGTGCATTTTAAGAAAAGTTATTAATAGTTTTTAAAACATCGACTATCGACATCAACATATTTTTGCAATAACTTAACAACAAATTAACAAAAATAACTTTACAAACACTCATTTTAAAGGATTTTCTATTGTTTTTCAGTAAAATTGTGTAAAAATTTTATGTAAAACTTTTTTTTTATAATTTGATGATCTTCATCTTAAGTATTTAAAACTAAATATCGATCTTTAATTGTTTGTATATTATTTATAAGTAAAAAAATGACGTTAAATCTTTTGCATATTTTCTTTATTACATATTGTTATCACTAAATTTATCAAACGCAGTTGTTAGATACCTGTATCAACAAGTGTCATGGTAAAATCGTTAGTTTTCTGGTCTAGTAGGAAGACTGATCCTAAGGACCAGTCTTCCTACCAGACCAGGAAGGCCTACTAGACCTTCCTAAGGATCATCATCATGGCTGATCCTAAGGATATGGTTTGACAACCGAAGATTTTTTTCGTGCTAGCTTTGTACATTTCTAATCAGTTTCCAAAGCTATGATTGTCATGAGTTTCATCGTCAATTTTAATAGGAGACGGTGCAATAAAAGTATTAATATATTAAGATTTGTCAATATTTAAAGACAATATTTAGATTCAATTTAAAAATAAACATTGTAATTGAAAACAATATTAATTAAAAAGTGAAATCAAGCAAAATAGCAGGATGCACGATTTGTATAAAACGGAAACAAAAACATCTGCAAATAAGACCAGTAACTAGCACAATTAAAAATGCATAAAGTAAAATTAAATGAGAAGGAAAACTGAAATCAGATGAAATAAGAGAGGAATAACAGAGTTCAGATTCGGAATGATGATGACTCACCTTAGCTATCAAAATAGGAACGACACATTAAAATGTTAAAGAAAATACAAATATACATTTTCAAGAAAACCGTCTAGGAGTGTGGTTATGTAATTGACTCATCGAAAGAAAATAGGAAAGAGAATATATAACATATACTGTTGTTTAATATAAACAACAATATATTCCTGGTAGGATGGAACAAAAAATATTTGGAATAATCAACTGTAGTTTAAACTAATCCACCGTTCATACTTGGCGATTAAGATACTTTAAAAATCAGTATTAACATATATATTGGTTATGAGATATTTGAATTGTAAAACAACATTTTCAATCTCGAGAGCATCGTCAACATTGTACTAGCATCCAGTGCTTTAAGTAAACAGAGCTGCGAAAATAGCTATTTCACGCTATTGTAACCAAACTTTTTGCCTAGCATTCACACAAATGAAAATAAAAAAACTGCAGTAGATCGACAGTAGCTTCGCATATAGACGCCGTAGACATTTTCGGCATCAAAACAACACATTTTTGGAATTTGATCCAGTCGATATAGATGCCAGAATGTAACAAACTCAAAAGAATTTAAAATATAACTACTAATAAAAAAGTTTTTTCTATATATATTTATACATGTCTACTAACTGATTTTACTTACTAAAAATCGGCAAACCTATAAATTTTGAAATCCAAAAATTTAACTTTCCTATCTTCAAATTAAAAAAAAAATAGTAATATAAGATTTATAAAAATCAGAATACTGTATAGGGAAGTGAAATCAATACCAAAATAAATAATAAACATTACAAATAAACTTAATACCTTGGTTACCGATAAACTAATAACTTTTGTACCAAATATTTTGTTATCAAATTTTAAGTATATTTGCTTTATAACGTCAAACTAAATGTAAAAATAATATTAGAAAAATATTTTTGCTAGATATTCAAAGAGTCCCTAACGGGGACACAACCACAACCAGTGGGACAGTGACAAAATACATACAAACCAACGTGTGCAAAGTAACAGCTTAGTTTGTGTAGTACATATAATTTATTTTATTTATTTCTTATGAACCCAATTTGGTAAAATATAATTTATGCTTTCAGAGCTTCTGTTTCATTCCACTTAACCTTTGCTCTTTCACCAGTCTTTGTGGAAACCTTTTTCTTTTCGCGCCTAAATGATGCCAATAAGGTTATGGTTTTTGGTTGAGTCTTCTGGTAGCATGTACCGGGTGGTCCAATAAGCCGATCTCTCGGCTATATATCAGAAACTATTCATGTTTAACATAACTTTAGGAGAAAAAATTCCTTAGTAAAAGTGGCCAAGAGAAATCGCTGGAAATAACTTTCAAGATTCTGGATTAACCGCTAGGGGGCGTAAACTGCGAAGAAAATTTTGAAAACCAGTTTTTTGGGAAATATGTCCAATTACACCAAGTGTTAAATAAGTAAACTAGAGAGAGGCATAAATTTTGCACAACGTTATAAATAAGTTATTGAAAGTTATTTCCAGCGATTTCTCTTGGCCACTTGGCCTAAGAAATTTTTTTTCCTAAAGTTATAACATGAATAGTTTTTGATATATAGCCAAGAAATCGGCTTATTGGACCACCCGGTACATTCTCACCTGTTTCGCGCCATGCATCATCTTTTAAGTTTTTTCAATAATGATCACTATTTTATACTAGGTATGATCATCGAGCAAAAAGACAAAAGAGGGAATGTAAAGGTAGTGGAGACAAAAATATTGTTAGACAGAAAGTGCTATCTTAAGAGGCCACTTTAAACAAGGAAAGACAGTCTCTTTCCTTGTTTAAGAAATCAAATTTAGTTTGGTTATGTTATTGTTTGTCCAACTGTCACATGAAATTTTATTTATATTGAAGTTATTTACCAATTTTGTCACTTTTTAGACTATTATCGTTAATATTTAATTAAAACTTTCGTGTCTAAAAAATATTTTATAGCTATTGTTAATAGGTGTCGAAAAATTTAAATTTAGCGCCTTTGCATTTCCGGATATGTCCGCCATCAGAAGCCACTTTTTTGGTCTCCTTTTCATAACGATTAGATTCCCTCTTTTGTCTTTTTGCTCGATGGGTATAATATACACTATGATCTTTAGGATGCCAGAGTATTTTTTTTGTTCGGATATAAGTAAATACGTTCAATACATTTATTCTCGGACCACTGTGCTATCATTTAAAATTTGAGTTCATGCCAAAAAATATATACTAAATTCAAACTAGGAACAAGTCACACAATCTTGATTCGACGACGACACGAACAGACAATATCCTTTGTTGTCAAGTTGTACTACGAATGTTCTTTGTGTTCGTCCCAAAAACCGACAGGCCATGGTTCATGACAGGTGACGAACAAACAGCTCACAAGCGGTTCTTCCCGTCATACGAATTGTAATGAATTTAACGTTCGCAAACGGTTCGCGTACAGTTTGGCTCACATATGTGTACCCACCTTAACATGTCGACTGCTCCCGACATTAATACATAAGCTAGCATACATCAATACTTTTTCCTAAAATTAAATTTCCAAGTAGAACACCAAGTTTCTAAAATAAAATCTTTCTGCTTAGAGCTCTCTTCCGTTGCCTTCCTCTTGGTATTAAGGGTTTTCAAGATATCCAAAAAGGATAGTCTGAGTTTTGAACCGGTTGAGAGTGACTCGACATTTATTGCACCATTTTGTACAATTAATTTTGGGTTTTAATGAAAAGAGATCGCAAGCTCAACATCCCATCAACAGTATTAGAGAAAAAAAGTGCAGTATCGTTGGCATATGGTAGAATCGATTCGGTTCTATTTGTAGGATGAGAAAGGTCGCTGTTTTGGACTGTGCATAAGATTTGAGCAATAATTGAGCCCTGCGGGATTTAATTAAAATCAGCGCGAAAAATTGGTAAGCGACCTTGACATGGATTGTCCGTTTAAAGAAATAGAAATGTAATCATTTTAAAAAGGGGATTGGCAGGTCAGTAAGGTGAAGGTTCTCAATCAAACATGTGTGCCAAAATTGATCAAGCGCCTTTCTTACATGCAGAAAAATGCGTGTGGCAATTTTGCCTCGATTATTGATGGATTGTAAGATGAAAGTTGCTGCTTCAATCAATGCATTATGAGTTGGGCATCTAGGTCTGAATCTAAATTAAAAGTTAGGGATGATATTGTGTTCTTCTAGGAATTATACAAGTCTCCCCAAAATGATCTTCTCGTAGACCATACGTAGTGTGTTTAATAGAGAAATAGATATATAGAATTCTGTGCTAGTAAGGGGTTTAGAAGTTTTGGGAATCATGATTGCCAAATGCTCAACCGAGCAGCCTTTCCTTATATAAATTATATAAAAATAATTTTTCGAAAATTATTTTTTTTAATGTTGAGTTACACGTCTGTACCCTGGGATCAAAAATGGTCAACTCCATTTTTACAACAATCGAGATAGATACGTATAAATGAGCCAGTTTTGAAAATTTAGTACTGTATGTCAGAGGATTTGACCCCTTTTGAAAATTACAAAGTGGATTTGCCTAAATCTAAAACTAACAAAATGCTACTATAAACAGGTACATATTTTGCAATTTCTTATACTATGGTATCACGCTTTTATTAATAGGATTATTAAATAAATGCAAACGAGTACCTACTACAAAAATTTATTGAAATAAAAAAAATCAACATTTCATAAATATCAAACTCATACACTTTCGTCGTTTTGATCATGATTGCAGCAAGTTTTATCTTTTTTTAGGACCTCTGTCAAGGAAGTGTTATTAATATTGTTTAAATAAAATGCTAATTTTGTGTTTTCGACTCCTCTATCAATCTAGTTCACTCCATAGTGTTTCTTGAACATCTTTTTAACATCTGCAATTGTAGCAGCACTAACTTAAACTACAGATATTAGTCTTTTTGTTGTAAATGAAGATAATGTTACACCTTTTTCTAAACGACTTCAAGACTTCAATACAGATTTGCAAGAACGTGTAATAATAATTCTTTTAGATTTTGTTATTTGGAAATGAAAGTTTTGGGGGATTCTCAGAGTAGCCTTCACCATATCTTTAAAACCTAATATAGATATTTGAAACATCGTAAGTGGTTGCAGGTTCTTAAAAAACTTTCACACATTCGTCTCTATCTTTTTTAATTTTTTTCTATAACCTCAAACACCCAGTCATGGGGAAGATACGAATGTTCCGTTACTGGAAATATCAACTCTATCTTGTCAAATGTATCAGGAGCTTCTGTAGTCAACCAGTTCATGCATTTTGTTAAAATAATTGAGTTTTTATTTTGCAAGACGCAAAACATTTATACCCTTCAAATTAACATTTTTAATATGTAATAAAAACAGCTTAATATCTCATTGGAACTTTTTTTGTGTTGGTTTCTGTCCAATAGAAAACATGAGTATTTTCTTTACTAAAGTGTTCGTTACTACTACCTTTCACAATGTGAAACTATAAATACACGTGTTCACAACTATAAATATATAAGTGGCGTGAGTAGTAGGCAAAATGGTTAGGAAGTTTGGGCAGAACTTGGTTTTTCTGTCAGTAAAACGTTATTGTTTCCAAAATGGGCCTCTTCTCTTTTAACAATTAATTTTAATTCTATAGCTTATCAAACAAAACATAAAAACAAATAAAATTTGTTTACATTGAGTTAGTATATCCCTAAATTGGTCTAATGTTTTAAAGAAAAAAGTTTCGCGTATAAAATAATTTTGAGTACAGCCCTGCTTTTAGTGTACAGTTGTAAGATGGAAAGTTTCTTATCTCTGTCTTTGCAATTTTACACATTTAGTATCTTTCTGTCGCTTTGTCCTTTTTCTTCTTTTGTTTGACGTTGTTTTCTCTATCGAATTATCCATATTTCAGTAATACCTATTAACCTTATTTTACAAAAGAAAATTAGAAACAATCCTTTGCGTAATTGTTCATTAACAAATACCAGATAATTTATTTAGAATAGTATATTCACGTGAGCAAATGTCGAGTTATTATTGGTCAAAATGGACTTGCCCAATAATAAAACTGAAATTGTCAGGATCTGACTAAATTTGAACGTCACCCTGATTTTTATAGGCAATTTGTAAGCGTTAATATGGATTTGAACATCACTATTCCAAAGATTGGTTTTTAGGGCTTTCACCCACCATAAAAATACATTTTCCTAATTTTTGGATTTGATCAATTGTAACTCCAGAATACAGACGTATTTTTGCAAAATAAAATTTTCTCGAAGAAGCTAGAAGTTTACCATACGCATTTAAGGGTTAAGGGCAATAAAGCTGTTGGTAGCGACACACAGGTGCGGCGGACATTATAGACGCTTTTCCCCGCGTGTCGCATATTAGACATGCTCGACATGTAGCGTCTTCAATCAGAAAATTACCAAATAGCCCTATTACAATATGCTCATCCTGCAGTGATATTTGTTTTAGTAAGCGACTACTGCACTTTTAAACCCGGAGGATAACACTCTATTCTTTGTTTCAAGTTAAGAAAATACCATTACGCTTATGGAGATCAGTGTTGCCAAAACTCTCAGACACTCTCTTTTGCACGGATGTCCAAGATATTCCCTTTGCTTAATTTTTGAATTTTCATTTTTAATTAACATTTAACTGTAAAGTCAGCATAACTACTAAATAAAAGCCTCATTATCATTATGTATTTAGTCAGAGAACGACATAAAATCGCTGACATACACAAATCGTATTATTTTAAGTTGCAATTAATAATTAGATATACGCATTCCAAGTCCGTTTATTTGCTTTTAAACCTTTAATAGGCGGCAAAATGCATGATTTAACTAAGCAATATTTTCTACTGATTTCTATGATTCATGGCTCACTGAAAAACAAATAAACTGTCGTTACTATAATTAAAATAAGATAAAATAAAATTATCTTTTGTAAATACTATTTATCTAATTAAAATCATTTTCCCTACTTTTCATCGCTTGTTTTGAATGGGCACTTTTGGTCAATTAAGTTAAAAAACATTAATTTCATTCATGTCTGTGGAAACGAAAATACAAATTATACAACCCTAAATTGTGCTTGTGTGTGTCGTGGCAACGCCGCGTTTCTATCGTCCATAAGAAATACATGACCCTATCTCTGCAATGTTATTTTCTTAAGGTGGAACGTAGTATAGTATGTTTTTATTAAAGTATAATAGTGTTTTATAAAGTGAATTAGGACACAATATTCGTAAATTGTGTAAAATAGCAGAAAGCTGCACCAAATAATTGAGATATTGGGTTTAGATGAAATAATGCATCGATAAAAACAAACGCTCTTTCTTTCACTTGTCATTTTACCATTACTGAGGATATACATCCTCAGTAATGGTAAAATGACATTTTTTAATGAATAATTTTTGTCCATTGGTCTCTATTTTCAACTGCTCTTTGAGCTTTGCGGAATGCGTTTCTAGCTGAATTCCTAATTTGGTTGGACCATCTAGTTTGTAATTGTCCTCTTCTTTTTCTTTTCGGAACGTTTCCAGAAACAACTAATCTATTTAAACTATCATCACCTCTGCAAACTACGTGACCTATAAATTGCAAAATACGTTGCAGACATATTGTGGACAGTCTTTTTTTACACACATTTAGCAGTCTCATCTTGATATGTTGAGAGATAAATCTGTCATTTCAAACTTTAGTTAGGCGACTCATCGCATTTTCTGCCATACTAATACGTTTTACAACTGCTACTTCAGAGTTACCATCGTTATTAAACTAGACCCGAGATCGACAAAACTGCCCACTATCTCATATTTCTGTAACATGTAAGTCAGTTAAATGGTGTGGAATTTGTCGACCACCGTTATTTTTGTCTTAGCTTAATTGATTTTTATACCAACTTTATTGCTTTCGTCATTCTCATGACAATATTATAAATGTTAAATAAGCCAGGTGACAATATGCATTCCTGTCTAACACCTCTCTCGGTCTTGAGTTGGTTTGAGAACTTTGGTATCTAGTCGTACTATTGCTATATCGGACTGGTACAGATTTTTAATAAGTGTCATTAGGTGCATCATGTTGCATCAGTGTCTTTAGGTACATAATCTTATACTAAAATCATTGTACATAATGAAATCGATGGTTGTGTATTGACGAACTATAAACAGCTATGTTATTTACCAACAGCCGCAATAAAATTACATTACGAGGGAAAGGACCATTTTTTAGGATCCTCTTGCTTATTTCATGGTCAAAACACTATTATGACGGGACTAGATTCAGATCGTCGTCAGGGAAACGGGCTAACGGCAGCCGGAGCGGACGACACCGTTTCGGCGCCACCAGTCAGGTCGGTCGGTAAAACTTTCTCTCGCTGATTTGTGCACGGAGTTTGGAAGTCGATAGTGGAACGTTCGAAAGGTATGGAAATTTTAAGTCAAACGAAATCTTGATACGTGCTCTCATACACATAAAGAAAAAGGTAAAGTTTGAATTAGATGGTAGAATGTAGTGTATGTAGTAAGCAATTTTACACAAGGAAAAGCTATGGATTCTAAATAATTTGTTAGGTTTTAATACCTACAATAAAATATATATTTAACTCTTTAATGAAATACTAATAAAATAAAGGATTATAAAAAGCTTTAATAAGGCAAACCGTAGGCCAAAGCTACTTTGATAGTATTTATTTCTAATAAGAGATTTTATAACCACCTACAAAAAGCCACGGGGATAGCTGGTATCACGAGTAAAAAATTATAGTAAATTCTTGTATACAAAAAATTAATTTAGTAAAAATCTAGTTCATTCTTATTTCTAAAAATATAGAAGTATTTATTTTTAATATAAAAATAAAAATTAATAGTTTTGTGTTAACTAAATTTATTGAATAGGAATAGTGTATAACCCAGGAAAAAAACCTTAGTTGCAATTATTGTAATAATGCAAAGTTAAATTTTAAATAATAAATCATAATTTCAACTAAACCAGTTTTGAAATAAAATAATTTTTTAAATTGTTAAAAAACACAAAGAGAAGTTCATTTTTATTTTGTGTGTCTATTTGAAGTGTCCAGAGAAATTCTTTTTGATATCAGAAATAAATATGCTTCTTCTTCTTTGAGTGCCTCTCCTATCAGAGATTGGATATCATTAGGGTGATTCTAACTTTATTTACTGCTGTTTTAAATAATTTGTTATTGGTACAGCCAAATCTTATATTTTGTAGAAACGTTTACTTTTGTCCTCTCATCAGATGGCTTAAGTATTTAAGTTTTCTCCTTTTTATATTCAGTATAACTTCTGGATCGTTAAGTATTCTGCGTATTACCTCTTCATTTGTAGTTTTATCCACCCAACTTATTTTTATTATACAACGGTAGCATCATATCTCAAAGCTTTCAAGATTTTTAACATTTCTCTGTTTAAGAGTCCATTCCCTAACACCGCAAAGCAAAGAACTAAATACATAGCATTTTAACATTCTAGTTTGTTAATGAATACTAATATCACGATGACAAAATAATTTTTTCATTTTTATAAAGATAGACCTGGCAATTTCAATACGTCCTTTATTCTCGTGATTTTGGTCAGCTGTGTCATTGATGAGGGTTCCCAAGTATTTGTATTCGCTTACTTTTTCGAGTTGGGTACAGCTACGGTTTGTTAGAACAGTGCGCAGGGCACAGCAGAATCTGTTGTAATCGACTCACGGCAGTTTTGGGTGTAAGATTATTTCGCATAAATATTCTGTCGCTCTGAAAACAAGTTTAGAAATTGGTTTCAAATTTATTCTCTCAAGGATTGTACATTTAAAAAAATGAATTCTCGCAAACTTAATGCAATAATTTTATTACTCCAAGAACAGGAGGAAGAAGAAGAGTTCATAACGTTAAATGTAAATAAAACAAATAAAAATGTACAGGAATTTTTTTCATGTCTTAATACACAAGATGTTTTAAAAACAGTCGAAGAAAGATTGTTTCAAAACGAGGAAAAATTTCGAGAATATTTTTAGAAAATTTAATAAATTTAGATTTTTTTTACAAAAAAATAATGCTTTTTCAACCTATTTATAATGCACCATTTTCGAGAAAAATTAATTTGTATAATAAGTCAGAAAAAGTAAACTTATAGTAATCCTACAGATTGCATAAACAGAAGAGGGAGTTATTCTATTAAAGGAATTTACAAAATAAACCATCTACAACATTGCAAAACTTGATTGCGAAAACATTAAAAAATTAAGCCTATAAACACTTAGGTAATCTTTTTTATTATTGCTTGCAAAAAATATATTTTTTCATATTTTAAAAACCGGATTTTTTCATAACTAAAGAAGGTTTTCCTACAAGAATTAGGGACAAAGTTAGTCACTTCTTTTAGTTCGTAGCTTGTTAGTTTCTAACAATTAAGAAACCTAATACGCTGCACTTTAAAGACCAAGAACTGAGGTTTTGGAGAATAAAGATTAATAAATATTGTCTTTCAAAAGGGTTGTCCACAAAACTTTAAAATGTGGAGCTCGATTTCGTTCAGCTTTGCGTAGTCAGAGGTGGTACTTTAAAATTCGCATTTATATATATATATATATATATATATATATATATATATATATATACTCTCTTAGAAAGGGCTTTAGTGACTATGTGAGTAATATATACTTATATCTTGGGTTTAGTAGTCAATATTGGCCTTTAACTAAAACTCTTTTAGGTTTGTTAAGCTTTCGAGTTATCTTTTTCAAAACTTACTAAAAATTAACATAAAAAATTAAATTAGAAAAATGAAGTTGTTATATCTTCAATAGGCTTACCCTTGTGAGGATTGTGTTTTAAAATTAGCAAAATTAATTAACATAATGACATTATTAAATTTGTTTTTCTTTTTCGTTCTGTCAAAACTTATTACTAAGGTTTACATGTATCTTTTATTTTTTATATTTATTTTAGGTTAGTTTGACAGAGGAAGCGTGTATGTTTATGCAAACCTTCATTCCAAATTTTAATATAATATGTAGAAATGTTTCGTTTGCAGTTATTAAACAAGCAACAGAGTTTATGTTACTAAGTAATTAAGAAAAAAAAAACAAAAAGAAAAATAAATTTTTTCTTATTTGAACTTGGCATAATTCCTTTAATATGCGTAACTTTTAAGAACTTTTATATTGTTATTCTTTTATTTAAAAGAAGATTACTGTATATAGCACTAAGATTTTCAATGTCTTCTCTTTTTTTTAAGGTGTTTTGTGTAGTTTTTATTAAACACATTTCTAGAAACAGTCTTTTATTGTAATTTCTTTCCCTTCTCAATATTTCTGTTTGATCATAGTTAGGCGTATGGCCCATTGTAATACAATGTTCACTAAATGCACAGGTTTGTACTTTATTCAGATTAATATTACTCTTGTAAGATGTTAATCTTTCGGACAAATTGCTGGACGTTTCTCCAATATATACTCTATTACAATTAAAACACCCTTAAATAATAAAGAAAGCTCCAATGTAGTGTACTCTCTACCCAGTAATAATTGTAATAGAGTATATATTGGAGAAACGTCCAGAAATTTATCCGGAAGATTAACATCTCACAAGAGTGACATTAATCTGAATAAAGTACAAGCCTGTGCATTAAGTGAACATTGTATTACAATGGGCCATACGCCTAACTATGATCAAACAGAAATATTGAGAAGGAAAAAAATTAAAACAAAAGACTGTTTCTAGAAATGTGTTAAATTAAAACTACACAAAACACCTTAAACAAAAGAGAAGACATTGAAAATCTAAGTGCTATATACAGTAATCTTCTTTTAAATAAAAGAATAACAATATAAAAGTTCTTAAAAGTTACGCATATTAAAGGGATTATTCCAAGTTCAAATAAGATAGAATTTATTTTTATTTGTGTTTTTTTTCTTAATTACTTAGTAACATAAACTATGTTGCTTGTTTAACAACTGCAAACGAAACATTTCTACATATTATATCAAAATTTGCAATGAAGGTTTGCATAAACATAGATACTTCCTCTGTCAAACTAACCTAAAACAAATATAAAAATAGAAGAGACATGTAAACCTTAGTAATAAGTTTTGACAGAACGAAAAAGTAAATCAAATTTAATAATGTCATTATGTTAATTAATTTTGCTAATTTTAAAACACAATCCTCACAAGGGTAAGCCTATTGAAGATATAACAACTTCATTTTTCTGATGTAATTTTTTATGTTAATTTTTAGTACGTTTTAAAAAAGAGTACAATAAACTCGAAAGCTTAACAAACCTAAAAGAGTTTTACTTAAAGGCCAATATTTACTACTAAACCCAAGATATCCGTATATATATATATATATACATATATATATATATATATATATATATATATATATATAAATATATTATATGTAATATATAATATATATAAACACATACTCTCAAAATTCCGACAATACAACAATTTGCAGGTACATAATATATTGACATCATTTGATATTATTCTGGTAATAAACAATGGCTTAGATGGCATATAATTTATATATTTAACTACTTAATACATCCCAATATTGTTTGTAGCAAGTTAAAAATATACAGTATTAAAAAAAAGAATATGAAACATAATTAAAATATATCACAAACATAAATACATATTAAAACAGAAAATGATTTATAGCATAGTCACGGTAAGCAGGTCAGTGGATGTTCTGCAATGAGTTATATACTCTTCTGAGCAGTAAAAGCAATGTTTCAGAAGATATTTTTTTCTAACTTTTTTGAAATTATTACAGCTTAGCTGTTTATTAATTTTTGGTAAAATATGGTAATAGTTTTAATTAAGGAAATTTTTATCTGAAAGACGCAATCTAGAGTGATTTGTTCGTAAGTAGTGACAGTTTCGCATATTGTGAACGTAAACATCAGACTGCTTTATAAAATTGGCCGGTTTTCTGTAAGTTTCAGTCCGAACAGTCTCTTTATTATATTAATTATTGTGTTAATTACATGCAGAGATAGCCAGATTTTACGTTTTATCAAAGTTAAGTTTTAGTTTGTTTGCAGCAAACCATGTGCTAGATTTAATAGAAATTTTCCCATAAGACATTTTTAAATCGTCATTATTTTTTTCTGATATATAACGTATGTTGTATTATTTACGAATTGCATGGATTTGTACTACTTCTTTAACTGCCGTCTCCCAATCGGAGATGGATATCATCATCACTATCTTTACTTTAGCTACCTCTGCTCTGAAAAGTTCTATAGAACTGCATTTAAATCAGTCCCTTAAATTATTTAACCATGACACTCTCCTTCTTCCTATACTTCTTCCCCCTCTTAGTTTTCCCTGTATTATCAGCCTTAGCAGTTCATATCGCTGTACCCTCATTATTTGTCCCAGATATTGTAACTTTCTTATTTTTATTTTGTTGAATATTTCGCATTTTTTGCCTATCTCTCGTAATACTTCCGTGTTAGTTTTCTTCTGTACCCATGCTATTCTAAGCATCCTCCTGTAACACCAAATTTTAAAGGACTGTAACCTATTTATGTGTTCTTGCTTTAATTTCCAGCTTTCAAGTACATATTGCAGTATCGAAAACACGTAGCATCTCAGTGCTCTTACTCTTAGTTCTAATCTAAGATCTTTGTTGCAGAGAATTGTTTTCATTTTTACAAACGCATTTCTGGCTATTTCTATCCTAGCTCTTATTTCAGTTGTTTGATCATTATTGTCTAAAATCCAGGTTCCGAGGTATTTGTATTTATCAACCCTTTCTATCGCTATATTTCCCAAATGTATGTTTGTTGGTATATTTGTTTTCTTATTTTGTTATTATCATGTATTTGGTCTTTTTTATATTCATTTTTAGTCAATATTTTTCACAGAAACTGGTTGTTTTGTTTAGCACTAATTTTAGTTGTTCAGCAAAGCTTGCCGTAATCACGCTGTCATTTGCATATATTATGTTGGTAATAGATCTTCCGTTAATTATTATTCCTTCACTTTGAGAGTGCAATGCTTCTTCAAAAATGGCTTCATTATATACATTAAATAGTAATAGGGAAATAATACATCTCTGCCTAACTCCTCTCATGATTTCAATTTCTGGACTGGGTTCGTTATCTATTACGATATGTTCTCTTTAATTCCTGTAGAGGTTTGTAATTATTCGTAAATCTTTGTGATCTATGTTTTTGGTCTGTAGAATTTGGACTAATTTTTCAATCTTACTTTGTCAAACGCTTTTTCAAAATTAACGTAACAAACATGCACATTCAGGCACCATTCAACATTCATATCCAGGCACCTTTGAGCTAACAAATTGAAAGCAAATAACGCTTTTCTGGTTCCTACTCCGTTTCTGAACCCAAACTGACTATCATCTATTCCTTCTTCCAGTTTTTTATTTATACGACCATGTATTATTTTCAGGAATAATTTAAGAATGTGACTTATTAGTGATATTGTTCTGTATTCACTGGAATATTAAGCGTTTGTATTTTTAGGGCTAGCACAAAAGGTAAAGAGTAACCATTGTTTCGGTATGTGTCCTGTTTTTTATACTGAGTTAAATAAGTTTACTATATTGTCTAAGGTTTCATCATTCATACATTTTAAGATTTCTATAGGGATTTCATCTGGACCTAATACTTTACCATTTTTGCTGTTTTTTAATGCCATTTTAATTTCCTCTTTTAATATCTTTAAAACCATATCCTATTTTACTTATATTTCTATCTGTTCTGTTCTATTGTCTTTGAACAGTTCATTGATGTATTATGTCCATCTCTTTAATTTGTCGTTAGTATTCAACACAAGTTTCCCTTTTGAATATTTCTGTATTCCCGGTTTTCTTGTTCTATTGTTGTAAGTTAATTTTTTAATTTTTTATGCGTGTTAAAACTATCATGTCTTTTCTGGTATTCTTCTATTTATGCGCATTGTTCATTTAACCATTGATTTCTCGCTTTCTTAATTCTGTATTTTATTTGTTTATTTTTTGTACATCTGATTATTTTTGTTCTTATATTAACATCACTCTTTGATTAAATCTTAAATTTCTTCCATTGCTTCTTTTTATATCTGGTTGGTATTCGATTTTTTTTTTTTAATTTTATCTATTTCTGTCTTTAATAATAACCATTTTTTCTCCGTCTCAGTATTTTGCAGAATTTTTCGTTAACATTCGTTAATCCGTTGTTGATTTCATCTGCCAGGCGTTGCCTTATGAGTTGGTTCCTTAACTTACTTGTATCGATTTTTGCATTTATTGTTCTTCGTTTTATTATTTTCATTTTGTGCCTAATTTTGGCCACTTGGTACTGGGTTGTGATCTGATCCTATGTCGGTACTTGGATAGGTTGGATTTGTACGGAGATACTAAGACCGAACCTTGTGGGACTCCATATTTTACGAATAAAAAATCAGAGAGGTGACCTTTAAATACTACCATCTGGTGTCTGCCATATAGATGAGACGTTATAAGCTTCTGTAACCCAGAAGAAGTATTAAACTGTTGAAATATTTGACTCCTTTCAACAACTTTATGCTCAGAGTCAATAAATAAAAATTAAGATCGATGGTCAGAAAAACAAAGTTCAAATTTACCCACTATATTTGAGAAAAATTCGTCAATATGTTATTGATGCAACTTTTGAACTTTGATATGGTTCTAGTATAATCGTTTATAGTTACTTTTAGATCAGAACATTTTAAATATCAAAAGAAGGGCTGGTTCAATATTAAAATTTATAATAAAATCAAAACCTGTTTCGGTTTGGAGATCTTTAAACCAATATGATCAAAAAATATTTTTTGGCGTTTGATGTATGAGTAAATTTTTTGTCAGCACGATTTTTCCAATACACTAGTGGCCAAAATTCTGGAAACTTTTTAAAAATTTTAGTTTTATTATCAGCATTCCCCTTTTTCACAAGACTTATGTTATTTATATATGCTTCTACTTAATATTTAACATCTATTTTAAGGAAGAAAATCCTCTAAAATTTCAAAATAAATAAAACAACAGATGTTAGTTATTAGTAGATATATTTAAAAAAAGTGGTACAAGGATTATTATCACCAAAATTAGTATTTGGTAGGATAACTTTTGCTTTTTAGGACAGACTGCCCCAGTGACCGTAGTACACTGGGGCAAAAGGTCTTCTCCCGGTCGGCTGCGAACAAACTTCACTCCGTCACTCCCAAATATCGAGATTTTGCTTTCATCACTCCAAATTAGTTTACTCCATTTTTCTTCTGTCCACCCTCTCTGTGCCAAAGCCCACTCAATGCGTTTTTGCCTCTGTTTTTGGTTCAGGAACAGCTTCTTTCTATATATTCGTGCTCGCAATCCATTTTCGCACAACTTTCTTCTGATAGTGTGGTCCGATATTTGTACTACAGTTGATTTGACAATACCGATAATATCTTTTGCGGATCTGCCACGATCTTCTAAAGAAAGTCGGCAAAATCTACGCACATCGTAGTGACTAACTTTAGGTTTTCTGCCAGATCTTTTTGCTGATTTTGTCGTTTCACGTTTGCAAACTTTCATTACACCTTATTATGTGGCACCACAACCCAATTTTTTTGCTATTTCTTGATAAGTGTAACCATCTTCTCGAAGGATAATTGCTTTGGCTATCTTTCCTGGCAATCAGTCAACACGTTTTGGGTTAATGGTTGCCCTTTTTGGTTGAACCGACGCTGATGAATTCCTTTCCAACAATTAAACAATATTACCTTAGTAACAACTACCTGATGTCACTAATAAACACTAGAAGCCGCACGAAACAAACCCTGACGCAATACAGTATTGCCAATATTGTCATTTAAAAATTTTCGGCGTTTCGCTTGAATCTGGTTCCATATTTTATTACATAATGATATTAATAAAAAAAGAGTAAGAAATACATAAAATATTATGCAGGAATATAAAATAATAAAATAAAAATATAATTGTAATGGTAAACTATATAAATCATGAGACGAGTCTTACTAAAAAAACGATAATTTTTGTAAAGTCTCCAGAATTTTGGCCACTAGTGTATACATAGAGATATTGGAGTACTATTGCATTTTAATGTTTATTTTTAATGTATACTATAGGGTAGTCTGTGTTTAATATTAATTAATGCAATACCTTTGTAATAATTGGTTTGTTGTTTTATGTCTACTAATGAATAATAATTATTCTTTACAATAGTAATATTGTGAACAGATACTTTCAGTTATATTTCCAATTTACGACAAATCCTCTATAAAATCATTTGGAAAAGCTAAGAATATGCAGAGACTGAAGTATATTTTTCTTGGAAACCGGTCCTCGTGAGTATTTGAGAACTCCTGTTAGAGTCCCTTGTGTCAAATTCCGAAAACACTTTCTGCTCCACCCGCCTTTCTTCGCTTCCTGCACATAAACGCCACAAATATTCCTCTTCTATTTAAATTTAAATGTTTGTTGAAGGTAATAGAACTCTGTAAGGATATGAATTAAGGTCACGTTTAAGAAGACGGAGAAATATTTAATAAAGGTAACTCCACTACGCATATTTTATCCACTTTGCTATGCTTGCTTGACAAGGTATTTTTTAAGTTATCGATGAAAATGAAAAACGTTCTTACTCTTATGTTATTTCTCTGTTAATTATGTCAAATAAAATATTTTTATATTTAAAATACCATTAACTTTGAAACCATTTTCATGTGGCATTTATGTGTTAGAGAAAATACTAGAAAAGAACGGAGGCCTGAAATGTTTAAGTTAAAACTTAGGAAAGACTATAATAATCTCATTAAAGGATCTATCTATCTAATTAGCCTTCTTCGGTCCATCTTTGGACATAAACCTCCCCAATCCTTTTCCATTCTTCTCTGTCTATCGCTACAGTCATCCACCTAGAGCCCACGTGCTCCTTGATATCATCTGCCCATCTCATTTGGGGCCTTTCTCTGCTTTGTTTATATTTCCACGGTATCCAACTTATAAGAATTTTGTTCCATCGGTCTACTTTTTGTCTTATATTGTGTCCGGCAAATCTCCATTTCAATTTTGCAACTTTTTGTCTAACATCCCTCACTTTTGATTTCTCTTTTATCCACTCGTTTCTCTTTTTCTCCAGTAGTCTATGTGCAACATCTGTCTTTCCATTGCTTTTTGGGTTTTTATGATTTTGTCCATGTTTGATTTTGTAAATGTCCACGTTTTGGAATCGTAAGTAAGAACAGGGAGTGCGCATTGATTGTATACTTTGGTTCTAAGATGCTGCGGATATCTTTTGTCTTTAAGAATGTAGCTTAGTTTGCCAAATGCCGCTCATGCCAGTCTAACTTGTCTCTTTATCTCTGCTGTTTGGTTCTCTTTTGTTAAGTTTTATAGTTTGACCAAGATATATATAATTCTGAACTTGTTCTATTTCATCTTGTCCGATTCTCATTGTGATGTCTTCATCTGTATTTGTTATGGTTTTGGTCTTGCTGTAATTCATATTAATTTTTTTTCTATCTATTCTATCTTTTCAGCTTCTACGTCCAGTTCTTTCATCATTTCAAATAATTCTTCTTTTTTATCAGTTATCAATACGATATCATCAGCGTACCTAAGATGGTTCAAGCGTTGTCCACAAATTTTTATACCTTTTTTTCCCATTCTAATCTTTTAAAAGTATCTTCAAGAGCCTGATTGAAAAGTTTCGGTAATATTGTATCACCCTGTCTCACTCCTCTATTTATTTGTATTGATTTTGTTCCTTCATACACTTTAATTGTTGTTTTGGCTTCCTTATATATATTGGCTATTAGTTCCGTATATCTGTGGTCAATTCTGCTGTTAATCAATGTTCGACTCTGTCGAAAGCCTTTTCGAAATCTATGAACGCCATATATGAGGAATGTGGTATTTATTTGCTCATTCTATAAGTATTTTCATACTTGGCAAATGGTCACTGGTGCTGAATCCCTTTCTAAAACCAGCTTGTTCTTTCGACTGGTATCCATCGAATTTTGTCATCAATCTCTTGAGCGTAAAAAAATGTTTATCTTTTATCCTATTATTTATTCTTTATTATCTGTTATTCTCTTTGAATATTGTTGTTCCAAGATACTTAAATCCCCTGACATGCCCAAAGTTAAAGTACTTGATCGTAATCGTGTTCCTATCTCTCTTGTCGTTTCCTCATTGCTGAGGATCGTGATTCCCTACAATGCGGGCTGTCAATTCTCTCCTGTTCCTATACTATCTCTGTTTCGGTTATTGCGGCTCACATACATATATTTCGTTCTGCTCCTAGCTTTGTTTCTTGTTTATATATTGTTCTATTCCTGTATATGTGTTAGCCTTATTTGTATATCGTTTTGAAATTTCTTCTTGATCTCATTGTCCTGCAGAATTTTGGAATATTATTTTGTTGTTGGCGTATTTGTGTGGGTTTTTTAAGATCTCATTCTTGTTGTCACTTTGTTCTCTTAATCGTTATTACCAGATAATGATTCATGTCTCCATCCGCCCCTCTTACGCTGTTTACGTTCAGGTAGTTACTATACTACCCCTCGTGGCATGTACCAGAACATGATCGGTCGGATTTCTTGTGACCGTTGGAGATCGACGTTTCTTTGCAAATTTAATTTTACAGGGGTTTAAAAGGGGATAATTTCCGGAAATTTCAAACCAGTGGGTTGGGTTTATATTAGTCAAACTATACTTAATAGTATTAAATTATATGGCAGTATGACGATAAAATTGGATTACCAACCGAAAATAAGTCCCTACTTGAAAAAATAATTTCCTAAATTGCCACACTGAAACGAAATGCCACGATGAAAACGGATTTCCTTACCTGGAAAAGGATAAATATCTGGACGGATAATTTCTTTACTTCCAAAAAGATAGCAGAAAAATTTCGAAAGAAGGCTACTAGTACCTATTATTGGAATAATAAACCGAGCAAGAAAAGACATTCGGCCGTCAATAAAAATAACAAGATCGAATGTGCAAAACAAGAATTTTCAAACACGATGACTTGATGTTAACGGTGTACTAGAGAAAAAAGAACAAAAATGTTATAGTGCTGAGTTCTCTACACTCAATTAATATTGAAATAGGTACAGTGGTCATATTCCATTTCACTTGAGATTAATTTTTAACCATGACGATATTGAAATTCTTAGAAGGAATAAATAAATATATATAACTACACTTCTAGGGGTAGGAGCCATCTGATACCTGCATACATAATTTGGATATTATCAAACAATTCAGAACAAGCTATTACCAAAGTCGGTCGCAAAATCTCGTAAGCTAACCTCGCTAGCTCGCAAATACTCGCTTCGTTTATTAATATTGTAGCGTTTTTTTATTTAAAGTGTATAGAAAAGATTTCTGTGTTACGCTCCTGTTGTTTTTACCAGAGAAAACAATCGAAATAATATTTCAAGTTTTTTTGACGAGATTTTTAAATGCGTATTAACGTTGGAAATATGTTTTTATCTCTGTGTTGCAATGTTAGGTGAAACAAACAGTTTTTTGTCGCCAAAGAGGTGTTATGTTACATGAATTCCCCCTAATATTCCAGTTAACAAAAAGTTGTTTTTCGTTATTAGAATGAGAGTCAAAAAGAATATTTGTTTATTTAGGATACCAATACTGGCGTCTAAAAACGCAATAAAGGAATATTTAAAAGGTTTTTTTGTCGATACGAGCGAGGGGATATTGTTTTGGTTCTTGAGTTTGTGGGGACAGGTTAGCTGCAAGACGGAAGGGAAATTTTTAGCTAGTTTCTTGTAAAATGTAACGAAGCAAGAGAAGTCGAGATTTGAGTTCCAAACGGGGCAGACATGGACAATTGAGACCAAGATTTGATTTGAAAAGGAGTCGAGATTTAAGTTCCAAGCGGCGAAGACATGTGGGAATGGAGTAAAAGATTTGAGAGGAAGTGATGAATAATTGCTCGCAGCGAAAGGTCGTTTTAATTATGATGTGGTAAACCGGCATTCATTCGCCAAAATGGTGGAATTTTCATTCTAAGTAATATGTCGTTTCTGAAAGAGTGACCAGTAACCACTGTTTTTATTTTGGCTGAAGATTTATGATGTTTGAGCAGTGAACAAGTTTAGTTCCTGTTTGTTTTTCGTTTTTTTGAGAAATCCAGTTCCTTCCCGAGATGCCCTTTTCACCTCATGTAGAATAATATTGGAGCAGTTTTGATTTGGATGTGCCAGTTTCAGCTTCCAATAAAGCTTTCCGTTGATGTGCAGTTAGATACCCCGCAGAAGTTAGCCAGTTGTTCAAAAGTTTAAGTTAAGATGTGTGAACTGAGGTAACATTTACGTTATTAATTTTTAAAGTAAAAATAGACATTTTCTTTTAAAAAGACAAAATTTGCTTTCTTTTATAAATTATTTTTTAAATTATTTACTAGGAACCGTTTCGAAGAGTTTTGTAACCTTTTGTAAACAGATATGTAAGTTTTTTTTATTTGTATTTGACAGCTAATTTTATTTAATATGCCTTTGTATAAGCTGTATTTTTAAAAACTGTTTGGTGAGACAAAAATAAATGTTTAATTTGTTTCTCTGATCTATTTTGAGTTTTATTTGAAAAAGATATTTTTTTTTCTATATTTTTGATGTTATACAATTATTTCCCTAGTTACAACTAGTGGTTGTAATAGGTATAATTGGGCACCTCAAGTGGCGCCCTATATTAAATTTCTTGAGGTGTTTCCGTTAATTTTCATTCTGTTTGTCCCAAGAGATTTGTATAAGTACCCCTTTATTTCTTTTTTTTGTAGTTGCCCAATCCAACCCCCAATATCTTCAACTTATCCACGACCCAGCTCTCCAACAACCAACTGAGTGTCGTATGCACTAATTTCGATTATTTTGTTTGCCCAATCTTGTCCCCCATATTCTTACCCTGTGGTAAGCAAAATAGTCGTTACAATATATTATATGTATTTGTAACTAAGTAGTTACGCTCGCATCGCATAATTCATAAAAACTATTAAGCCAATCATTTATAGTAACCAGTGTTTCCTAAAACCGCAGTATAGTTTTCATATAAACAGTTAATCTATTTAAACCAGCAATGTTGCCAGTAGTTCGCTTTAAACATAGAAACAACATTTCGCTAAGCAATTGTACTTGTTATTGTATGTAACAGTAAAAATAACGTCAGTGAAAAGTGTAGTGAATCGCATATCACAGTGTTGTCGGGTAGATTTGAGAAATTGCTATGTAATCTAAGCATTAAATATAAGTTAGTGCTTAATTCTGTTTTCATTCCAGCCCCAGGCTGATGGTCCTTCGGCCTTCTATATTTTAAATAAGGTAATATTCAACCATACAGACAAAAAGAAGAAACCGGAAACCATTACTTGCTAAAACCCCACAAAATACGGAAAAGACGTTGTAGGTCAGATGGTCATAGAGTATTTAACCAAATCAGAAGAAGATCACTGTTGTTAGTTTTTTTTAATATTTTAGATCATCATCATCATTCACATCCAGCCATTGTTTATCACGTCCACTGCAGTATAATGGCCTCCCTTTAACTTCTTCATTTTTTGCGATTTAGTGCTCTTTGTTGCCAATTTTTCGTGATACGCCTGATGTCGTCAGCCCAAGTGGTCGTCCTCTGCTCTTGGCCTCCAATGTGTAATTTTGCTCTTTCATCGTGAGTCATGCATTCTCGCTACATAACCTGCCTAATTCCATTTTAGTTCCGCTGTGCGTTCCACAACATCAGCAATACTCGTCCTTCTTTACAGATCTTCGTTTCTTATTCGGTCCCGCAACCTTACTCCCAGCATAGATCGTTCCATTGGTCTCTGTGCCACTCACAATTTTAAAGCATTAAGCTTGGTTAAAGTCATAGTTTTCGCCCCATAGGTCATGACCGGTAATACACATTGGTCAAATACTTTTCTTTTGATGCTTATTGGTATGTTGGCCCAAAGTGTGTCTCGAAGTTTTCCAAAGGCTGCCCACGCTAAGTAATTTTTCTTTGGATTCCACATGTTTGGTTATCCCTGCCGATTCTTATTTCGTGACCCAAATACGTATTTTTCTCCACCAGTTCTACCACTTTGTTTTAAATAGTTAAATGGGGTTTGGGAACCATATTTGTCATAAACTTAGTTTTGGACAAATTTATTCTGAGACCCACGTTTAAAGATACAAAGTCCAATTCATTTAACATATCTGTGGCTTCTCGTAAATTATCTGTGAAAAGGACAATGTCATCTGCGAAACGGAGGTGTTTAAGTTTTTCGCCATCTATTGTTACTCCTCTGTGGTCAAATTGACCATCTTAAAGGCATATCATATTTTAGATATGTCATGAATAAATGCTTGGATTGTATACGTAAGGAAGTTACTGGAAGCCACATATCTAAGAAAAATTTCCTACTTCAGTTTGCAGGTTTGCTACAAAATTATATGACTAAGGGCAGAACAACATCAACGGATACAAATCTAAGGGGTACAACAAAACAACTAAACAATAAAAGTAAGGCAATGCCAAACAGAAAACTGCAACAAAAATTAAACATGTGAAATTTGTCATATTGGGACCGTGCAAGTTCGGAACAGTGACAGCTGGTGCCGCAAATCAGCAAAATTTACTGCGCTTTCATGTTAGATCGAGGTTACCGGATAACTGTCAAGGACGTAGCCCCAAAAAAGAATAAGAAGAAAAAGTCAGATTGAGGTTATGTCGGTATGTTATTAAAAGGTAAACGTTGTATTGTGTTATGTAGTATAAATACAAATAAATATATTATTAAATTACAGCATTACTGTTAATATGGATGCAATAATAAAAACTGGATTTGAGAAAGTAAATCACCAAATAACTTTTCAACCAAGCACTGAGTCAATGGGAAAAGCTTTAGTAGTGGCAAATGTCAAAAAAGAATGGAAGAATTAATAAAAATAAATTACCATAAATAATGCTAATGCATAAATGTATAAATTAACAGGTTAAGCCCATGATAACAAAGAGGCTAACACCTAAACTTGATTTCTCTCAGCCCAAAGAACAGGCAGAATTCAGGGCAGGATATGGCACAAATGACCATTTGCATTACATAAAGATCTTAAAAGTGCATCGAGTACAACATACCACTGGTTCTTGCATTTGTCGATTACGAGAAGGCTTTTGATTCTGTAGAGTTTGAAACAATACTGGAAGCCCTAAATCAAAGCCGAATAGATTACAGGTACACGACACTAATCAAAAACATCTATCAGAACGCTACATTAAGTATACGACTGCACGAAGACACAGACAAATTCAGCTTAGGTCAGGGAGTTAGACAAGGAGACAATATTTCACCAAAATTGTTCACGGAAGCTCTAGAGTCAATATTTAAGGGTACTCAATGGCAAGATATGGGCATCAATATAGATGGAGAAAGATTAAATCACCTAAGGTTTGCAGATGATATTGTATTAATCACAGATAACTTACAAGGTACAGTTTATATGATGCATTCGCTTAAAAGTCTGTCTGAAAGAGCAGGATTAAAGATAAACTTTGAGAAAACTAAAATTATAACAAATCTCGTAATGAGTGGAAATAGAACTATTGACAATAATAGCATACAACAAACAGACACTTACAAATATCTGGGACACGAAATCAAAATAAGCAGAGACAATAAAACACATGAAATACAGAGGCGAATAGGTCTAACATGGGCAGCATTTGGCAAATTAAGCCATATTCTAAAAAGCTCAGTTCCCATGTTTCTCAAGCGAAAGGTTTATAACCAATGTGTTTTACCTGTACAAACTTATGGAGCAGAGACTTTAACACTCACGCAAAAATCTGCGAATAAACTTAGAGTTACACAACGAGCCATGGAACGTGCAATGCTGAACGTGAGCCTTCGAGACCACATAACAAACCAACAAATCAGGCGAAGATCAGGAGTTCAAGACGTCATCGAAAGAACCACGACGCTTGAGTGGAACTGGGCAGGGCATTTAGCCAGAACACAAGATGGACGGTGGACAAGACGTATTATGGAATGGAGGCCCAGAAATTATAAAAGAAGCCGAGGACGACCACCGACTAGATGGACCGATGACATTAAACGTGTAGCGGGAAACTGGCTACAAGCGGCCCAGTGTAGAGAACACTGGAAAGAACTGAGGGAGGCCTATGTACAGCAGTGGACGCGATTGGCTAATTGATGATTGATGAAGCCCATGATATCATCATATTGGTTTGAACAATTAATTCTTTCCCTGTAAACTATTGGACAGCTAATATATCTTAATGCATCTTCAGAAAAACTTGAACTTGATGCATTTTTGAAAACTTTAAAACTTACTGTTTATTTATTTACAGTAAATTTTACTGTTTGTATTTTGAGAACGATTTCCGAAGTGGAAATTGAAACGTCAATAAACGTATTTTTTTCTTTAATTCTGGCTTATTCCCAGTTAAATAGTAATTAATGACATATGACAATTGACAATATGAATTTATGAAATCTATGAAATGTGCAGTAAAAAATGCAAGATTTCTCCGCTACTCGCGCACGATCGTTTCTCTTATCATATCCAAGTACTTGCACGTCGCCAAAATATAAAAAATTTGTGTATGGGTCGTGGACAAGAAATTTTGCTTCTGCATAAATTGTGCTTAAATAGTTAAATAATTGGTTTAAATTAACTAAATATGTCTTTTATTAGTAAGTATTAACTAAATATAGCTTTTTTCAAGTAAAAATAAAAACAAAAACGACTAGCAATATAAAATTCTAATAGCCGTCATTTTGACCGCTCTCGTTCTTTTAGATATGCTGGTGCTTCTACTTTTTCTATAATGTAAATTAATTTACTAAAGAAAATATAAATTAGTCTTCTACTAGTAAATTATAAAGACTATTACCGAGTCTAGACAAGCAGAAACACTGAATAAATTTTTTCATGTTACCATTTTTCCACACGTCTTTTTTGTAGAATCCAGTAGGCAGAGTAATTAAAACAATCGCTTAATCCGTTTCATCAAGGGCTCGGTCTACACTAAAAGTAATAGCGACAGTAACGCCCTTTGTTGGCATTAGCCATATGTTCTTTTCCTGGAATGCGGATTAACGTTGAACTTTATTTACTGTCAGAAAGATAAGTCTGGTTTAAAGGGTTGAAGTATTGTTGATTTACGTTGAGTTGTCTTTTTGAACCAGCGGCATTTTGTAGAGTGATTTAATTATGGGATATGTCGGGAGAGTTTGGTATTAATTGGATTAAGTACACACAGTTAGCTTTTATGCAAATATTTGGATTAAAACTGTGTCTGTTAAAAGAATCGGATATCGGTAATATCGTTTGGTTTTAGTCTATTGAGTTTAGTTGATTTATGTACTTTAGTCTATTGAGTCCATTCAGCCAATTTAATACCATTCATTATAACACAAATTTAATAATAAATTCTAAAAAATATTAGAAATTGACTTCTTCGGACAACAGAAACAAGTATGGCACTTTATAAAACAACAAAGAAAAGGGATAAGAAAATAGTGGAAAGAACATACAAAAATGAGGATATTTGGATGACTTTTTCTACAAAAATGTTTAAATTCTCGTTACTTTTACATTTCTAGTAAAATATATTTTTGATCTAACAATAAAACACTAAAAACTATTGTTTTTAACACTTCCACAAAATTTATTTTAAATTATTATCGCTATAGCTATTTCGGCCAAAATGCCTTAACGGCACTCTGGCGAAATAGCTGTGCTGTAGTGATTATAATTTAAAATAAATTTTATCTCACCCTAATGATTAATCATACTAAATAGCCTTAATGATTAATTAAAGAAATAATATTCCTCTAATGTTTTCTTACATTGTTAGTTTTTGCATTTTAAATAACTTTTAGTTGTTTCCATCTCATTTACTTTCTGTTCCTGTTCTGTTTCTGCACGTAACGAACGTGCTCATATATATTTACATTTTAATAAGTTTATACATTATCAAAAAATGTTTATTTTAATATCAAATTTATTTATGTGTGAAATCTTTTAAGTTTCTGTAAGTATTGTAAATCTAAGTGTACGTCAGTTTTTTGAAATGTTTGTTTTTTACAGTTACTCCTGATGAAGCTTTTAAATAAAGAGCAAAATATTGAGTTTTAGAAAAAACAAAGATTTTTATTTAATATAGACCACATACCCGATATATCCAACATACTGATAAATTGTTTTTTGGTCGAAATAATCACGTTAAATATATATATATATATATATATATATATATATATATATATGTATATATATATATATTTATATATATATATATATATATATATATATATATATATATATATATATATATATATATTGTTATTATATTTAAAATCAAGAAAATATCGGTTTGTTTAAAAATATTTCAAAGTTCCAAAAAATTAAAATAATTCAGATAAGTAGGATAATAACCAACAAACATTTCGAAGAATGAAAGTCTTTTAATTTTGGATTACCTGTATTTAACAAAACGTAAGATATGCATAAATTATTTTCTTTGTTAAAATATATTTGTATGACATGAATAAGCTTATGTGAAATAAAAGACAATTGAACCGGGTTTTCCAAATACATTAGTGCAGTTGATTAGGACAATAGAATAGATTTTAGAAAGATAGGTTTTTGTTAGTTTTTAAGAATTGTAGAAAAATATTATTTGTAAATAAGTTTTAGGAAATTTTATAATTATAGGTAAAAATTTGTTTGTTATCGAAATGAAGAAATGGGGATGGATGACGCGTTTTGATTGGATGAAATTGAAAAAGGTGGGATGATTGGTTGGAGAATGAGACGTTAGTTTTTTTGGAAGAAAGAAAAGATAGTCAGTTGGTTTCCAAGGGTAGAAGGCGAACGGCCGTTGTTCTCGGGTAGTTTCCCAGAGGTAGGAAGCAGTAGCAGTGAAAGTTTGTGAGTTTTCGTGTAGTTAGTGTATCTGACAGAAGCTGATCCAGTAAAAGATTGTAAGTTATATTTTCTACTTATATTCCAAAAGTCACTGTTCAGGCCAACGAGAGATTCAGTTTATCATAAAGAAAATATATTCCAAGAGTCAGTTTTTACTCAGGCCAACGAGAGATTCAGTTTATTGAGAGAAGAAGAAGCTAGCATAATTTGAACGATTCGTGTATTTGAAGGAGATCATTAAGGACGATAAACTTGCAATAATTTGTTGTAAGATTGCTGATTACCTAGGGAGCGGCTACGAGTAAATAGTATAGTCTACAAGGAACAAGAATTTGGACCACTCATCATCAGAGAGAGATAGTTTGTTTTCTGCAATTTTTTCTTTTATTGATAACACAATTTTTACACTTAATTAAAAAAGGATATAAATATTTTGATTAGGAGATTTATTTGGATTTTGAGATTTCAACTAATATTGTTTGTACCATTAATTTTGAAGGTTCACGTACGTAGAACAATATTTTGAAAATCATTATATGAGATTTTGTTTCTTGAAAACATTTGAGTGTGAATTTTATTTCATTATTTTATTTCAATAAAAATATAACGTTAGATCCTATATGTTTTTTTTATTATTCCGGTATTCTTTGGACCTTACCTTTTACATGTAATAGCATAGATATTGAAGCACGAATTTAACCCTGAGATAAGAGAATTAAAAAGTGTGATAGAGTCATAATCATATCATTTAAATAATTTTAATTAATTAATTAATTAGTTAATTAATTGCTTGGCGCACCAAGACTTTAAATATCACAATAACTGGCTTCCAAAACATGGGGCTTGAAAATATCGCAGCTTTACATTTGAAGGAAGAGAAAGAGATCTGGAATAAGTACAGGTGATCCAGAGATAAAAACATATAAAATTGAGGGAATTATAATTGACATCACATTATCTAGCTACAGAAAGCTCAAATCAGAAGGAGGTGATTAAGTAAATAAAGCAAACAGATCTGCAGGTAGGCTGAATGAAACAATATGGAGAAATAAAAATAACGAAAAGGAAATGAAAGGAAGAATTTACAAAACAGTCAATAAACTACTAATAACATATTATTAGTTTGCAGAAACAAGACCTGACACAGAGAGAACAAAAATGATGTTAGAAATACCAAAGATGTAACTACTGAGAAAAATTTATGGTTAAACACTATGGGACAGAGCTAGAAATACAGATATACGTCGTAGACGCAAAGTGGAGAACATAAAAATTTGATCAAGAAATAGAAAAGTAGAATGGAACGATCATATAAGCCAAATGATAACAAATAGAGTAGTAGAGATGACAAGAGACATTTTCTCAATATGAAGACAATTATTAGAATGTCCACGAAAATGACGGAATGACAATTTACTGGAGGAATATTGACAAACAAAGTCAGAGAAAAGTTTCTCTTTAACCATCAATGCTTATTTAACTATATTCAAAAAATTGATTTATGTTGAATAAAATCCCAAGATTGTTTTAATTCGATGTGTAGTTTTAGAACACTCTGTATAAGGCCCGTTCTGTATTCCTTTTCATATTGTTGATTGAAATTCGTTAATCTTAAAATTTAAATGTCGAAATTTGTTGTTAAATATTTAAGAAAATCGATGTAAATCTTTGTTCGCATGGGAGAAATTGTCGAATTCAAATACAAAAGGCATCCAGCGACGAGCAATTTGCATGATGAGCCATGTAGATGTGTTTTAATATGTTGTTGAGATTCCCTTTGTATTGTAAATCTCGGAAAACGCCTATCGTGTGACGCGACTTTCTACCTCATTGTTGGTTTTTGCAGTAGGCGAGATGGTTCCACGAAAACGAATGAATTTAGGATTCAGAGGTGTTTTTGGGGAATAAATGATGCTAAATTGGAAAACGGCGGGTTGAAAATGAGAAAATTTAGACAATGAGATTCGGTTGTGCGGATAAAGTTATTATCCGTAAATATGTACGTATATATATATATATATATATATATATCAATATATGTATATTTATATATATTATTGTATATAAATATATATATATATATATATATATATATATATATATATATATATATATATATATATATATATATATATATATATATATGAAACTTAGAGCTAAGATTAATATTATTACTACAATTAATATCAAACTCACCAGTCTTCCGGGTTGAACCGCGTCGATATCCATGTTGCCGAGCTTTCGGCATCCTCTCTGATGCCTTCCTCAGGGCTTCCGAGGTCTCAGTCTCCCGAGCCCCCAGACACTACTACACTGTTCACTGATCACTGCGCTATCAGTGATCGTAAAAGTTGATATCTGATATCTGATTGTTTACTGTCATTAGTATATAATTATTTTTATATGGGCGTATCATTGGTGTTTTCGAAAAAGGGTAAGGTGGAGATATGTTATGACTTTAAGGGCTTTTTATGATGTTATATTATTATTGTTTAAATCAGATTGAAATATATTTTATTTAAGTTTTGTGTATCTATTTTGTCATTTATTGCGTTGGAGTTTCTTTTTATTTCTATTGATTCGTATATCTCCCTTCTTTTTGTTTTATTCGGTTTTCAAAATTTTGATGTTTTCAAAATCAAATTTATGCTTCTTCCCGCTTTCATGTTTTGTGAGCGCAGTGATATTGTTCTTGTCATATTTGTGAGGACGAATTCTGGATTGAAGTGAGTGAAGGGATTGGATTGAGTGAATTCAATAAAGGATTAATTATCATTTTATACATACTTTAATAAAACTAATAGAGGGCGGCACATATGTCACATGTGTGGCATAAATTTGCGCTTTTTTTTACGTTGACTATATTTATGTTAAAAAGTATTAAAGATACATTATTTTTACAAAGAAAAGGTAAAAATATACTTAAAAATAGTAAGTTGCATTAAGATGCCCGAGAAAATAGTTTCAGAATAATATTTGTCTAGACTGTGTCAAACTTGTAATAATATAATAATAATGAACTTTGCCCACTATTGTGTAAATTGAAAAATGAATCTAGTATCTCCATTGAAATCCAAAACTACGTTTTAATTAATATTCGTATAAACTTAAATTTGTATCCGGTTATGTTGCGTACATGGCGAAAATTAGTTTCAAATTAATTTATCTCTACGCTGTGGTGTATTTAGGAAGTGCAACAGCCGCAATTTGCTTTATTAATTAGTAAACTAAGAGAATTTCAAATTTGGAATGGCTGCTTAATTTCTCCGTAATGTATAAGGTGTATGATAAATCTGTTTGAAAGACTAAATTGGTTTGCAATAATAATATTTGATATATTGAGTCATCAACTTTTGTGCCGTTTTGAGGTCATTTTGTGCCCTTTTAGAGAGTTAAAAAAGTTATTGACAAAAATAGGATCTAGCTGTATACATCCCATTTTAAAAATAGTTACAAATAAATAGATCTTCCATAACACTGTACTGCATTAAAAATATGCTTTTTTAACAAAAGACTTTATGTACTTTATTTTAAAATTTAAATTCGCTACATTTCTTCGTTACAAAATTAGAAAGTTATTTATGTTTTATATATTATTTATAAAGTTCCACCAAATTTAAATTAAAAGCATAACTAGTTCGAAATATTGTATGTTTTGAAAGAGGTATAAAAAGATCAACTTATTGTAGCCGAATTTTAATTAATCGACTCTTTACATCTAATACAGGGTAAATCAAAATACAAACTTATTTTTTGCTCAGTATTTTTAACAGTCTTTAGCATTTCTCTGTCGACTGTCTGTCTTTGTTGACGCTCCTTAATACTTCTTTATTAGTTTTTCTTACTGTTCAAGGTATCTTCAGCGTTCGTCTATGAACCTACATTTCCAATGCTTTAAGTTTGTTCATGATCGATACTTTTAGCGTCCACACTTCTGCACTATACAAAAGTACAGACCAAACATAACACTTAACCATTCTTTGCCTTAGTTCTAAACTAAGATGGTTATTGCAAAGAAATGACTTCATTTTCATACAAGTAGTTTTAGTCATTGCTATTCTACGTTTTACTTCTATGTCTGGATCTAGTTGGTCCGTTATTACAGTTCCCAAATATGTCATTTTGTGAACTTTATCAACTTGGACTCCGTTCCATTGAAGCTTTGCATCGGGATGTGGGTCACGACTAAACACTAAAAATTTGGTTTCGTTTAAGTTTATTTTAATGCCCATTTCCTCTCCTACCTCGTGAATACGATCAAGCAGAATTTGAAGACCCTCATTATTATCTGATAGAATTACTGTATCGTCTGCATATCTAATCGCATTAAGTAGTTCTCCGTTAATTTTTATTTCATATGGTTGTCTCTCAAGTGCCCTTTTAAATAGCTGGTCCGAGTAAACATTAAACAATGTTGGCGACAAAATGTAACTTTGTCTGACTCCTAGTTGTATGGAGATTTTATCGGTGTAGTTATCTCCATTTTTTACGATAGCAGTTTGATTCCAGTACACATTTTTAATGACACGAATATCCTTTCATCCTTTTCATCGTCATCTATTCCGATATTTTTTAGTATTTGCATTAATTTTATAAGCTGTAGTTTATCGAATGCCTTTTCGAAGTCCACGAAACATGCAAATACATATTTTCTTTGATCACGGAATTTTTGTAATATGATGTTAAGCCCAAAAGTGCCTTCCTGGTTCCCATAGCATTTCTAAAACGAAATTGGGTATCTTCAAGATCTTCTTCGCATTTGCGTCTAATTCTGTTGTGAAGTATTCTGAGGAAAATTTTAAGAGGGTGGCTCATTAGGATAATTAATCGACATTCTGAGCATTTTCTCGCATTGTGTTTTTTAGGTATTGCGATAAAGATGTATCATCTGGACCACAAGCTTTTCTAATTTTAGCCATTATTTATAGCATGTTCTACTTCGCATTGCATAATTTCTGCGCCATCAGTACAGTTTTGGTAGAATTCGACAATATTATTTCTGTCATCTTCAAACAATTCTGATATATACAGCTGCCATTTTTTTCTTATTTCTTGCTCATTTACAATAATTTTGTTATTAGTGTCAACAAGTACAGAGGGAACTCATTTTTCAAATATATTACTCATTTCTTTCAGTTTTTTGTGCACATTAAATAAGTCGTGTTTAGATATTACATCCTCTATTTCGTCGCACCTTTCTCTCATCCATTTTTCTTTGGCTAATTTGATCTCCTTTTAAATGCACCACTCTGTAATTTATATCACCATCAAAAATTTAAGTCAATGTATTTTAGGCTGTTTTAAGTATATCTTATGCCCATACTTCATAGTCTTAAAGATATTTTAAATTGTATTAGAAAAATGAGTATTTCATGAATTAAATTTATTATTTTTATTTACTTTAGTATTTACCAAAATCGTATGCTTATAAAATTAAATAATGAAATTATAGTTGTCATTGTATCATCATCATCATCATTCAATCTTCGCTTATCCACTGCTGGACATAGTTCTCCCTCATAATTTTCTATTTATTTCGATCTTGTGCTCTTGCATCCAATTCATATGACAACGTTCTAGATCGTCAGTCCAATGTGTTGGTGGACGACCTCTGCTTCGGTAGGCATCATCCCTTGGTGTCCATTCCAGTATCCGCTTTGTTTACCTATTATTTCCCATTCGAGCCACGTGACCTGCCCAGTTCCATTTCAGTGTTGCTACTCTCTCTACTGCTTCAGCCACTCCTGTTCTTTGTCGTAGCTGGCGATTTGGAATCTTGTCTCGTAGTGAAACGCCCAATATAGCACGCTCCATCGCCCTTTGACACACACTGATGTCATTAGTGTCATTGTATAAGGTGTTAGAAATAAACCTCTATACCCTTAATAGAGGCCTGAAGACCAATTTCAAATAATCTACTTACGTTTGTAATCATTTGCGGCGCAATATTATTAAATGCGTTTTTAATTCTAACCTTCATGTCATCGATTGTTGTTGGGGATTGTCGACTGTACTTAATTTTGGTGATCTAGCTGGCCAATGTATTGGTTCTTCCATTTTCATTATATCTCTTAGATAATTGCTTATTTAATTCAGCTTGGATAAGTGAGTTATGATGAGAAGAAATTCCATCATGTAAATACTATATTTATTGTATGTACCTTAGTGCAGGAGTCATCAAATGGCCGTGAGTTTGTTTTTTGTGGACCTCCATTAAATTCAAAATATAGCAATAAAATTATAATGTAAAATTATAATCAAATCTAAATATTTAATATCTTTACATTTTTAAAATTCATAGTTACTAATACTATATTCGCTGTGAGCCGATGAGTAGAGGGGATTTGACAGTTTTCATCAACGCTGTTAGTGGCAGTTTTCTGCATTTAACTTGTAAATATTCAAATAATGGCGAATATGGATTTTTCAAAAAGAAAAAGATATGATACATGTAAAAATACTGGCTATAACAGTGGTTGTAAATTTTATTCATTTCAAAGGGAAAAATGGATTATTGCTATAAATAAGAAAAATAAGTAAATAACCTATAATACAAACATGATATTTCTATGGTGTAAAATAAAAAAGCTATTATATTCCGAAACATTGCGTACATGCCCTGCATCAACTAAATCTTTCCTCTTTTATGGCGTAGGTGGTTGAAATGGGATATCATATGATATAGACTTAAAACCAGTATAATCTTTAATATCCATTTTGATAAAATTAATAAAAATTGATATCTAAGCACTAAGCATACAAAAAATATCAGAGCAAAAACAGAATGAAAATGCAAAATGAAAACAAGAATTACAATGCTATAGAGGTAAAGGCATCGAGCAAAAAGACAAAAGAGGAAATCTAATCGTTATGAAAAGGCATCGAGTTTAGACCTCGAGCAATAAGACAAAAGAGGGAGTGTAAAGGTAGAAGGGGTAAACATATTGATAGACAGGAAGTGCCATCTTGAGAGGCCACTTTAGACAAGGAAAGACAGTCTCTTTCCTTGTTTAAGAAGTCAAATTTAGTTTGGTTATGTTATTGTTTGTCCCAACTGTCACATGAAATTTTATTTATATTGAAGTTTTTTACCAATTTTGTCACTTTTTAGATTATTATCGTTGATATTTAATTAAAACTTTTTTGTCTGAAAAATATTTTACAGGTATTGTTAACAAGTGTTGGAAAATTTAAATTTAGCGCCTTTGCATTTCCGGATGTGTCCGCCATCAGAGGCCACTTTTTTGGTCTCCTTTTTATAACGATTAGATTCCCTCTTTTGTCTTATTGCTCGATGAGTTTAGATGAAAAGGAGATAAAAAAAGTGGCCTCTGATGGCGGACATATCCGGAAATGCGAATGCGCCAAATTTAAATTTTCCGACACTTATTAACAGTAGCTATAAAATAGTTTTCAGAATGTGTCTTAGACGAGAAACTTTAAAGAAATATTAACGATAGCAGTCGAAAATATGACACAATTGTTAAAAAACTTAATATAAATAAGCTTTCATGTGACAGTTGGGACAAACAATAACATAACCCTACTAAATTTGATTTACTCTCTTCTTTTTGTCAATGGCCTCTTGCGTAAGTAGTCATCCAGTTGCAGGAACTTATATCTTAAATATTATAATTAAAATGAATAAAATAAAAAGGCGTAATTACTTTTACTATTAATTCTGTGTAATCGTTCAGTAATCAGTTTACAATAATATTCGAGTTCATAATTTTGTATTTTTAGATAAATATCTATTTTTTATCTATTTTTCTCGTTTTGTCATATTTAACTTACTCCGATTTTACAAGAAAAGTACAAGTTTCAAACCGCGAGAGAGCGCTACCGGCGAAACTCACAGCGAATAGGAATACTCGTAATCTAAATAGTGTGTTTAGGCTAAACGGTTTTCCAAAATTTCAGGAAGTAACTAAAGTGCCCTAATATCGGATACTTTTTTTCATCCCTAATATTAGTTTTAATACGTCAATTAATTTATATATATTTTAAAGCAAAATAAGTAATAGACTATATAGAATTATTTATTGAACGAAAATAAATAATTTCTACAAAGTAAAAAATAAAATTTAAATTTTTATAAAAAACGGTAAATTTAGACTGAAAAATGTTCCTAAAACCGGTTATTAGGATAATGGGATAAAATTAGCCATCTAGGCAGAAATAACAACTATATATATATATATATATATATATATATATATATATATATATATATATATATATATATATGTCTTTTTCTACATTGGTGCAGTTGGTTGAGCCCACTTAAAACACTTTGAGCACTGAATCCATTGTTCGCCCAAGGTATCTTCAGAGAAGTGTCCATTACAAAACATACATTCCGCTTCCCATTGTCTTCTTAGCAATAGGTTTTCCTTTATTTTTATCTGTTTTCTTAAAAGGCTCACATTTATCTATTTTTAATTTTGGAATTTCCTTTGAAATACTTTTATTTCTCTTCTGTTTTGGCAAACTTCTTTCTAAGGCATCTTTGTATGGTATACCCGTAATCAAGGCAGCAGATCCTTTTCTGGACTATCTTTCTTTAATACCAAACTTGTAAAATAAAGTGGTGTGTAAAGGGCTAATATCTTGTGGCTGCACTGTTAAATCTCTACTATTATAAATGTTCTTACATGATAAATCTTTCACACATTTGGTCGCATCAATACTTCTTGAAGGAGTTGCATGCTTCGGAGGAGAAGGTTGTTAGTCTTAGCCAATTTTTAATTTCCTGCGAGTAGTAGGTTTTAAGAAGCCTCATGAAAGCAAGGTCCAGCGGCTGCATTTTATGAGTAGAATGCGGCGACAGACTAAGAATAACCACATGGATTTGGCGCAAAAAATTTATTAAGTCAATGTTGCACGTGTGAAAGAAGTGACCATCCAATATTAATACAACTGAATCAGCTTTACTTAATTTAACGTGGATAATAACATGTTGTAACCAATTCTGCCTTCTGCCATTCTGCAATTCTGTCATTTTTACCTTTTAAGGTGATTATTTTGGTTTGCTTTGATTGTACAGACGGTATACCTGTCTCATCTACATTATAGATTCGACAGGGATTAAATTTCACCATTCATCGCAGGTTCCAAAATTTCGTCTTTTATGTTTGGATTTCGATGACATTTTATTTCTGAAATTAAAAAAAGCGTAAGAAATGATATAAAATAAGCAGATATAGTGCAAACAGATATAGTGAAAACATTAAAATGTAATTGTTAACACGACCTTAACTACGTAGAAATGACAGTAGATATTCTATATAAAAATAATTAAGAAATATTTTGTCCCAATATCGGATATCTGATATTAAGGCAGACCATCTGATATTAGGCAAATTATCACCTTATTAAACTGTTTATTCGGGCTGTTGGGCCGTTGTCTTCTGTTGAGATTAGTTCTCGACGTTTCGCCAACACTAGGGGTTGGCATCTTCTGGAGATGTTGATGCTTCGCTTGTAAGCAGAAACTGACGACGCGTTGTACTACGGAGGCAATATTTATAATTCCCACTCGCCTCCCCTCCACTGGTTTCGGCTTGAGGGGGCGTGTCGTTGTTTATAGTAGCTTTTCTATCTCCGTGTTTGGCGGGAAGGGCGTTTGTGGATTTTAATACTGGTATCCATGTTAGTATCCATGGAGGCGAGTGGGAATTATAAATATTGCCTCCGTAGTACAACGCGTCGTCAGTTTCTGCTTACAAGCGAAGCATCAACATCTCCAGAAGATGCCAACCCCTAGTGTTGGCGAAACGTCGAGAACTAATCTCAACAGAAGACAACGGCCCAACAGCCCGAATAAACAGTTTAATAAGTTAGACGATGGCCGTGAAAGCCTAACGCAAATTATTACCTGTTGTGAAGGTTATGTTTATGGATTAAGAAAACCTTAGTAATCCACTGTTTACATGCCCTTAATTAAAGTAGACATATTATAGACTAACTTAAACTATAAGGTCAAATTTAAAAACTTACTTGAATGTGTAAAAATTGCGTTTACGACTAGCACGTGTAAAAACTCGTAATGCAAAAATTTGGATTATTAACTTACTCTAGTGCCCTGTATGTTTTACTAGAGACGCTAAAATATTATTCGACGACCTGGATGGTCTCAGCTAATTTTTACATAGGTCTCTTGGTAATCAGATTAGAGGTTTCTTTAAAACAGAACTATCCGATAATAGGCAACTATATGATATTATGGCACTTTACTCTACCTACCTTAAAATAATCCTTTAGCAAACTACAATAGGGAAACTGATAATACAAAGTTTTGTGCAACTGTTAAGCAAAAGTTTTTCACTGAAGCCTAATAGTGTATGGACTAGAGAAACAGCAGACGTTTTTAAGAGTAACAAAGCCACCCTTAAGATGCAAATATCGCGTATCAGAAAGATTCTGCTTTATAGGAGGTTTATACTTAAGCTCCAGAAACGCTTACCTGAGACAAATTTTGGATTTAATATCTATGTGACAAAAAATATCCAGAACTAGAATCTCTGGTAATGAAACTGTGTACTATATGGGGCTTAATTTATGTGTTCGAAGCCGCTTTTTTAAAAATGAACTTTATAAAAAATCGGTACAGATCTCGGTTGACAGATGAACATCTTAACTCTGCCTGGGGTAGGGTGAGGAACGGGTGGATTGAGTAGCTTGGAAATCACCTTACTGCAGCCGGTCTCAAGCCGAGATAAAAGAGGAGGGTTGAGCGGAGGGTTAACCACTCACCCTCGGAAAAAGAAACTAGTTATGAAAACTACAACTTTGCCTCGTAATCGGACAGATAAACACAAAAAACGACAAATTCAATGTAAAAGGACTATGAATATTGGAACTTGGAATGTCCAGAGTTGGTACAGACCTGGAACTGCTATAAATGGTGTGGAAAAACTGGAAAACATAGGAATAGATATAACAGCCGTCCAAGAGATAAGATGGCCAGATGATGGAAATATAAAAATAAGTAAATCTACCATCTTCTTCAGCGGTAATAAAAACGGAAGACATGAATTTGGAATGGGCTTTGTGATTAGAGACAACCTAGTACAGAGTATACTAAATTTTAAACCTATAAATGAAAGGATATGCTACATACGAATGAAGGGAGAACGATACAACACTTCGATTATCTTAGCCCATGCACCAACGACAGAGAAAGATGAAGACATCAAGGATCACTTCTACGATGCCCTAGAAAGAGAGATAGATACGATGCCCAAGCATGATAAGCTTGGGCTTGACTTTAATGCTAAAATAGACAAAGAGCCTAGCCTATACCCCACGATAGGTGAACAATATATCCAACGACAATAGCTTAAGACTGACAGAAACTGCAGCAGCTAATAATATGCTAATAAAGTTAACCATGTTTCCGCATAAAGACATCCATAAGCAAACTGCACATTACGTGCAACCCAATTGACCATATCATTGTAGATGCCCGTCATGGTTACAATATTATAGAGGTAAGAAGCCTGAGAGGAATAGACGGAGACACAGATCATTACTTACTCACAGCAAAAGTCAAATCCAGAATATCTAGCCACAAATAAAATAAAACAACAATAAACCCATAATCGAACATAAACGAAACACACAATGCACAGAAACAACAAAACTATAGAAAAAAACTTGAACAAACCTTAAACTCTGAAAGAGAATACAATGATATAGAACAGCTATGGGAAGCGACTGCCGAAATAATAACCAAGACAGCGGACAAGATCTTTAAAAGGAGTATGCAGAAGAGGGCAAAAACATGGTATGATGAGAAATGTCGGAATCAGCTGGAAAAAAGGCAAACAGTAAGTGAGACTTGGATACAACTGCAAACAGACCAAAGTAAAAAAGGAATATGACGACTGTCGAAAAGAAACAAGAAAAATAATACGCACAAAGAAAAGAAACTATGAACAACAAAAATATGAAGCTATGGAGAGAGACCGGCCCAAACCAGGCTCCAGAGAATTTTATAAAGCAATTTCCTCTGAAAAAAGAGGACATACAACCAATTCCATCCATACACTGAAAGACAATCAAGGCCGTATGATAATCGACGGTAAATAAGTAACTGAAGAATGTAAAAAGTATTTTATGGACCTTCTAAACATCATACAGCGGACATGCCCGTCAAAAATCCCTCCTTCGAAGAAACCCAAAAGGCCTTAAATAAGCTGAAAAATCACAAAGCGCCGGGTACGGACGAGATACCAGCAGAACTTCTGAAATATGGGGGAGACGCACTACATCGCCAAATACACCAGCTAATAACGCAGTTATTAGCTGGTGAATTTATAATAACTAATGGTGTAATAACTAATGGTTAGAAGAAAGAATACTAGAACGATGGAAGGACAACCTAATACTGCCCATCTACAAAAAAGGGGACAAAACAAAATGCGCGAATTATAGAGGAATATTACTTCTAAACACGTCATATAAAATTTTCTTAAACATCATTCGTAGTAGACTAATCCCTTATGCTGAAAATGTCCTAGGCGAATATCAAGCCGGGTTTAGGGCAAACAGATCAACAATAGATCAACTATTTACGCTGAGACAACTTCTAGAAAAGGGATGGGAGTACAACAGACCCATACACAATCTTTTCATATACTTTAGACAGGCATATGATAGTTTAGAAAAAAGCCAAGTACAGAATGCTATGCCGGAGTTCTCAAAAAGAAACTCATTCGGATGTCCAAAGTCTGCACGGAGGGTGGAATGTCTAAAGTACGTGTAAATAATAAACTGTCTGGTAGCTTTGAAATCAACAGTGGACTTAAAACAGGATAATGCGTTATCTCCACTACTTTTTACCCTTTTAATAGGGAAAGCCATGAGGTCGGTCGAAATAAAAACAGAATTGATACCGGTTCAAAATCCCAAGTTCTTACTCGCATATGCAGATGACATAGGTCTCGTTGGAGACTCCATCCTATCCACGAAAGACATTTTCAACAAGGTGGAAGGAGCAACAAGTAAAGTAGGACTGAAGATTATTGAAGAGAAGATGAAATATATGTGTATAAATAGAACGACACGAAGAAACAGAATAGGACAAAATGTCATGGTCAACACCTTCAATTTCGAAAGAGTACAACGTTTTAAGTATTTGGGGGCCGTAATCACAGCTGACAACGATGTTACTGAAGAAATAAAAGACACAATCCAATCTGCAAACCGCTGTCTATTTGCACTGGATAAGCTCATAAAATCAAAAAAAATCTCACAAGAAGTTCAAAGATCAAAATCTATAAATCCATCGTCAGACCTGTAATAACATACGGATGCGAAAAGTGGACCATGACCAAAGCAAACGAAGAAAAGCTCAGATGCTCTGAACGAAAAATACTTCGAATCGAATTAAAAACACTCTACAACGACGCCGATATTGTACAAGAAATTAAATCACAGCGACCAATATGGGCGGGCCACGTGCACAGACTGCATAACGAAAATTTTGTAAAACCATTTGTAAAACTGGTATGGAATTAGATTCCCACAGGCAAAAGACCACTAGGACGTCCCAGAATGCGATGGAGAGATAACATCCAAGCAGATCTCGGAAAAATGAACATTCCATTTGACCCTAGGTTGATGGAAGACCGAACAAATTGGAAAAAAGTTGTACAGTCAGTCAAGACCCACCCAGGGTTGTAGCGTTACGTGATGATGATGAGATAAACATCTCGGCTCTTTAATAAGAATCAGTTGCAATAAATTCACTTAAAATTTTAGACAGGTTGTACAAAATGAAAAGTGTCTTTATTTTTTTCTCATTAATACTTTAATTTTGTAATGAGTTTTACCTTTATTTTTATACTTATTGTAATCATTAATTTTGAATTTACTTAAACTAATATACCCGTTTCTAAACGAGGTGGCCTAGTAGCCTGATTTCAACTATATAACGAGGATGATCTCCTGAGGGGGGTTACAACTACTGGAGAGTTTCTGCGTAACCCCCCTCCCCGAACCGGTTACGCTACCGCCTGGTTTAGTGCTAATGTCCGGACAGCGAAAGTGTAGTAAGTTTTCTAAAAGGACCCTCAGGGAATATAATTGGTGACCCCTGACTTAGTGTATTATTCGTTCTTTGTACCGTTGGAGATAGTTCCCGAGGAACCTTAAATCGACCTCTCATCGCTGAGTCTACGCCGAATGACTACCTGCTCAACCAGACCCTCCTCCTACATCCAGCTAAATGGCCGCTGGAAGGTCGGCATCACTTCCGAAGCACAACCTTCATTTATTCACAGAATGTAAGTAAGGAGGCTCCCTGTTTATTTCCACCGCGACCCCTGGTTTTGGTCTCAAAAGCTAGGTATTTTTAGAGGAACCTAGTTTCAGGTAGCGCGTGCAAGACCCTCAACGCTCTGGGTACCAGGGAGGATCGATAAATGGAATGATGCAAACTGCACAGTGTAGTTTCTTATACGCGATACGTCATATTCGAATTCGAGCGGTCATAAAATCCAAATTTGGTTGTACTTTGCATAAAAAATAAATATTTCTTTTGTGTTCCAATACTTAGTTGTCACCTAAATAATCATTTTTTGTTGTTATTAGTTCGATCTCTTAGAGTGTTTACAGTAATTTGTATAGTCGTTAGGGTTTATAATTAAATATAAATATTAAAGATTAAATTTTAATTAAATATTACTTAATGATATTTTTTTGTTTCAGGTAATATTTCTTCTGTAATTTCTTCTAACAAAATCTATGGCGGTAAGATATTTTTTTAGGATTAAAAAATTTGTTGGTATAACAAAATACAGAAGTTTTTTGTTAAATTCAAAAATTCTGTAACAATTCTTTTTGTGTAATAGCATAGTAATGTGTGTTAATGGTTATTACTATGATAATAACTTTAAAAACAAAGAGTAGATCAATTATCTCGGTCAATTTTAATACTTTGTGTAAATTGGCAATAAATAGTAAAATAAAAACTAAAAATTTAAATCCTAGAATTTATCACTACGTAAAAACTAGATAAGCTAGCTAGCATAAAGTAAAATAGGCAAACAAAGTAAAATATTTTAGGATGCTGAAAAAACGTATATTCTTTATATTCCGCAGCACATGTACTTACATTATTGTAGGTCTAAAATTCAAAAGAAGACTAGATAACCTAAGACCACAAAAGATGGTTCGCAATAAAGAGATAAATTTTATCTTATATGCTGCTTTGGTTTATTATATTTTTTTTTGTATTGAGCTACTTTGCAAGTTTTTGTTTGCCCGTTAAATTGATATTTAATAATTTTTTTCAAATACATTTTCGTATTCCGATAAAAATTGCAAGCTTATTCAGTAAATATTATTTTTCTTTATAATTCCGTGAACAGTAATGCCAACGCCATCTCTACTTCAAGTTTCAAACCGTGGAAAATTTTCACAACAACACCAGCCATCACTGCTTTATCCCAACTGGGAAATTTTTAGTAGATAGGTTTTGTCGGAGAAGAAAACTAAGTAACTTTTATTTGTAGAAAAGGAAATAAGAAATTGAAAAACTTTTGTAATTTAATTACCTACGTTTTCTTTTTGTTATCAATTAGTGAAATTCTGAGAATCCATGCTATAATTTAAGATTTCTCCGAATTTCATATCGCTGAGATTAGGTTTTCATCAGCAATTTAATACAATTGAGTAAGAAATTGGCTTAGAATTTACATTTAAGTTTAATCTCTTAACAATAAACGCATTATAATATGCAAAATGTAATACAAAATTATAACAAAGTAATAATAAAAATTAATAGTCAATATAAAAGTGGATAAAAGTGAAATGTAGCAAAATATTTATTTTAAATAATTGGTTTTAAATATTTTTTTTTATTTACAAAAATAAACCGCTGTAACCTTATACGGTTATTAGCGGAACGGTTACAAATAATTACACTTTACTTATTAAATTAAATTTTTTTAAAAACAACAGTAGTATATCAATATTGTTATTTGAGTTTAAAATATCTTTAAGACTGTTTGGTAAATGTTATTTAATTCTAAGGATATTGAACTTTTCGCACTTTTCCACTAGCACATGTTCTACTGTAAGGGGTGAACCGTACTGATCACAAATTGGGCGTTCTTCTTTTTTAAACACATGTTCATGGGAAAACTGGGTATGCCCAAGTCGTAGACGTGAAATGATCATTTGCTTCCGTCTAGATACATCGGGTGGTTGCCATGTATCTAGACGGAAGCAAATGATCAAATAACAGATTTGAGAGACATTTGGGTACTAATATCATTTATGGCTTCTTTGGAATTCCGGTCGGCTGTTTCATTACCTGCTATTCTCACGTGTGATGCGATGATTAGATGTAGTGATAACATAGAATCTGTCACGATTAACATTTTGTTTACCTTATTCGCATTTGTATGTAGTAATGCTTAGTAGATTGCATAAAGTTCTCCTGTGAATATGGTTGGATTATCTGAAATTCTTGACAATCTCTGTATTGTTAATTATTGCCACTCCGACTACATTTTTAGTTTTTGACGCGTCTGTGTAGTATACTGTGTAACCGGAATAAGAGTTAATTAGATCTCTGAAGTGTTATATGATACGATTGGGGTTAGTGCTATTTTTTTGGAATTGTAATTGTAAAGTGTACAGTTTAGTATTGGAATTTTTACAATCCAAGGTGGACATGAAGATATATTTTTGTATTGATATAAGGGTGGAACTTGCTTCCAGTTAAGTATAGTCCTTTTCCATCATATTGATAGCACATAATGTATGCAAATCCTTAACAGGTCAAAAAACCATAGGCGTCACCCTATACTTGTTATGAAATAAATAAAAAAAATTAATATTTTAAAATGCCGTCAACAATTCATTATCTTTTCAAAAATCTTCTGTAAAATAGGTGTCCACTAATCTCACTATACCTTTTTTGTGCGTAAACAACGTCGGTATATATGCCACACGATTATTATTAATTAAATACCGGTGATTAACGAGAGAATTCAATGTTTCACGAACTGAATTAATGTAAACAGTAATTTAAAGGTAATTATTGTTTTCTATACAAGTTATCGCCTGACACAAAAAATACCTTCTTTGAATGATTATCTGGAATTACTGATAAGGCTTCACTAATGACAGTTTAAGTAGTTTTTATGCCACATTACAGCTTATGTCAATAATATAAAGAAGAAATTGTTTGCATCTTCCATTTAGTTTATAGATGTACATTGTTCATGTCTTACCTACCTACGTTTTTGGTATCGATATTTTGTTATTTGCATTTAAAGATGAGGAACTGTTTCATCAGCCAATAAGAGTGGAGGGAGTAAACCCTTGGAAATTGAAGAAATACATAAAAACGTGATAAGATGCAGCGTGCACTCATTTTTTTTTTAACAAAGAATTTCCAACATTGGATAAAATCCAAACATAAATTAGAGAAAACGAAGAGTTACCAATCATAAGCAACAAGAAATTATGGGGACTATTGAGAGAGATGGGATTCCTTTGGCAAAAGAATAGAAGAAAATCCGTTTTAATTGAAAAAGATTACGTTGTATGTTGGAGACGAGATTATCTAAGAACTATTAAAAAGTATCGAGAAGAAGGGAAAACAATTTTTTATTTGGACGAGACTTGGCTAAATGAAGGTCATACTGTACCATATATATGAGTTGATACAAATGTGAAAAGTTCCCGCCAGGCACTCATCGAAGGTGTATCTACTGGAATAAACAATTTTCTTGTTGGAAAAGGACGCAGACTTATAATAACCCATATTGGAAACGAATACGGTTTTGTCAATGGTGGATTATTAAGTTTTGCCTCAAAATCAACCAAAGATTACCACGAGGAAATGACTGCTGACGTTTTTGAAGAATATTTTAATCAAATGTTGGATTAAAATCTAAAAAATTCTGTCATAGTCATTAATAATGCTAGTTACCATTTAAGACTAGTAGAAAAATTGCCAACAACGGCATGGAAAAAAGGAGAGATAATCGAATGGTTGGATAAATACGCAATTGAGTACAAGGAGAATTCGACAAAAAAGGAATTATTACCTATTGTAAGGCAACATAAAGCAGCTTATAAAAAATATGTAATTAATGAAATGGCATTAAACCGTGATGTAATTATTTTACGTTTACCCCCATACCACTGTGATCTGAATCCGATAGAAAATAAATTGTCTTAAGTAAAGGATGAAGTTGGACGCAACAACAAAACTTTTAAATTGGAAGCCTTACAACAATTATTAGAACATTCCTTATCAAAAGTAACTCCAGAAAATTGGAAAAATGCTGTTAGTCATGCTCACAAGAAAGAAAATAAAATGTAGAATTTAGATAATATGACTGATGCAATGCTGGAACCGGTAATAATAATTAACATTGGAGGTAGAGATTACTTAGATTCTGAAGAAAGCAGTGAATCTGAAATGGAATTTGATTAAAATAATATTAATTTTTTTACAAATCGGCCCCTGTTATGGCCCCATTTTTTTTTTGATATATAACAAATAAAATAAACATCTTACATTTTGTTTGGAAAAGTATGCATTTTTACATTTAATATTTTTTCTTCTGCGTACGTTAACATGATAAATGAGAGCCAGTTTGAGTTTTACGAACTTACAGGAAATAATATATTTCAAAAGTTCTTTAGAATACAACCCTAAGTTAGATCACACTACAGAACCGCACCAGAAAAAATATTAAAAAATGTAAAAATGCATACTTTTCCAAACACATTTCTTGCAAATGCATTAGTACCTGTTAATCTCGATCACTCCGACACTCTCAACTTTATTTAGGGATTAGTTACCCTCAAAACTATTGTATTCTATTCTGCTTCAACCTTTATACTTGGTGGTCATACTCAATTTAAAATTGTTTTCCTATATAGTTCGGTAAACTTGTTGACAAATATCTATTTTTCATTCTGCGGGAATATGGAAGATTAAAATTTGACGAGGTATTCATCATAGATATGTTTAAAAAGTTATTTATTGGAATTCTTTTATTTACATGTATGCTAAAAGCGTAGCTTAGAATTAACAGCTGTCTACGAAGCTTTAGCGCGGGTTCAGCTATTTCAGCTTGTATGCTATTTATCGGAGTTGTTCTGTATGTCCCAATTATAATCCTAAGGGTGTTACGTAACGTATCCAAAGGTTTTAACGTTGTTTTGCTGGCAGATGCATATGCTACACGTCAATAATCCATCATGGAATCCATAAAGGATCTATATAACATAAGCAGTGTATTACTATCAGCACCCCAAGTTCTGTCAGCTAAGTACTTTAACAAATTAAGTCGATTTCGACATAAAAGAACTAACTGCTGAATATAACTTTTCCAATTAACCTGTTGATCAAAGATCATTTTTAGGAATTTTATTTCGTTTGTATAGGAAAATTTTGATTCTCAAGAGTGAGGTTTGGTTTATCCTCGACACGTTTTTTTGAAAATAGTATACATTTTGTTTTATTGGAACAAAAACTAACCAGACCTTAGGGATCAATTGACTAGTTTATTTAAGTGTTCTTGTAATATTGACGCCATATTATTAACGTTCTTGTCTTTGATGTAAACAATCAGGTCATCAGCATATAGTCTTGACTGAACAGGTTTTGCAATGATTTTTATTATATCGTTTATTGAGTATAAAAATAGAGTATTAAAAATAGAGTAGGACTGATAATCGATCCTTGTGGGATTCCAGTTTGTTATTCTCTAATATAAGATATATCACCGTTTGCTCGTACTTGAAATATTCTTTGAGTTAAAAATTGCTTATGTAGGCCAAAATATTTCCTTGTCAAATACTTTGTCAAATGCTTAAGTTATGTTAACGTAAATTGCCATACATTTTTGGGTATGTTTAAAAGCTTCGTGAATAGCGTTTTTCAGATCGATAATGTTGTTAACTATAATGTCAATCTTTGTTAACTATATTTTCATAAGTTAACATGGGGAACATGTTAAATGGGACGATATGACACTAAGTGTAATTTATCTCTATTTGCTTTAATAATCGGGATAACGTAGGCATTTTTACAGATTTTTGTAAATGATTTTTGTGACCAAATAATATTAAAAATTTTTAGCACAAACTCTTTTGCTACTATGGGAAGTATTTTAATAAATTGTATTGGTATGTCATCTAGACCTAGTGAAGTGTCTTTTATGCTATTAAGTGCTTCTTGAAACTCCCCATAACTAAGGGGTGTATTAATTGGGTTGAAATCGTCAGAGATTGTAATAGGTACTGCCTCCTCCTCTTATTTGTAGGTTAGGAATTCGTTACTGCAAATTTAGCTGGATGATAATTTTTGATAGGAATCAGCTAATTCATTTACTATATCCTGTGGGTCAGTTAATAAAGTTCTTTCTTTCTCCAGACTTACAATTTGTTGACAGGTGTCCTGTCTTATTATTTTTTTAACTTTTTTCCAAACGGATGATATATCTGTCTTATTATTTTTTTAACTTTTTTCCAAACGGATGATATATTTGTACTGCTGTTTAGGTTAGATATGTATTTCTGCCATGATGCTTGTTTGCTTTTTTATGATTATTCTGGCTTCATATCTACATTTAACTAGGAATAAGCCACAATTAATAGTTAAAATACGTTTATTGATGTTTCAATTTTCCGAAGTGGAAGAGATTTTAAGAGGATTAGTCAGCGATGAATCTTATTTCAACTTGTAATATTTAGAGTGATGATAGTACTTAACGAATTGTTGAAATATTACATCTGTAACAATTAAACGTCTTTTGTAATTTACGTGCTGGTAAAATCACTCGTCCTTACTTTTTCAAAAACGATAATGGTTAGGACGTTTACAGTCTTCATAGCGGTGCTGTTGCTGTCGATAGTGATCGCTATAGATGCATAACCACTGATTTTTTTTTTATTTAAATCAACTCGATGCGGGAGAGATATTTTAAGATGGCGAAACGACGACCTAGTTATAAGTCCTCGTTTAGGCTCTATTCTTCTTCAACTTATGGTTTTTCCCTCTAAGAGTAGGTTGAGTTTTATAAATGTGCTGTAGTGATTCGCTTTGTTATGCAAGTTGTTCAATGAAAAGCCAATCTGCAATCAAACCACTATGCTCCTTACGATATTGTTGTGGTTTCTTAAGTAAACGAGTAAAGGTTACTTTTGGCTAGATCCTCAACTAGGCCAAGTATCATTGTTTAATGAGATTGAGAAAACACATATATTCAATATATCCCAATTTTCTTGTTTAATTTCCTTTTTTAATGCTACAAGTTCTTCCAATATTCTATTTTCATAAGTTCGCTGTCCCAGAAATAATATGCGAACAAAAAATAAATTACAAAATACGATACTTCAAATATAGTTTTAAGTTTATGACAATTTGTTTAACTCATATAAGCTCATATCAGTTAATCAAATTGTTATTGTTAAACTTTTATGCAACATTGTCATCTAGCTTGTATCGCCCAATGCTTAACATAAGCTTCTCTTAGTTGTCTTCTATACTATTAATCTTGTTTTATGTAAATCTAGTTTGTTTTAAGCATCAGTTTATCATTATTCCACCATGTCCACCCATTCCACCTATGCTTAAAATCTAGGACGCCATTGCATTATCCGTTTAGTTCAGCTTATCTCCATTTAGCTATTTAGTTAGTAGCCATTTATTCTCGCCACGCATGTAATTTAGTTTCAGTTTATATGTGCTATCCTTTTAATAGAATCTGCAATCCATGTTCTGGCTCTTATAATGACATTTAAAACTCTATCTCTGAGCGTTAATTCCAACATCGACTGCTCCATACCTCGCTCTGCCACTCACCATTATTTCCACAGTTTTTTTTATTGTGTTAACGGTTCTGCATCATAAGTCAATATTGAAATTACAAATGTTTAAAAAACTTTTCTTTTTAGACATATTGATATTGTTATTTGTATATTTTGGTTTTATATAGCGTATTTCTTGATCTGCTGACTAATTTCATACTATACCTATATTCATTTTTCTATTAAAAGACACCAATTTGTATTTCGTATTTCAATGTTTATGTAGTGTTTATGTCTATTTTTATTTAAATATATTTTGAGGATATAGTTATTTCTAGAATATACACTACCGAGCATAAAATTAGGGTCACCCCGTAATTTGAATTTATTTTAGAAATTATTATTCTGTTTTAACTATTTTCGGTTGTAACATAGTTTACTAATGGATTTCTTAAAAAAAAAAATGTTGTTTCGACAAGCGTTTGAGATAAAAAGGGCCCCTTAGCCTAATTCCTAGAAACCGTTATCAGCACAGTTTTTGTTTCTATGGTTTTAACGTCAATTGTAAATTGTTTGTGTATTGTTATCACTGTCAGTGTATTGCAATGAGCATAAATTCTGTTATGGCGGCAAGAATTGTGACAGCGTTAGAAGATGGCCACGGTCAGCGGGAAACTGCGAGAAACGTTGGTGTAAGTATCTCGAGTGTGCAACGAGTATGGCAACGGTACGAAGAAACCGGTCTGCTTACTCGAAGACCTGCTTTAGGTCGAGGCAGGATTACAACAGCTAGAGATGAGCGCTTTGTCGTTTTTAGTGCTTTGAGAAACCGAACGGTCACGGCAGTTTCTCTTCGAAATCATCTGCAAAAAGTGAGAAATGTAAACATAAGTGAATGGACAGTTAGGAGACGACTTCATGCTGCTGGTTTATCTTCTCGAACTAGAGTAACTAGACCGCCGCTTTACCGTGAACAACGAATTGCCAGATTGAATTTTGCACGAGACCACTTGGCTTGGACAATGCGGGATTGGAGTCGTGTGTTGTTTTCCGATAAATCGAGATTCTGTCTTACGGTCTCAGACAAACGTGTAAGAGTTTGGCGACGTCCAGGCAAGAGATATGCTCAAGCATGTGTTGCCAAGCGTCTTCCATTTGGTAGAGGGTCAGTTATGACATGGGGAGGCATATCGTTTAATGCTTGCACGGAGTTAGTCTTTATCGAGAATGGGATATTAACAGCGCATAGGTAACTGACACAGATTCTGGAAGACCATGTTTTACCGTTTATGGTTATTCTTGGACACAACGCAACCTTGATGCATTATAATCAATTATAACCTCTGATTTGCTTATAATCAAGGCTTGGTCAGACTCCAACTTAATTAGCTTTACCGTGGGTAAGACAGTAGCATTATCTTACCCTTGCAGGAATCCTACAACCCTTGTTTTTGAATAAGAGTCAAATCAGTATCGTTAGCTTCGTGAAATTTCTAGGTATTCTTATCGACAGTAATCTTAAATAGTCCTTGCATACTGACTCCTTAAGAAAGAAAATAGCCTTAGCTTGCTTTGCAATAAGATCTGTTTTGAAGGAACTAAATTTATCTTCTTTCAAAATGGCATATTTCTCATTGATTGAGTTCCATCTTCGATATGGGCTTCCATATTGGGGTTCTAGTACAGAGGCCCGTTTGATACTATTTTTAAGTTGCAAAAAAGAGCAATTCGTTATCTATTTGTTCTCAAAGAAACAACTCATTGCAAGACCTACTTTAAAAATCACGGAATTTTGACGCTTCCCTCTTTAATTATTTTGGAAACGGTTTGTTTGATTCGAAAGCATCTAAATATTTTTTCCGATAGACCTGATCATGGCTACTCCATTACAAATTCGGATTGTAACGTTTATTTACTGATCCCGTCCACTCAGCTAGTAAAGAATTCTATTCTATATAGTGCAAAAAAACTTTATAATCACCTTCCAAGATAAATTAAATCCGCAACATCTTTCACTAAGTTTCGTAAGATGACAAAAATCTATCTGTCTGAAAGACAATATTATTCAGTTGACGAGTTTCTTAATGTATAACAAAGAAACAAAATTAGTATTGTTTATAATTACATTTGGGTCTCTCAACCAGTGGCTACAATTTGTTTCATTTGTTGTTGTCTGTACAAATTATGTAAGTTATACAATAATTTTACTAATTTAAAATTGTATTGTTCTGTTTTTTTTTAAATTTTCTTTAATACTTTTTGTACCTACTATTTGACTGATTTATTTTTAAGCTTTGTTCATAAAATTGTTCAATAATTTTCAGTGACAATAAAGGATATTTTTATTCTCTAATTCACGGCCCCACACTGCTAGGATAGTTACTGAGTATCTTGACGAGGTTCAAATCACACGATTTGTTTAGCCTGTTCGCAGTCCAGATATTAATCCCATAGAACATGTTTAGGCTGAGATAAAAAGACGTTTACAGAGTCATGTGCCGGCCCCCAGAAATTCGAGAGAGCTTGGCGACATATTGGTGCAAGAATGGAATAATCTTCCACAGTATGTGATCCAAAATCTGATCTAAAGCATGCCTCGTCGTTTGCAAGCTGTTATCACTGCCAGACGAGAAAACATTGTTTTCTTTAAGCAATCCGTTAGTAAACTATGTTACAACCAAAAATAGTTAAAACAGAATAATAATTTCTAAAATAAATTCAACTTACGGGGTGATCCTAATTTTATGCTCGGTAAAGTATATTATTTCAAGAGGCTAGTACTTCAAAAATCCACCACCTACTAGAACGCGGGTAAACGAAATAAATGTTAAGGAAATAATAATAAGACTTACAATCAATTTAATTTAACAATCAGACGACCGGTTTCGCTTTCTACAATTTGCAAAGCATCTTCAGGTCTAGATACAAAGTTAAACTAATGCTGCAATAAAATAAACCCAATTAGGGTGGTGTCTAATAAAGATAAAATAAACAAATAATTTAGTTCATACAAATTATAGTAATTATGCCAATATTACATGTCTGTGATTTTCAAAATGAATAAATTTGAATATATAAAAGGTATTAACAGACAAGGTAATACCCACAATTGGTATAAAGTAGTAATATTATATTGTAATAAATTAATAAATGAGCAGATAAATAAAACAAAACAAACATTACTTACATTTACAAACAAACATTTACTTTACAAACATTTTTGTTTTATTTATCTGCTCATTTATTAATTTATTACAATATAATATTACTACTTTATACCAATTGTGGGTCTTACCTTGTCTGTTAATACCTTTTATATATTCAAATTTATTCATTTTGAAAACCACAGACATGTAATATTAACATAATTACTATAATTTGTATGAACTAACTTATTTGTTTATTTTATCTTTATTAGACACCACCCTAATTGGGTTTATTTTATTGCAGCATTAGTTTAACTTTGTATCCAGACCTGAAGATGCTTTGCAAATTGTAGAAAGCGAAACCGGTCGTCTGATTGTTAAATTAAATTGATTGTGAGTAAGTCTTATTATTATTTCTTTACCTATTTGATATGGACTCACACAAGCAACACATTCATGATTTGAAATAAATGTTATTGTAAAAAATACTGTTTATTTTCTGGCAATGAAGTAAATACCGAAACTGAGGAAAAGAAAGCACAGATTCTTAGAAAAAAAAATTGTAACGTGACAACTTTAAAATTCAAATAATCCCTTTTGAAATTTGCTTTAGATATATCTGATGATGTTTCAAAGGCTATTCTTAAACGTATTAATTTTGAGTATGATCAAGTCGCTGCAAAATACATAAAAGTTGTTACAAATCTTTCTTAAAACCTTATACTGGTGTTAACTTGACCGTCCACAAGAGGAAACTGAACACTCTGCGATAGAAAACAAAACAAATAAGCACAACTATCATGTTTTCGTCCTATTGGCACTTGTATCGAGTACACTATCAAGTTCAAACATGGCTAGGAAATTAGAACTTTACTCCCACCTGCTTCAGAAAAACTCGTCTCGTCAACACTATTTTTTACAATTGCAAAAAAGGTTGTAGTGCCAAATGTGGCTTAAAAAAGTCGGATTGCTGTGTTATTCAGCATGTACCAACTGTTTAGGTAAGTCTTGATCAAATGTTTAATGAAGTACAATAAAGAAAGATTCTTGTAATTTTAATAAAGAGACCAATGATTCGGCCACATTTGAAAAATTTATGAACATCCAGCAACAGAAAGAGGAAAAAGAAGAAATAGAAGAACACTTGACTGTTGAAGTAGACTTTCAGTAGACTCATGAAATATAAATCTTAAAATTAAAAATGAAACTGGAACAAAACCATGAAGTGGAGATATCCAGAAGTGTGTAGTATACCTGTTGAATACAAAGCACGTGGTGTTCGTGTGTATCAATAGCTTTAAACTTTATTTTAAAGAAGATCTTTTCGGAATAAAATCATTCCATCATCAGTTTATAAAAAGAGAAAGTAAAAAACCAATATTAAAAAACACGTAAGTTGAAATTTAAATATATAAAAAGAACACGTTGGTTATTTACTACTTACATAAAAAGTTGTTAAAAACATTGTTTGGCCACAGAAAAAGATTAGAAGGACATCAGTATTAAAAAATCTTCGTGGAATTTACAAAGGTAAATGCAATACAGTGTGTGATTAGTTACGGTAGAAATTATTTGAAAGGACGGGAAATTGGATATTAGAATAAGGATGTTAGTGTATTAATGCTGACAAGAATAGTGTTAAGTATGACAGGATATATGGGCCAATGATTAAGTTAAGGAAAAGATAGAAAGCAATGTGGAAGTAAGTAAAACTGGATGTATAGTTAAAAGAAAGTTGGATCAGCAGAATAATTGTCGATGTAGTGGGACAAACTCTCTGTTGAGGCTGGTGTGACGATTAACACAATTGGGACCATTTTTCTTCTCCTTGGCGATCTCCAAATCCTCAAAAAGGTCAAGTTTGAGATAATCTCTACCTGGGACAATTTAATTTTCAATTACCTAACTTCAATTTTGTCTTAACCTGGTATACCAAATTTAATTTACATCACAGTCACTCATTGTTTGACATTCTGCCCCCTTGTTAACATACCAAAAATTGCTATTGATCCTACTACACATTAAACATAATTCTTCACTAAAAACAGCCTATCCATAAACGGAAGCACAATGACTTTTGCTCCTACCACATCATTCCACTAGACGTTGACGGGTACTGATTGATTTTTCATACAATCTTTCTATCAGTTAGCCCTAGACTCCAGCACAGATCAGAGGTAATGTAAGTGGACAAAATTTCACCAGCTCCTGGCGACATGTTAAATGCCCCCACTTGTAGTTTTTAATAATTACCGAAGTTAATGGTCTATTGAATTTACCTTTGTAAATTCCATGAGGATTTTTTATTACTGATGTCCTTCTGGTGTTTTTCTGTGACCAAACAATGTTTTTAACAACTTTTAATGTAAGTAGTAAATAACCAACGTGTTCTTTTTATACATTTAAATTTTAACTTACTGTGTTTTTTAATATTGGTTTTCTACTCTTCTTTTTAGTAAACTGATGATAGACTGATTTTATTCCGAAAAGATTTTTTTTAAAATAAAGTTTTAAACTTTTAATATTTTATACCTTGATACACACGAACACCACGTGCTTTGAAATATGAATCTGAGTTAAATATCTACAGAAATCAAAACAATAGTTAACTCAATTATCAATAGCAGTATCAATATCAATAATAAGGTAATATCTAGAACTTGACGGGTATTGTTCCCTAAATTATTCTAATATTAACATGACAGTAAAGTAGATGTGATCTTTTGTAGAAATTTATCCATGCTTCAGTTTAAATTATCTGAATGTGTATTTTTTCTTTATGTATTGTTTAAACTGAGTTTGTGAACTTCTAAGCTTCTTTATTTTTCCTTCCGCAAATGTCAGTATTGATCTCGTCACATTTTCTACCTCACAGTACATTTTTTTCTGTTCATGTGTTAGTTCTCTCATTTCACGTTTAGTTTTTTTATATTTGAGGTCATTTGGACTTTTTGTAATTGAAATATAATTTTCATTAACTATATTTACAGTTTTTACCGGCAAATTTGATTGCTAATTGTTTAGAGTTTTAAGATTTTTTTGGAAATTTCAAATTGTTTAGTTCCACCTTTTATTATGTTTGAAAAATGTTTCTATCTTTATTTAGAAACACCTTTTATAGATTAGGAAGACAGTGTTTGTGTTAAGTTTTAAATATTTACAAATGTTCGGCAAATTTAAGCATAACAATAGCCTTTGTTAGTATAGGTATAAAGTTTTTAAAGCAAAACAATGGCGTTAAGAGGAAATTTTGCATCATTTATAACAAAAGTACGAGCACAAAACACCCAAACCACGGTATAAGCTTTTTAAATTTTAGCTATACTGTCAAAGTTGCCGTTTATCACAACCACATCTACACGTGCCTCCATCCGTATTTCTCCCCATTTTATGACAGACTAGGATCTACTGAACAACGTATTTTGAGGAGACGAATATTATTAAATTGTAACAAGGTACAAACAACAAAATCGAGAACAATATCCTGTCAGTTGAAGAGGACCGTATACAATGAGATTTTGTATAATAATTATTCTATTGTGTTAGTGAATTTTTGGCAATGAAACAAGTACGTAGGTATGTTGTTAAATTAAAATATAAACCAAAGTTAGATATTACATTATTATAAAACTGTTTAAATAATATTTATTTGAATATGTATGCCAAGACTTTATACATTAATCATATTCTTTAAAATAAATTTCATTGAAATGAAATTAATCTAAACAAATAATCTAAATTTTTATAATTTTTAAAGGCACAAATACTTATTTTGACAAACAAATAAAAGACTCAAACAAAAAATCAATCAGATTGGATTGCCTCGATTGCTATATATTAATAATACCTATGCATGAGGAAAATTAAAAAAACTCCGATGCAATCAACTAAAAGACTTGATAGATCAAAATAGTGAAGAACGAACCAGTCAAGAATTAACATTATCATCATCATCATAATCTGTCAACCTCTTGCGAATACTGTTGGACGCAGGTATTCTTCATCCTCTTCTAGTATTCTGTCATGTGCTTTCTGGATCTAATTTTCTTCTGTTTTTCGTAATTTGTCAATTGGTCTTATTCGTGATGTACCTGGCATCTCCTGTTTTCTCTATATCTTCATTCTATTAGTCTTTTGGTCCACATTTTAGTTGTTATTTAAACATGCTCTATAGATAGCTCATTTACATTTGGTTTATAATTTTTTTCTATAAAATCTGTTGTTTTAGTCCCATCTCTTACAATCTTGTTTGGTATTACATCTCTTCTTTTTATCCTCAGCATTGCTCTTTGGACCACTTTTGATTTACTGGTCCAGAATACATAAGCGTCTTCATCTTCTGGTGTCGTACGCTATGTAAGGTGTAAGCGTCGTTTATATTAATTGGATTACGCGTAAGAATCGTTTGACTTTTCATATTATTGTACGGTATTAGGTATATCGCAACAGTTTCTTATGTTTTTGAATCACGAGTGTCGTTTGTAACTTGCTCCTGTTCTACCTTTAAGTTTGCCATTGAAAATAGTTTTTAAGAGAAAATATCTATCGCCTCTTAGACAAGACTAAACGATTCTTAGACAAGACAAGATTAAAATTTTATAGAGGTTATACAATAATTATCGGCGTTTATGCCCTAACAAACATAAAAGGGAAACAACTGTGAGTATATGTAGATAATTTCAAAAAATACTTAGCAAATATGTACTTATAATGATAGCATCATCAGCTCTCGCCGCCTAATTGCTACCTTTCTACAACCCTTCATTTCTCCCCTAAACTACCACTACCATTCAATACGCGCTGGAGATGGAACACTGGCAAAGGTATAAAATAGCATAAATATTGACAGAGAATCCGGTTCAAACCAGAGAACTGATCTGGTAAGAACTCCAACCCGGGCCTTTGGGTATTGACCAAAAGCCAACCGCACTGTAAGTTCAAGCTAGAGTACTGATCTTGTACCAGCTCCTAACACGGTCTTGGAGTATCATTGCCCAAGGCCAAATTGTTTCACCGCGACCAAGTAGCAATTGGTCGCTTTCTATTCCTAGTCGGTTTTGTAGTAGTCCATTCGGCCACCTATAACCTACACTAAGTATTGATTAGTCTTTCTCTGTTTTGTTGGTATCGACCAATACATCGTCCTTTAATTTTTAATTTAAACTTTTTTATCATCGCCAATATTTATTTTCCGCAGGTATTAACCACGGATCGTAGCATCGTCGATTTATTCACCAGGATTGGTATTTTATTTTATTGTGTATAATATTATATAGAAGTTGCCTATCTTTTATTTCGGTTAAACTTGTGTTTTACTGACTTTAGTATCTAAGCTTAAGCTACTTGTTACATACCTATATAATAATATATTTCTTAAGTAATTTAAGAAAATGGAAAATAGCAAATTACAACGGACTTAAATAATTGAAGTACTTTTCTACTAAGATTAAAATAAAAATTCCGAACATGTGCTTTAGATAAAAGTATTATTTTTATGGAATTCTTAAAGTTCTTATTGAGTACATGCCACAACATAAAAATTCTACTTATATACAAATTGGAGACTGAGGAACAGATAATAGAAAAAGTTATATCTGTAAATGTGGGACTCTGTCGGAAGTGATAATAAGGAGTTTAAATATCTGGTCATCACACTGACTTGCTGCAAAAACCTCGAAACAGAACTAGAGAATCGAGTAAATAAAACAAACAGAATGCATTAATAAAGGCATGCCTTAGAAAAATTGATGGTAAGAAGCTCTGGGACAGAGCTAGAAGTAGATCAAGGGTGTACAAAATGATATACATATTGAAAGTTTCAGAAAAACCGAAAATTTTACTTAATACAAAAAATGAACAAGAAAAGTTCATTCTATCTCACCTGGCAGACAAAATGACACAATATTAGCAATTAATATTCTTCAGTCCGTACAAATCTGGCAAACAAACATTTTTTTTTTCTCCAGTTCGGCACACTTGTGCTAACTTTTGACACGAACAACAGCATAGCCATAGCTCACCTTTTTTAGATAACTTGTACAATTCTGTATCGTAAATGAATGCAGCATCATCATTTTCTTCACCAGTAAAAAATGGTTTTCTTTAACTTTTCGACTTGCGTTCTCTAAAAACATTCCTTTTTACCGCTCTTTTTTTTTGGAGGGATATCTGGTTTCGATTTGCTTTTTTCTTTTTCCTCCTTTAAATTTAGAGTTAAGTTAAGAATAGAAGTGCCTTGACGTCTCCTTTCCTTTCTTTTCCCTACCCAAAAACAAATGGTTTGACTGTAACTGCACTTAAATCTACCGGAGTAACCACTAGTAAAATGCCATTATTGGATTTTTTAAGTTTGACTGAGTTGTCATCACATTGGGAACTTTTATGGTAGAAGAAGAAGGTCCAAGTTCTTCATTATTATCATAAACGTTTACAGCAGGTTTGATACTATTTACTACAATATCTGTAGGTTTAGATGCTTGAAACATGGAATCGGGGAATACATTGGGGTTTATTGGGTAGATACCAGTTTTAGAAAATCCATGAGCAGCATTCTAGACAATAGCTACTTTTCCATAGGATTTGTTTAATTTTTTTAGTTTAAAACTGAGTCACAACTCGACCAGCATGAGCTTTGAGCCATTTGGTTATTTCTTGGTCATAATAGGTTTTGAGTAGACCAAAGAATGCTACATCGAGAAGTGACGTTCGATGTGTACAGTAAGCCGGCAAACATAAAAGTACAATGCCATTTTCTTTGGAGTACAGAAGAGCGGCAAGATATTTATGACTTTAATGTCCATCCATAATTAGAAAAACGTTCTCGGTGGAAGATGCTTTGGCATATTTTTGGAAATTCTTCTGCATTACATATCATTAGAAGATCAATATTTCCTTTAAAAAGAGTGTTTTAAACACCTTAAAAGACTTAGATACTTGGGTTTTATTAAAAGCCTTCGCTCTTGCCGAAGATGTGGCTTCGGGTTTAGGCAGTATTGTATTGGGATTTCTTCTGCGAAAATCTTTTAACCAATCTTTGTCGCTGGCCTTTTTCTGGTTATTAAAATGATATTCAAACCCATTTTTGACTGCTCAATTATAAGCTAACACTAATACGCCCGTCTCGTTAGTGCAAAGAACTTTGACTACAGCATTTTTAAATGTTCAATCGTCTATCTATTGCTATGGGAGAAGTAGGTTTAAACCCTAGCCTAGTCGTTTTTTGCCCGTTTTTAAATTTATATGTTTTTGCAAGACATGCCTTTTTAGGAATGCCTAAGGTTTATTGAAGATGAAGCAAAACAACTAGCCCAGGACAGAAAAGGATGGAGGGAAATCGTAAAAAAAACTATGAAGGTCTGATGGTGTCACCCACAAAAGGGATTAGGACTGAGGAGGAGGAAGGTTTATTGAAAATATTTCCACCCCATTTCACCCATATTAACAGCTTCTATTGCCTTCACCACAGAATCTATCCCATGATTGCCTATTGGTCCTTCTTGAGCAATTTCGCGGCATACTATGTAAAAAACAAAAATGTTATCTATTCATAAGGCACATTATTTTTATCTATGTACGATTGGATAAAATTACATACCAGGTCATTTTGACTTCTACACCCCTGTGTAATTTTATCCCACATAAACTTAATTTGAAGAAATACAAATTTTGACAACTTTTTAACTTATTTATTAAACTTGAAGTAGGATTTTTTTTATTAACACCTGTACGATGTTTGTATACTTCTATCTGGTCACAAATGACCAATTATCAGTTATTTTCTGACCTAACATAATAACAGCAAATAATACTTAAATCTAAGGGCTTACCCTATGGCTTACTCTTATTTTATCTATTAACTAATGTACTACAACTAACATGCAATAACTGCACAGCACTATACTCTGCTTTTTACACTAAACTGTTATACATTTACACTAACTCAAATGGTTTTGTCCTTATGAGTCTTCTCTTTAGTTCAGTGTTGTCAAGAAGCTGGATTGCCTCGACATTCACATGACTATGCAGCCTCTGCTTGTGACTTGCTGCTGTTCTCTTGATTATTTCGATCACAGTTTCCATACCCAGGTCCTGGTGGAAGTTGCTGTTACGGATATACCAAGGAGCATCAACAATGTTTCTCAGTACTTTGTTTTGAAATCTCTAGATAATATGTAGATTACCAGCTTTGGTACAGCCCCAGAGTTGGCACCCATATAGCCATACTAGCCTCAGTACTTGCTTGTAGATGGATAATTTATTATGAATTGATAATGTTGAATTTTTTCCAATCAGCCAATACAATTTCTTGTATCTAATATCAAGCTCTCCTCTTTTCTTTTTGACATGGACTTTCCAGCGCAGCTTCGCGTCTAGGGTGATGCCCAAGTATTTTGCTGATGTTGCATAAGGAATTTGGGTATCATTTATTCTAAGTAGGAAATTATCTATTTTTTTATTGGTAAAGTTAATGCGTGCAGATTTAGTCTCATTTAATTTTATTCGCCATTTTCTGGCCCAGTTATGTATTTTATTTACTGATAGTTGCAACTTATCAGTCGCTTCTTCACTAGTGTCTCCTATCGCTAGTATGGCTGTATTATCCGCGAAGGTGGCAATAGTATTTTGTTCTACCTCTGGAATGTCGTTAAACGCAACGTTAAAAAAATGTACGTGTAGTTTTTACTTTTTCATGTAGCTTTTAAATTATCTTTATTTGTGTTTTAATAAGTATATGTTTAATAAAAAATCGTTGGTTTTATTCTATTTTCTACAAGTGGGCCTAAATGGGTTAATCATTAAAATGAATGATTGTATCCAACAAATAAATTCGATAGCATAATATTTACACCCGTTTTATCTGTCTAAACCCATCAAGATGAATAAATGCACTTTGTTTTTCACGATTTCACAAAACGGGGAAGCTCCGTTGATGGAGTGTGAAATTTAAAGCCGTGACACACATTTATCATAGCTAATAGGCGCTAGTGGAAAAACGTTCCGAAAGCGGAAGATTGATATAGCTGAGCAGATACTAAAAACATCCTACTGGAATAATTTTAATTAAAAACAGATTTTAAATTCAGAAACAGTTGTAAGTAGTATTATGCTTTGGATTAGCATGTCTAATTGTACTGTTATTAAAAAAAAAATGTATATAATAAGTGGTGTCTTTTTGGGGATCAACTGGACAATCGGGAAATAATAATTCCTTAGTTGACGATTTGAATTTTACGTTCAAAAACCATTATGTTTTGTATTTAAAAACGGCTTTTAACCTGGAATTCGCAGCAACGTTAAAAAAACAGTAAAATTGCTTTGGAAATACAATAAACAAATTTATTTATCGGAGAAGATCGCACCAAATCATATAAACATGAAATTTGTCTTACAATTCTAAAATAAACATTAGGCCTAGACTTATGTAAAATAATATTTCGCATACTAAACTTTTGAAGGGATACTCTATCTATCCAAAAGGTTAGATTTATAATTAACATAAACGTTTTACAAAAATAATAATACATAGTCAGTATCCGTGTTTATATCTTCTTATGGGACAATATCGAACAGAACATCAAAATTGTACAGAACATCCATTCTGACATCTACATCTCTTTTCTGATCTTCGAGACAGCTGCTCTAAACAATTGCCTTAAACTGCAACCAAATCACTCTCTTAGGTTCTTCAACCAGGAAACGCGTCTTTTTCTCAAGATGTTGTATTTTTTGCCTCTCATCACGTCCAAGATATTGCAATTTTCTTTCGTTTAATGTATTTTCCATTTCTCTCTCTATGCCTATTCTACTTAACACTTCTGTATTCGTGACTCTATCTACCCTCTTCTTCTTTGTGCGACTAGGATTACTCCTGTTTGTCTGCCTCTTATTTTGTTTTAGTCGTTGTTGACTGTACATTATCTTTCCACTTTTTTGGCGGCCTACCAACGGGTCTTCGGCTATATGCCTTGTTGTTTTTACAGATGTTCGCTAATTAATCTGGCCCCATTCGGTTTACATGTTCGTTCCAGTTTTTTTTTTGTTTTTATCCACCTGTTAATATTTTAAATTTTGCATTGTTCACGTATACTTCTGTTGTTTTGTCTGTCTCTTAATGATATGCCCGCTATTGATCTTAATACTTTCCTTTCGATATTGGTGATTTGTTGTTTTGATTTTCTTGTATCAGTCCTTGTCTCCGCTACATATGTTAGGATTGGTCTTACTGTTGTCTTGTATACTTGCATTTTGCTTTCCGTGGTCAGATTTTTTTCTCCATATGGTTTCACGGAGGCATCCACTTACTCTTGCCACTTGATGCTTATCTTGTGGTCTCTGCTCTTATATCCCTGTCACTAGCTCAGTTTGCATCTACGCTACACTTTACTGATCACTATACATTTAGTTTTTTCTACTGATATTCCTATATTAAGTTTGTTTGCTGTGATATTGAAGGTGTGGAGCTGCCTTTGTAGGTCATCTTTGGCAGAAATTAGTACTGCATCATGGGCATAGCATAGTATCGTGATTTTATGCGCTCCAATGTGGTATCCGTGTCGTTTTCTTACGTCGTAAATTATTTGATTCATCACCATATTGAATAACAGTGGGCTAAGCGAGTCTCCTTAGCCGATTCCTCCTTTTAGTTCTGTGCATTCTGTTTCTCCGCTTGGTAATATTACTCTGGTCTTGTTGTTCTTTTAATTAATTGTCCTTATTATCTGATCGTCTATTTGTTTAGCTTGTAATATACTTAAGATGTCATTTCACTTCACCCTGTCAAAAGCACTTTTTAAATCTACAAAGCACATTTATGCTAGTTTTCCATATTCAATAGACTTCTCTATTATTTGTTTAATAATAAAAATTTCGTCTATTGTGCTACGGATTTTCCGGAAACCTTGTTGTTCATCTGCCATGTTTGCTTTTTCCTCGATTTTTTTTTATGACTGCCGTTAACAATTTTAATGTACTATTTATTCATCAGACTAATGCCTCTATAATTTTCAGCATTTATCGAGTCTCCCTACACAAGTACCAGATTTGTACACAAGTATATACCAGAAAAAATGCAAGATTTAAAGTCATATTTATCAACCTCGACGATCCTTCTCAGGTTCAGATAAAATCATTACGATTGTGTCTACCTTCGTTGAGTTGCTCGGGCCAAAAAACTGAACACTGTTATGTTTATGTTTTAAGTATTTTACCAGATATTCATCATTTAATGTCTTTTTTATCACTTATCTTACATATTATTTAAAAATCTTTTTTAGACAGTATGTCAGCAAAACCCAAAAATTCACTTCATTAGAAAAATCACTTGTTTGCTCCTCCGCCAATGGACTGTTTTGATCCATAAAATTTATGTCATTATCTAAGTTTTGTAATATTTTCTTCATTTCATAATATACTATTTTATTTTTGCCACAGCTATGATTATTATTTTCTTTTTTCTAATCATGAATGTGTTAATTACTATTTATAACTGGGAATAAGCCACATTAAAGATAAAAATACATTTATTGACGTTTCAATTTCCAATTCGGAAATCGTTCTCAAAATACAAATAGTAAATTAAACAAATTTTGTTTTTTGTTACATAGTGAAAAAATTCTTCTGATAATTTAATTTTATCTGACTCATTTATATTGACAATTCAGACATACATTATGCATTTTAAAGTAGACGACTTTAAAATGATATTGCCAATATTGTTGAGTTGCGCTCCTGGGACGACTTTACTTATAAGATAGTTCATTCGATTACATGAAATCAACTTTAACTTGAGAATATCCGTCAGAAAAAATCATAGCATGTAATTCGTCTTTAAAAAGACAAACACATGACATGATGACAGTAAAATTCTCCTGTTAGTGATTCCATAGTAAATTATGAGGGAAAAAACCAGGAAAAAAACCTCATAATACTATCCCGACATTGTAAGTATTTGTTCGTGAATTTAGTTTACCTTCAACAAACATCAAAATTCTGATTTTATGTTACGTTATTTAAAAAACATAAATGATGTATCCTCTATATATTACTGACTTACTAATACTGGTATTTTCTTATTAATAACTTCCTCTTTCAATATTGGTAACCAGATCCTACTACATTCTGCCGAGGAATTTGCGACACAATTAGCCTCATTTAGCATAATTAGAGCCGCTTCTTTGATTTTTCTTTTTTTACCATCCGTTTCTTTTAGGACTATATTTGAATTATTCCATTGAACTCTATGTTCATTATCCCATGCGTGTTTACATATTTGAGATCTATCAAATTCTCTATTTTTAATATAAGATTGATGTTCACTTATTCTAACATTTAATGGCCTTGATGATTCACCTAAATAAAACTGATCGCATTCACAAGGTATTTTATAAATGCAATTCTTTGTCCTTTCTTGTTCATTGTTAGGTTTGGTTTTGGACAAAATAGATCTCAATGTGTTTGTTGTTTTGAATGTTGTTGAAATGTTGAATTTATTTCCTATCCTTTTAAGTTTTTCTGATAATCCTTTTATGTACGGTATTGTTATTTTCCTCATATTATTCCTTGTGTATGCTGTAGGATCTCGTTCTAAGTTGTTCTGTTCTATTCGATCGATTGTTGAAAATTCCTTATTTATAAACGATAAAGGATAATCATTTTTTAATAAAACAGATGTTAATAAATGTTTCTCCTCCAAGAACGAATTTTCGTTAGAACAAGTAATTTTGGCTCTATCGTATAAGGATTTAATTATTCCCTTTTTTACATTAATATTGTGATTTGATTTGAAATTTAAATATCTATTGGTGTGTGTTGGTTTTCTATACACCTGAGTCTCATATCCAGTATCGTTCTTAGAGATCAAAACATCCAGGAAAGGTAGCGTGTTATTATATTCCTTTTCCATGGTAAATTTTATTGTCTCTTCTTTATCGTTTATATCGTTTAGGAATGTGTTCAACAACTCTGGTCTATGAGGCCATATTGAGAATACATCATCTACATACCTCCACCATACTGTGGGTTTGAAATTTTGTTTAGAAATGATATTTGTTTCAAAATCTTCCATAAATATATCGGCTAGGAATGGAGATAAACTAGAGCCCATTGCTAGACCAAAATTTTGTTTATAGAATTCATTATTTAGTTGAAAATATGTATTATCAGTACATAATGTTAATAACTCCATTATAGCCGATATGTTTAGTCTTGTTCTAGTTGCCAATGAATCATCACTCTCTAATTTTGTCTTGACTATACTTAAAGTCTTATTTAATGGCACATTCGTAAATAAACTATTTATGTCAAAACTTACCAAAGTATTATGTGAATTAAATTCAGTATTTGATAATTTATTTAAAAAATGTTGTGTATTTTTTATGAATGTGTCATTTTTATTTGTATAAGGTTTTAAAATATTTAATAAAAATTTTGATAGTTCACTACAAGGAGAATTTATGGTACTACAAATGGGTCTAAGTGGTATATTCGTTTTATGAATTTTCGGTACTCCATAAAAATGAGGAGTCTTACTGTAATGAGGTGTAATTAATCCTCTCTGATAACTTGTTAAAACATTTTTAAACTTAAATAAAGTTCTATATATTTTGTTTTCCAAAGGCTTTGTTGGATCTTTTGTTAATTTTGTATAAGGTCCGTTTATTAATAGATCTTTAATTTTATTTTCGTATTGAATTTTATCCATTATTACAGTTACATTCCCCTTGTCTGCTGGTAGGATGATTATGGAGTCGTCATTTTTTAAAGTTCTTATAGCCTTTAGTTCCTCTTTGCTTATGTTTTGTTCAATTCAATTAAATTCAACATTTCAACAACATTCAAAACAACAAACACGTTGAGATCTATTTTGTCCAAAACCAAACCTAACAATAAACAAGAAAGGGCAAAGAATTGCATTTATAAAATACCTTGTGAATGCGATCAGTTTCATTTAGGTGAATCATCAAGGCCATTAAATGTTAGAATAAGTGAACATCAATCTTATATTAAAAATAGAGAATTTGATAGATCTCAAATATGTAAACACGCATGGGATAATGAACATAGAGTTCAATGGAATAATTCAAATATAGTCCTAAAAGAAACGGATGGTAAAAAAAGAAAAATCAAAGAAGCGGCTCTAATTATGCTAAATGAGGCCAATTGTGTCGCAAATTCCTCGGCAGAATGTAGTAGGATCTGGTTACCAATATTGAAAGAGGAAGTTATTAATAAGAAAATACCAGTATTAGTAAGTCAGTAATATATAGAGGATACATCATTTATGTTTTTTAAATAACGTAACATAAAATCAGAATTTTGATGTTTGTTGAAGGTAAACTAAATTCACGAACAAATACTTACAATGTCGGGATAGTATTATAAGGTTTTTTTCCTGGTTTTTCCCTCATAATTTACTATGGAATCACTAACAGGAGAATTTTACTGTCATCATATCATGTGTTTGTCTTTTTAAAGACGAATTACATGCTATGATTTTTTCTGACGGATATTCTCAAGTTAAAGTTGATTTCATGTAATCGAATGAACTATCTTATAAGTAAAGTCGTCCCAGGAGCGCAACTCAACAATATTGGCAATATCATTTTAAAGTCGTCTACTTTAAAATGCATAATGTATGTCTGAATTGTCAATATAAATGAGTCAGATAAAATTAAATTATCAGAAGAATTTTTTCACTATGTAACAAAAAACAAAATTTGTTTAATTTACTATTTGTATTTTGAGAACGATTTCCGAATTGGAAATTGAAACGTCAATAAATGTATTTTTATCTTTAATGTGGCTTATTCCCAGTTATAAATAGTAATTAATTTACAATGCCACAAGAAAATAGCTTCAGAACAATATCATGAATGTGTTGCCTGTGTGAGTCTATTTCAAATGGGTAAAAAGAAATAAAATAAGACTTACTCACAATAAATTTAATTTTACCACCAAAACGACCGGTATCGCTTACTACACTTTGCTAAGCATCTTCAGTTCTAACTGTACCAGGTAAACTAAATGCTGAAATTACAAAAGCTAAGGTGCTATCTTATAAAGATAATAATTACAGTAATATTGCCAATATTACTTGTCTGTGATTATTCACTGATGGGTTTTGATCACCCATCACCAGCAATCTAGGATAGTTTGAACTATGTTTCACGAATCACTAATTATAATTCTTGTACCGGCATATAAGTAGTATTTTGGTTATTTACTAATTTATTTTAATTCAATAGATTATCTTATACCAAATTGTGGGTTTTTACTTTGTCTGCTTTATCAATTTTATTTATATTAATAATCACATGTAATATTGGCATAATTACTGTAATTGTTATCTTTATAAGACAGCACCCCAATGTGGGCTTTTGTAATTTCAGCATTTATTTTACCTGGTACCGTTAGACCTGAATGTGCTTAGCAAAGTGTAGTAAGCGAAACCGGTCGTTTTGATGGTAAAATTAAATTGAATGTGAGTAAGTCTTATTTTATTTTTTTTAACTATTGTCTTTTGTCTCTAGACCCATTTGGTTCTTAATCGACTCTGATTTTGTAATTTTTCCTTTTTGGTATCTTGGGAGTTTTCACTTCTGCTTTCGCTGCAACCCGTCTTTACTTTTATAAACTACTGCTTGTATATGCAATATGTCTGCATTATCATTTTTAGCTATACCTATTCGTGTCTTCAGGAATTGTAGCAGTGTGGTTAAGAGCTTTTTTTGCCTGTCGCCATTGCTTCCAAGCATCAGGGTGAAATTCTTTTGCTAGACGACCTCTGCATTGTAGGGATATATACTCACTTGTTTAAATTCATTTTAAATTAAGTTTGATTTAAATTAGATAAATATAAAATCTCACGGCCTTGAAGTGGAGAAATTCGGTACTTTGCTGTTAAGTTATTATTTGCTGAAAATAAAGAAAAGTTTGAAACGGACTTGGAATTGTTTCGTAAATATCAAACAACTCAAAGTGACCACTTCACCATTCAGTTATTAATTGTTTTGTTCAAAATAAATAAAAGTCTGAGAGAATTATTTCACAATTTGTCGAACGGTCGAAGAGCGTCGCTATATCACCAACGTTTTTGAAAAGTATTTAGCAAACAAATTAACAACGTATGTACCAGTATATTCAGTGATAATATTATAGTGTACAATGTAGCTGGTACATTAGATTTCCTATTTTTGTTACCAACATTTTTCCAAAAATTTTTTAAATTTTTCATAAGAGATGATTCAGTTATGCAATGTTATTTCGATAAGAAAGAAACATAGCTTAAAAAAAGAAAAACCAAAGAAGCGGATCCATTTATGATAGATTGCGTCACAAAATCCTCGGCAGAGTGCAGTAGGATCTAGTTATATATTAGAAGAGAAAATCAGTTTAAAAAAAATACTTAATATATACTAAATAATTTGGGGTATTACTTGGTGGTTCTTTATACGTTTTTTAACAATATAGATGTGGATAAAACAAACATTATAGCTTACGATGTTTTTTAAGAAAATTTCCAGCTTATAATAAAAAAATAGAAGGAGTACGATATGGAAAGAGAAAACATAATTATGGAGGTGATAACTATCTTCTCATTTCTTTTAGACTTATTTCCAAAATAAAAATGTATTTATTATACATAAAACAATAATAAACCCTTTTATTCAAATTAGAGGAGTATAAAACATTAAACATACATAAAACAGTATATTAAGAGAAGTATAAATGACCCTTTGGTGTTGTTTAAATTATTTTAGAAGCCAATACACGTTCACATTTCCTATTCTCTTAATGTAAAGAAAATACAGCAGCGTTGGTGAGAGCAGAATTGAATTTACCTTTGTGATATAAATGTAGCATAATATTATTTATGACTGAATATTCTGCCTTTATTTATTTTTCTAAATTAATAAAACATTGACGCAAAAGGTATATTTTAACTGGGCGTGTTACAGGGCGATCTATTTTACGATACCATAAAAACGAAACTATTTGTACTTATATGAAAGCTCTCACATAAGTTTTTAGAGATGGTAACGCTGATGAAGAAAAGGCAAATTTTATAGGTAAATCATTTAATCATAATAGGTAATTTTATAACTTTACCAAAATATATTTTATTTAAAAATATATTTTGAGCTATAATAACATGTGCTTGTAACTTTTATGTTCTTGCTGTATAGATTGGTTTATCTAGAAAGCATGTTTAATTTAATTTTGAAAAAAAAAAATATTAAAAATCTTACAGTCGCATCAGTGTGATTTAGCCGTATCTTATTTTTTTTTAAATTCCACCAAGACATTACCATTTTTGTTACATAGTGAAAAATTCTTCTAATAATTTAATTTTATCTGACTCATTTATATTTTATAAATAAGGAATTTTCAACAATCGATCGAATAAAACAGAACCAATTAAAACAAGATCCTAGGAAAATAACAATACCGTACATAAAAGGATTATCAGAAAAACTTAAAAGGATAGGAAATAAATTCAACATTTCAACAACATTCAAAACAATAAACACGTTGAGATCTATTTTGTCCAAAACCAAACCTAACAATGAACAAGAAAGGACAAGGAATTGCATTTATAAAATACCTTGTAAATGCGATCAGTTTTATTTAGGTGAAACATCAAGGCCATTAAATATTAGAATAAGTGAACATCAATCTTATATTAAAAATAGAGAATTTGATAGATCTCAAATATGAAAACACGCATGGGATAATGAACAAGGGTTCAATGGAATAATTCAAATATAGTCCTAAAAGAAACGGATGGTAAAAAAAGAAAAATCAAAGAAGCGGCTATAATTATGCTACATGATGCCAATTGTATCGCAAATTCCTCGACAGAATGTAGTAGGATCTGGTTACCAATATTGAAAGAGGAAGTTATTAATAAGAAAATACCAGTATTAGTAAGTCAGTAACATATAGAGGATACATCAATTATGTTGTTTAAATAACAAAACATATATAATCAGAATTTTGGTGTTTATTAAAGGTAAGCTAAATGCACGAACAAATACTTACCATGTCGGCATAGTATTATGAGGCTTTTTTCCTGGTTTTTCCCTCATAATTTACTATGGAATCACTAACAGGAGAATTTTACTGTCATCATATCATGTGTTTGTCTTTTTAAAGACGAATTACATGCTATGATTTTTTTTTTACGGATATTCTCAAGTTAAAGTTAATTTCATGTAATCGAATTAACTATCTTATAAGTAAAGTAGTCCCAGGAGCGCAACTCAACAATATTGGCAATATCATTTTAAAGTCGTCTACTTTAAAATGCATAATGTATGTCTGAATTGTAAATATAAATGAGTCAGAAAAAATTAAATTATTAGAAGGATTTTTCACTATGTAACAAAAAACAAAATTTGTTTAATTTACTGTTTGTATTTTGAGAACGATTTCCGAAGTGGAAATTGAAACGTCAATAAACGTATTTTTATGTTTAATTGTGGCTTATTCCCAGTTAAATAGTAATTAATTTAAAATGCCACAAGAAAATAGCTTCAAAACAATATTAAAATTACAATTGTTGGAACAATTCGAAAAAATAAAAGGGAGATTCCAAAGCAACTTCTTGATTCCAGCAGACCACAGTACTCGTTTAGGTTTGTATTTTCCAAATACATTACTTTGGTGTCGTATATCCCAAAGAAAACAATAGTCGTTACGCTGTTTACTATGATGACTCGATTGATGAAGATTATGGAGATGTATATAGATTATATAAGTCTAATATTATTACTTTTTATAGCATTTTATAATATTATAAAATCGGTCATCGACTTAATTTATTAGAAATGTGTGGCTTATAACGTAAGCAAACACCCGAAGATGGCCAATGATCACTTTTTTAATTTACTCAACATTAGAGGCATAAACTCTCACGACATACATAAATGAAATGCAAATGAAAACGACCTAATTTGAGAACGAAGATTGTTTTTAAAATCAATTGGTTTAGCGTTGAGAAGAGAGAACATCCTATCCAGAGCAAGACCCTCATTTACAAAAGGATATCAGATATATCGCCCAAAAATTAAGCGGAGTACATGCGCGTCCGCGTCCATATACACGAGTTTATTGGTGACTTATTATTACTTAAGGTGAACATGTTTTTTTAAATTTCATAAAAGACAATAAAATAAATTTTCTTGGCACTAGTAAGCTAACACTTTGACTGCTATGAGAAGCATGCCTTGATGCACGGCCAATTTGATTCTGTGGCCGCGAGAATCAGCTTTTGATTCTCGCTTGTATGTTATTTATATGGAATAGAAATATGTCCGGCTGATAGGACCCTCTTTTTTTCACTATGGCGGCAGTCTAAGTGCTAAATCACAAAAGGCATTAAAATACTTCGATGAGTATTATTTGACTAAACAAGTATTACACATTTCTTGGCATTCCAAAATCAAAAGCACACTTACTATCAAACCTATACAAAGAGAGAAGCGTATCGATAAGAGTGGGTCACAATATTATTGGACCTAAGACCACATCAAAAGGTATTGCACAGGGAGCTATTTTAAGTCCACTTCTTTTTAATTTGTACACATACGATTTGCACAATTTATGGTCTCCCAATATTGTTTGCTTACAATATGCTGATGATATTGTCATCTACTCACATAAGAAAACGTACAGGGATAATTGGACTTGGTTAAATGGATTCAATATTTCGTACCAAAACCAACATGTATCACCAACATGTACAACCAGTGCTTACTTTGTACCAAAAATGAAGATTAAAAACTCATTTATTTTAAATAATCAATCCAGCATTTTTTCTGCTGAAGCATGTGCTATATACAAAGCCCTTGAATTGTGCTGTGAAAACCAGTGAAACAAAATTGTCATATGCAGTGATTCACTGTCAGTATTACACTCCTTATAAAACTTTAAATTCACAATCAATAACAATATATTCATATAAGAAATTTTTCAACACTTACTAAAACTATCAGATCCATATGGTACTAAATTTCTATGGGTTAAGGGACACTCAGATATTGTTGGCAATACTATTGCTGATTCTATAGCTAAAAATTCATTACAGCACTCACATATGGTGATAGAAAAATTTAACACATGTGACCTACTTGCCTATATCAAACAACATATTAAATTTAAATGGGACAGAAAATGGATTCAGTTTGGTGTAAGCAGGGGCACTAATTTATACAAATTACAACCCAGTGTAGATGTAAAACAATTTTACAAAGATATTACATTAAGTAGAAATACAGTATCAACAGTCTTAAGATTAAAAGTAGATTATGGATGTTTTCCGAAACATCTACACAAAATAGGAATTCTCCCAACAGACCAATGTGAGTGTGGAACTAGTATAGCTGATTTAAATCACATATTCTTCAACTGCCCACTACATCGTAATACAAGTACGTGGCTGATAAAAGAATTGATAAAAGAGGAATTAAGTACACCATTAAACGTAAATTTTCTATTAAGTGAAGACAATATAAAAATCTTTAAAATATTTATGATATTTCTTGTAAAAATTAAAATTAAGATATGAATGTAAAATTGATCGTATGCTTGAACATTACCTTTGTATGTTTACCATATATGTTGCTCACCTACCTAACCGTGGTTTATGTCTTGTTTGTTACAATAAAGCCGGTCTGATGAATCCCTGAGCGTGAAAAGTGTCCTCCTTGTACAATCCTTTATGAATGAATACTAATATTTATATGTAATTACGTGGCTAAATGTTTCAAGCCAAAGCGAATAAAAAAAATAAAATAAAAAAAAAGTATTACACAATAAAAAGCAGCGTGCTGTAAGTCCATAAATTTATGAAACTTTTTTCAAAAATACGTTGCAGGATTTTTCTTGGTCGAATAAAAGATCTACTCTTTTTCGAAATATATATTAAAATTTACCTGTCTTAAAACTTCTGAATCAGATTCATTGATATGACATACACACACATAAAATTTTTTATTTAACTTTTGTTGCTAAATTGATAATAGCTGCTTTCTCACGCAAGTGATTTTTCAATAACGAAAATTCGAGATCTTGTAGAAACTTTTATTGTCAGTAGTGGCATGGTGAACATGTGAGTATTTTTTTCATTCTAACAAGCATGAAGTACTACTACGGGCTATCTTCGTGTTGTCCTTCTTCTTCTTCTTTATGTTTCGTCTTCTACCGAAGGTTAGCAACCATTAAACGATAGGTTTCTCTTTTTTTGTTGCATGTAATATGTTCGCAGCTTTTGGTATTTGAAACCATTCCCTCCAGCCAGTATTGCTCCTTTCTGTCCAAACCTCTTCTACCTTTAATCTTGCCTTCCACGATAAGCTGTAGCAGACTGTACTTATCATTACGGAACACATCGCCCATGTATGACGCTTTCCCCTTTTAACACTTGTTAACAATTCCACCTCTTTACCCATTCTGTGTTGTACAGCCACATTTCCAGAGCCGCTAACATCTTTATACCTACTTGCTGCTGTTAAGGTCCACCCTTCTACTCCGTAAAGTAGCGTAGAGAGTACGTAGCATTTCGTGGCGCGCCATCGAAGGTTAACTCTCAGGTTGCGGTTTCTCAAAGGCTTTCTCATTTTAATGAATTTGGATCTTTAAACTTGTAACGCGATGTTCACTACACGTCTTAGAATTTGATTTTTTGGAAAGGTGCACAAATGTATATTTCGTGTTGCCCAGGGATAATTATTTATTGAATAGTTTTCCCTAACATCAAATATATTTGATTTTTCGGAACAATTTAGCTGTAGAAGTTTAGGGAATATTTCCGTTTTTTTTTAAGTTAATGTTAAACTTAGCCTATAGTTACTAATAAAACTTTCAATTAATTGTATACTCAAAGACAAGTTGTCTTATGTAATATTTCGCCCAGAATTATGAATCGCCAGGATAATTCTGTCAAAAAAAATACTGCCATGACGAAAAACCATCCCGGTTAATATCTAATATATACTTGTAAATTAGGTGAATAATATATTTTGGCGTCACACAAAGCAAATATTTTATCACTGTATTTATTCGGCTTACTAAGTCTATATAAACGATATTAACACGTTTTCCTAAATGTTCCCTAAAGGCTTAAATTTTTCGTCGATCGTTGTAAATTCAGATAAATTATACCCAACCTTATAATGTTTTACAAACATGTCGGAAATTGACGAATTGCTGATAATTTATTAAAATCATTCCTTTCTTTTCGAGTAACCTTGTTATCGAATATGAAACACCTCAGGAGAAACTTAAAACGTTATATTAAAATTATAAGAGGGAAAATCTCAATGCTTTACCATTGTTCATTCATTAGTCTTACAAATTTATTACAGTGGGGTAGTATAAACAATGCACTCCGTATGTTTTGTAAACATGATCAGGGAAACTTGTTGCCTGATCGCTATCAAAGAACCGTCTATGACCAATATATATTCTAACCGAAGATCGGAAGTGCAATAACAACTTTAAAAAATAAATTACTTGTTCGTCGTATATAAAATATGGTATGCAACTCGTTACTGTTAACTTTTGGCATTGAAACTTTATAGGTTTAATATACGCCTGATGGCTACATCCGAAGCGTCCATAATCGTTTATGGCGTCGATTGACGGGACTTTGTGGTGGAAGGACCTTTGTTCCAATTGGTCGGATGTTTCGTTTTGAAATTAGCTACGGAAAAGAAAAAGAATTGACAGTTGATAGACAAAAGAAGAATTGACAGTTCACATTAGATAAGGAAAAGACGAAGAATTGACAGTTGACAAATGGTTCTGGTCTTGGCTAAGATTCATTCTCCGCCTGTAATCCAGATTCTACGCTTACCAGCAGTGACGTCAGAGTAGTTCAAATGTCCCGTCCTGTCTTGCCCAAGTATCCCATCCTTCGCTCCAATATGGGGTATTTAAAGAGGAAATTAATACAAGGAAAATGTCACGATTAGTAAGTCAGTTACATATAGAGGACACATCGTTAGGTTTTTTTTTAACATACATATAATATCAGAATTTAGTGGTTATTGAAAGTAAACTAAATGTCCAAATACTTGCTATGTCGGGATAGTATTATAGTTTTTTTTCCTGGTTTTTTTATCATGATTTACTATGAAATCACTAACAGAAGAATTTTAGTGTCATCATGGTCAGTTGTTGTCTTTTTAAAGACGAATCACACGTTATGAGATTTTCTGACGGATACTCTCAAGATAAAGTTGATTTCACGTAATCGAATAAACTATCTTACGATAAAGTCGTCCCAGAAATGCAACTCAGCAATATTGGCAATGTCATTTAATAAATTATTTGAAGAATTTTTCGAACGTAACAAGAAACAAAATTTGTTTAAATTTTACTGTTTGTATTTTGAGAACAATTTTCGAAGTGGAAATTGAAACGTCAATGAACTAATTTTAAACTTCAATTGTGACTTATTCTCACTAAAATGGTAATTATTTACATTATTCTTTTAACTTATAACTCATAATTATAACGCATAATTTTCACAGACTTCAACAGGGTTGTAAAATCTATTTTTCTAAAAATATAAAAATATATTCATTTCTGTGAAATATAAAAAAAACATGCAAACTTCTTATCGACCTAATATGGTCCCTTGACATACCATGTGGCGTAGCTCAGCTATTATGATACTAAGTTACTAAGGCAAATGGCTTGGGTCTGACTCTTAATGACACAAACACTTATCTAAACCATAAGTATAAATAACTCAATAAGTTTGACCACTCTGTATAAATAATTTCGTTTTGAAAAAGATCACAACAGACACAAAGTATATTTCATTACGAACAATTCATCGAGTTTCAAAAATATTTATCAATAAACGTGCAGTCGATTTGGGAAACTTTTCTCATTAATGGAGTTGAAAGTTCTGGAAGAGGTTGCCTCTCAATAGAAAGTTATCTAACACAATAAGTGGACGACTGTAAGATAGTGAGAAAATGCTCAGAAAAAATATTTATAACTGCTAAGTTTTTGATAAAATCTCTCTATAAATTTATCTGATAGTTAATTAATGACTTGTGTTGTATAACTATTAATAAAAACTCACTTTTAAAACATAAATGATCCATTATTCACGATTTCTACCAGTTGACCAAAGAAAAATGGTTGATGCCGTTATCCCCAGAAATACTTATCTTGCTTATCCCGAAAATTTATTACTTGGTATGATAAAAATGATCAAAAAATATACGGGAGCTAGGAATACGCAGAGTGCTGAAAGCTAGACAAAGTCAGAACAAAGGATCCGAAGATTCAAAATACCAACATTAAATTTTAGTACTGCTTCTAGTGATTATATTGACTTAATTTCTATTTCTGAATGCAGTATTGCGGCTCCTCCTTTGTAAAACATATTAACAATAAAGATGTAAGGGATATGATTGATTTTGGAAATCACAAAAACATAGGGGTCTTAAACTGTCTCTGTCATACCCAATCCGTGAAAAGAACTGTTAACCTAGAAACTGAAGCATTAGCTGCTGTTTGTAGACCAAAATCAAGGGATGGCTTTAGTCGTTCAAGGTTGCAGTCTAGAAATAGCATGCCGTTTTTAATACAAAAATCAGACTACCAATTATAAAATGTAATTTGTATCATAAAACAATTATTTTGGATCCCAAAAATTCTTAAAACAATAAATTAAATTTTTTTTTATTTTTATTATGCATCAAAACGTAATTTTTTCGTACTAGACCCATAAAAAATATTGACTTATATATTTAAAATAAAATAAATAAGATACGTTACAGGCACTTATTTTGAGCTACCATTAAATTATTTACTCGTGAGAACGAAGTGCAAAAAATCATAAATACAGTAGAACTTCTACAACAATTTAGTACTTGAACACTATATCAGAATAGGCTACAGAATATGCTACAGATGAACGAAGAATGGACCCTAACAGAAATGTATCAACACCTAAAGGAAAAAATAAACAAACTAGCAAACGAAGTGCTGGGAATTGAACAACATAAGAATACATATTTGGAGAAATACAGTGACGACTCAGAAGAGATGATTAAAAGAAAAAAAAGTGCATTTCATAAATGGCTAAATGACAGAACCCCAGGAACACGGGGAGATTATGTTACCCTCAGACAATAAGTTAAACAAAGAATAAAGCTCGAGAAAAACTAATACTGGGAGAGAATGTGTAGAGAAATAGACAACACGAGAGGGTATAACATGGAACATATAATATAGATCAATGGAAGCATGGAAACAAATAAAAAACATCAGAAGTAATAAACGAAGTAAAAATACCATACAGATAATTACATCAAAATAGTGGACAAAGCATTACACACAATTATTGCAGGAGAATAGGCCGGAGTATATCTCATACGACCCTGTGACAATAATAACTGAGGAAGCAGAAGTCACAGAGGAAGATAGAAATAAAGCACTAAAAAAATCCAAAAACAATAAAGCACCAGGACCGGGGAACATAAAAATGGAACTGCTGAAATATGGAGGCGCAAGGAATGTTGTTCAATAAAATCGAAGCAGGAGAGAAGATTCCCGATGGGTGGAATTTATCATACATGTCCTCCATTTTCAAAAAAGGTGACAAAAGGTCACCAAATAACTACAGAGGGATCAGTGTAATGCCTTTAATAGCAAGAATCTTTTTATCAGTTATAAAAGAAAAACTAGAACAACACATGGACCATTACACAAGCCGGATTCCGAAAAGCCAGATCATGTTTAGATAATGTATTCATTATGAGACAGGTGATTGAAAAGAACAAAGAAAAAAACAATAAAACACATATGACCTTATAAAGGTAAGTAATGAAATAACAAAAACAATCACCGCAACAAAAGGCCTCAAACAGGGATGTGGTCTCTCATCTACACTTTTTAACAAATGTAGATCAGGCTTTGAAAAGTTGGTATAGAAAATGCGGAACAATAGGCGTACCAGTACAAGAGAATATATTACAAATAGGTAAAGAAATAATAAATAAGACTTACTCACAATCAATTTAATTTAACTATCAGACGACCGGTTTCGCTTTCTACAATTTGCAAAGCATCCTCAGGTCTCGATACAAAGTTAAACAAATGCTAAAATGATAAAAAACCCATATTAGGGTATTGTCTACTAACGATAAACAAAGAAGATGTTGTAAATTACAATAATTATGCCAATATTACATGTCTGTGGTTTTATTTAAAAGTGTAAGTTGAATAAAAAGTATAAAAGTTTTAAAAGTTTAAACAGACAAGGTAAGGCCCACAAATTGTTATAAAATAGTCCACAACAGAGCGGAAGTATGGCCAATGACAAAAACAATACGAAATAAAATAAGAACAGTTGATCTGGACTTTATAAGAAGATGTCTATAAATCACAAGAGGGGATAGAATAAGAACGGAGGAAATATGGAACAGAATGGAAGTAGTATGCTCAATTACAAAAAAGTTGGAAAACAGAGCCCTGTAGTGGTACTGGCATGAACAAAGAATGCCAGAGCATAGGTGACCAAAAAGAATATTAAACTTGGACCCGCCGGGAAGAAGACGAAGAGGAAGACTTGCTACACGATGGAAAACATACGTCGGAAATGCTATTATAGATACAGACCTCAGAGAATGGACTGGGAGAATAGAATGCTTTGGAGAACGAAAACGTCGAACTCATGATGGGAAAAGCCGAAGAAAAAGGAGAGGACGAGAAGTCTAAATATAGACCATTTGAAATATATACAAGGTAAAAGACGCCTCGACTCAACTAGGAAAACTGAAATGGAAATTTGGTAGGCATACTCGAAACCAAAAGTATTACTGACGAAACAAAAATAATTATACATCGGTTACCTTGGAATCATAAACAAAAAAAGGAAAGACCACAAGATTGTCACATGTTATAAAACAAATTGCTGGACCAAGATGGATGCAAATGCCGCAGTATAGAGGATTCTAGGCAAATGGAGGGGAGGCTTACGTTCAAAAATGGATGGTCTTGGCTGATTAGATACTTAACTGATATATAGATTAGGCTGGTCTTAAAAAATTAAGGTCAGACTGGTACGATGAGGAAGGCGTACAAGAAAGGCAAAGAAAAAATCAGGCATATAGAAGACTCCAAGGGCGAAAAACGAGGCAAACACAGGAAGAGTATACGCAGCTGACACGAGAAGAAAAACGAATACTTAAAAAAATAAGAAAGAGCATATAGAGAACCAACTTAAAGAAGTAGAGAACTATAAGGCACAAGTAGAAACACAAAATTTCTATAAGAGGATTACACAGAACAGGAAATAACTCAAACCTAGATTATCAACATCATCATCACGTAGAGTGGGTTTTGGCTGACTGTATAATTTTTTTTCAATTTGTTCGGTCTTCCAGCAATCAATTCAGCAATTTTCCGGAGATCTGCTTGGATGTTATCTGTCCATCGCATTCTGGAACGTCCGAGTGTGCTTTTGCCTATGGAAATCTCCTCCCATACCAGTTTTACAAGTCTTAAACCTAGATTATCCGTCGTTAGAAATAGAACAGGGGAAATTATTGGTGATCAGAACCAGATACTAGAAAGATGGGCAGAAAACTTCGAGGCTAAATATAAGAGGTGAGACAGGGCTCCACGAATCAGAAATCCAACTCGAGGACATTGACGATGAAAGAGAGAAAGATAACATCCCAATAGAGGTAGAAGTTATCCAAACTATACAGAAATTAAAAGGAAACAAAGCTCCTAGGGCAGATGGCATTCCTTCAAAACTTTTAAAGCATGGCAAATAAACCGGACATACTGTATATGTAGACTGGTTGAACTGATCTGGAAGCAAATAAAGTTGCCAGAGTAGGTATAATTGTACCTATCCGCAAGAAAGGAGATCAAACAATATATGATAACTACAGAAGAACAACCCTCCTAAACGTAACTTACAAAATATTGGCATATATTCTTTACGACCGACTATCGGGATATTATGAAGACATAATAGGTAAATATCAGTGGGCGTTTCGTAAAGAAAGATAAGCGACCGATCAAATATTCCTTCTAAGGCAAGCTGTGGAAAAATCATATGAGTATGGCATTGATACTTATCACCTGTTTGTTGATTTTAGATGTGCCTATGATATTGTTAAAAGAAACGCACTGTACAAGGTCATGACAGAATTCAGCATTCCATTACATTTAGTAAAATTGGTGAAGCCGACCTTCTCAAGACTCGAGTGTAAAGTAGAGTGCAGAACGGAGTTTCCAGAATGTTTCAGTCACAGGGACACAAGGAGATAGCCTATCATGCCTTGTATTCAATATTGCACTAGAGAAAGCAATAAGAGAATCTGGAATAACAAACAGAGGAACTATTATTAATCGCATTATACAATTACTAGCTTACCCCGATGACATCGACATTATTGCAAGAAGAAAGGCGGACGTGGTCTAGTCATTCAAGGTACTTGAAGCAACAATAAAAAAATTGGGACTAGAGGTTAACACTAGTAAGACGAAGTATATGAAAGTATCAAATTATATACAAGCAGCACAATCCAAAGATATAACGATCGGAATATATACTTTCGAACGAGTAAGAGAGTTTATATACCTAGGCTCACAAATTAATCAGAATAATGCAGTAAGTGCAGAAATTAACAGACACATATATCTGCCAAATAGAGCCTTTTATGGATTAAAATTTTTTTAAGAACAAGCCTAGTTACAGAAATAACAAAACTAGTGATATACAGAACTCTTATTAAGCCCATTCTCACCTACACATCGAAAATATGGACATATGGACAAATATGGAAATATGGACAAAGAGCGATGAAGAACGTTTAAGATGCTTTGAATTTAAAATCCTTCGGCATATCTTTGGAGGACTACACGAGGGCGGATTATGACATAGTCTCTATAATTTCGAACTTTACCGCCTCTATGACAAACTTGATATTATTAGGTCCATCAAAATAAACCGGTTGCGGTGGTTAGGTCACATAGAGAGAAATAATGAGATGGAGCCGCCAAAACAAATTTATAACCACAGAATAGATGTAGTGAGAAGGAGAGGCAAACCCAGAGCACGATTTAAGGATCAGGTGGAGAAAGACTTGAAAATGTTGGGAGTACGAAACTGGAAAACTGGAATAGGAGAAAATGGAGACTTATCCTTGATCAGGCCAAGATCCAACATAGGTTGTGGAGCTAATGATGATAATGATAGATAAGACTAATTAGATAAGTTTTTAAGGATATAAAAAAATAGGTGGAAATGTATGCCTTGACATTATTATTTACAAGTTATTGAATACTTCCATTTTATTTTTTTAAGAAGCTTTTTTATGCACCACTGGTTTCAAGAGGCTAATAAAATGAGATTGTTATACATCTATTTTAGTCTTCCAATATATAAGTAAATTCACCTAATTGGCGGCTCTAAGACAACTCTTATGCTAATTTTATCAAGTTGTTACCATACCCGGAAAACTTTTAAAATAAATTTCCAAAAAGCTATTTACTTGTTCGCATAAACAACGTTAATGTGCGTTGTATGGTAATAAACCTATCTAACGCTGATACAAAGTTTATATAATCCTAAAAGAACCATCTAAAGTTGTTTGACTTTGTGCTTATTCTACCGATATAATACCTGCTCTTGAATGCAGAGATATTCTTTTCAATGGAAATTTCGCCTGGTTTTGTTTGCCGAACAGTAGAATACAAAATATAACAAAAGGTACATGCCAGGTCGTCGAAATATTTTTCACCAAAAATAAAATGAATTCTATATTCTATAAAGTTAACTGATAAATTTCTTATATTATTTTTATTTAGATTTGTAACATTTTTTTATTAAATAAATGAATAAATTTTGAAAAATAACTCGACAGATACAGAAGCCGTAAATGTGTTCCAAGGCTTGTCAAAATTTAAAAAAAATATAAATAAATTTTTGGGTAATGCGCTTCTTGACAACATGCACAAAAAAACAATAAAAGTCACTCGACGTACATTGGAGGTCGTCGGGCTAGCTCCTCGGGTCGAGAAGAGTGAAACAGAGGGTTCAAATCACATCGCGCTCCAAAAATCGCATTTTCTTGATTTCCTGTAATCAGATTTTTTACAAATTATTTTAAACTTTGAAGACCTTAGCTGTAAAATTCAACATGTTTAAAATATAACTAACATTTTGCGTAGGATTTATTATGACTAGTTGAAATTTTCTTTATTTCAGCCTTCAAGAAGTAAATCAACATTCACGAAAACGTTAGGTAGTACACATGATATAAGGATACCAGATATGATATTGCCACGCACTAAACTCGTACACTCACGCGCATGACGTCACCTTGTGCTAAATTTTCAAAATGTATTCATGCTTGCGGATAAAACGAACTGTTGAAATTCTAATATAATTTACTAGATGTTTTATTTACTACGTAAATTTAAGCTTAAGTATTTAAATTAGTATATTGTAAAAAATAACAATTTTCCCCTAAGAGTGAAGTTTGATGGAGGGAGCCATGGTCAAATGCCACAAATTGAAAACTATGGAATGTGATTTTCATGCAATATATATTTTATATATAGTAGTTCGGTATTATTGACTAACACGTTAGGTAAACTAAAGTTTTCTTTTGAGGTTGCAGTCATTAATAGGGCAGTATAAGTAAAACTCTTTGTTCTTTTATTTAGCTTTCACAAAATTGATTCGCTTCTTCAGGATATGCTAAAATCTGGTTTTAATTATTTAATATATATATATATATATATATATATATATATATATATATATATATATAGATATATATATATATACATATATATAGATATATATATATATATATATATATATATATATATATATATATATATATATATATATATATATAGATATACGGATATCTTGGGTTTAGTAGTCAATATTGGCCTTTAAGTAAAACTCTTTTAGGTTTGTTAAGCTTTCGGGTTTTGAAATATTGACTACTAAACCCAAGATATCCTACTCACATAGTCACTAAAGCCTCTAAATATGTATATATATATATATATATATATATATATATATATATATATAAATATATATAAATATATATATATATATATATATATATATATATATATATATATATATATAACACTGTTTTTGATGGGTTGGAGTCAATAAAAGGGGCTATTTGTTGACTATTTTTTACTCGAGCTTTTAATTGTGATTACAATTTTTATTAAGAGCTTCTAAAAAATACAAAATGTCTTACAAAGTTGAACTAGAAATAAAAAATTTTTTTGTTAACTCACCAAATAAAATTAGTTTTTTACATAAAACTACTGCTTACATATTAAATACAAAAAATATTAATAAAAAAATGTCTTATTCTAATAAATGTTTCTCTGCAAAATTTTGATGAAGTTTCTTAAGAAAAAAAAAATTGAATTTGTAAACAAAAATAGAATAGCTACAACCAGCCTAAATGTCGTAAATACTAACTTAAAAATTTTTATTTTTGACATATTGTCAAAAATAAAATTTTGTTTAAAAAATTCTTCTTTGTTTAGTAACAAAAAAGAAGAAGATTTATTCACCATTGATAGATGCCCGAAAAAATGTAACAAATACATGGAAAATTCAAAACGTGATATTTTACTGACTGCATATATAAATTAAATAGAAATTATATAATTATAAATTTTGCTTAAATTTTGAATTTCTGACCTTTTGTTTAAATTATTATCACTTTTGCTAATACAAACCAGTTCCAAAAAAGTTCTTTTAAATTTATTACTTTCATTACATAAAATTTTAATATTATCGAAATCCATAATATGTATGGTCTTTGTCTATTACATGCTCTGCCAAAGCACAAGATGGTTTCTTAATTCTACAATCAATTTACAAATTCAATTTTTTTTTCTTAAGAAACTTCATCAAAATTTTGCAGAGAAACATCTATTAGAATAAGACATTTTTTTATTAATATTTTTTGTATTTAATATGTAAGCAGTAGTTTTATGTAAAAAACTAATTTTATTTGGTGAGTTAACAAAAAATTTTTTATTTCTAGTTCAACTTTGTAAGACATTTTGTATTTTTTAGAAGCTCTTGATAAAAATTGTAATCACAATTGAAAGCTCGAGTAAAAAATAGTCAACAAATAGCCCCTTTTATTGACTCCAACCCATCAAAAACAGTGTTATATTTTTTCCAAACGAGTCACAAGTACTTCTTTTTTCTTACTCTTATATATATGTATATATATATATATATATATATATATATATATATATATATATATATTACATATATCGACATTTTACTTTTGAGGTTGCAGTCATTAATAGGGCAGGATAAGTAAAACTCTTTGCTCTTTTATTTAGCTTTCGCGAAATTTATTCGCTTCTTCAGGATATACTAAAATATGGCTTTAATTATTTAATCTCCCAACTATATATATATATATATATATATATATATATATATATATAAAAGTTTACTATATATATATATGTATATATATATATATATATATATATATATATATATATATATATATATATATATATTAATAAAGTATTAAACTAGTGAATTCAGAGGTTAATCGGTCATTCAGGTTGGCAAAATAAAAAACAGACGTCAACTACTTCGTAAGTTTATAGAAGACGTTTCGCTTTATACTTCTAAAGCTTCATCAGTTCTAACTCAATATGTAGTATTAGAGATGTTATTATATAGTACTTAAGTTTATTTATTATTTAGAACTAACTTCAGAAACAAAGGACACAAAAACTTTGCAAAAAATAATATCATTCGCAGAAACAAAGATTTAACAAAATTTTAAACGTACAAACAATTTTAAACAAAACACTGGTGAGTGTTTTGTTTGTCTACATTGGAGAACCATCTCTAAATGAAGCCAAATGTAAAGCTATTTAATTGCTATTTAAAATTGGAAAGCTATAAAATGCTGTACCGGGTACAAAACTCTTACACATATTGTCAACGGCACAACCATACTCTGCACACCTCATATTGGAAAAAATTTAAAGCCTTGTAAATATGTAAATATTATTTCACTAAATATTGGCTATGAACCGTAAATGTACATAAACATCAAAACACAATATGGCGAAATTTAGCACAAGTTGACGGCACAAATGTCATACATAAGCCACGCCTACATGCGCGGTATCTTATCTGTTTGTATTTGTATCATGGGTAGTACACTTGATACACATTGTGATCTATATTGCCGATTTTTACAATATGTTTAAGTTTGCTGATTTTCTGCAAAGATTAAATTTTCTTCATATATATCTCAAAACCAGATAAACGATATCCAAAAAATTATTTATTTTCTTGAAGTGAAAAACTTACAATGTACAACTTACTTTTATAAATAAATTAGTATAGAAAAAAATACTTTTCAATAAAACTAATAGTTAGTATTTCCTCTATTGGTCTGTATGCAAACCTGTAGGAGATTTGGCATGCTGCCGATTAACTGGTCAAACTGGGCTTGCGAAATGTTCTACAATTCTTCACGAGCAGCATCTTTTAGTTCTCGAAATGTAATAGGGGGATTGTTTCGCTTCTTGATGGGTGTTTTGAGAATGATCCAAGCATGATCAATAACGTTTATGTCGAGAAAAGTTGAGGGTCACTGTAATGTAGATATTCCTTCTGCTGTCAAAAAATTTTGTAGGTACTGCTGCTGTTCTGAGGAGGTGAGTTGTCATGCATAAAATCAAATTCATCACCTACTGCTCCTCGGAATAGACGTACGGCAGGATTTAAAACTTCCTCGATGTACACAGCACCAGTGACGTTTCTCTGCAGAACCAGCAGTGGTGTCCGTGTACCACTCATAACACATATAAATAAACTTCTCTAGACTTGATAAATGGACTTATCGATTATTTTCCAATTCTTTTAAATTTGAAAGAGTCACTGGTTGTCAGATCATAAACAATAAGCGGTTTTAAAGAACTGCAGGTCCTTAAAAACTGGATCCATTCATCGGGTACATATATTATGTCTGCTTTGATGTCTGTATGCTCCTTGAGTAAATATTTAGGGTAAATTCTAACTTTTTAACTACATTATTACAGGGGAAGCTAGCTTGTTGCCACCACCTTTTTAGACTAGTCTCACATGAAGCATGAACTTTCATAACTGCTTAAAAAAATGGTTTTTCCTTACTAAACATAGGTGTGACGAGACATTTTTACAAATCCATCATTGCTACAACTTCTTTCTAATTCGTCTTGCATCTTATCCTGCCTTTTTAACTTGAATCTGTTTTCTGCTTTATTCAAAATTTAAAATATCTTCAATTCTATTGCGATCTGCTTTTTTCCGTTTTTATTTGAAAATCGTCGCAGGTAACACATGTATCAATGTTGGGGGGCTTAAAATGACGACTGAACTCGGTGGAAAAAAATTCCACCTATTTAATATTTGCGTTCTAAAATTATCCTGTTATTAGACAACTGTTTCTGTTTTATCTCCCTTGTTTACTTCAATTCTTTGATCCATGTCCAAGTTTTTGGAAAGCACCTTTCTGTAATCATGTTCTTGAACACAGGTAATGATTGTATTTTCCTCACAATCATCACTGATACTGCTCTTATCTGGTTTATATGTTATGTCATCCACAGAATTGTCAGAATATTTATTACAAGAAAGTTCATCAAATATGTTTTTGCTCTCAATTTTCCCATCCACGAAGAAATTTTACTACATAGATAGCTATATAGATAGCTAGATATATTTACAAGAAGGTTTAGCAAATATGTCTTCACCCTCAGTTTCTTCACCCATGGAAAAATTTGCATTAGCAACATCATTAAACATAACAGGCTTTACCTGAGAGTAGGCTTGATGGTTTTCATTAACTGAAACATGGTTTCGTTCATTAGATGAATCGTATTCAGGCACATAAGTAGAGTGAACATCAGGAATGTCTAAAAAATAATTATACTTCAATTCTTGCGATACTGCTTAAATATATTAAAAATTAAGCTCTTGTTATTACGCATGGATAAGTAGGTTGAACTCTGCAAAATATTACACCTACGTAGGATAGGATAGGTACAAAAGTTTAAATATTTTCACAGTACACAGAAAAAAAGTTCACTTACCTTCAGTGTTTTATATAAACACATTTTTACCATCTTCATTGCTCTTGATTCAGATATTTCTGGTTTTTCTTTTTATTTTTTTTATTTAATCGATGTCTTAAATATGATATTTTTAAACAATCGTAATTGCAAAACTAGAAATTTGCAATGAAAAATTTTATGACATTCAATAATGCATTTTTTTTCCACGAAGTTTTTGTTTCTGAACTTGCGAATAACATTAAAAAAGGAAATGTGTCCAATTAAGTCGGCATCATATATCTCTTTATAAAAAGTTGTGCAAATAAAAATAATGTTGGGTATCGGTAATTTGAGAAAAATTTGCAAAACGTTTTGTTTAATTTGAAGAGTGTAATTGCATATTAAAATAAGTACCTTTTTATTTCACAATATTGCTTATTTAATATTATGACCTAAGGTAATTCACTCCTTAGCAAAATTCATATTTTTGACATAGGTACCTCATATAATAATTACTATTTGAAAGGGAATAAGCCACAAGAAAGGTTAAAATAAGTTTATTGACGTATTAATCTCCACTTCGAAAATCGTTTTCAAAATACAAATATTAATAAATTAATCAAATTTTGTTTTTTGGCACTTGGTGAAAAAATCGTCTAATAAATCAATTGTATATCTGACTCATTTATATGGACAATTCAGACATACATTATACATTTTAAAGTAGACGAGTTTAAAATAATATTGCCAATATTGTTGAGTTGCGCTCATGGGACGACTTTACTTATAAGATAGTTAATTTGATTACATAAAATAAACTTTAACTTGAGACTATCCGTCAAACAAAAAATCATTGTATTGTACCGTTTTTAAATAAAACGAGCGGTTCGAATTTATATAAATATACTTATTTATAAGTTTACAGTTCGGTATTCTCTTATCAACTAAACTAACTCCTAAGATCGTTTAATATATATACCAAAGTTACATGTTCTAGAACATTCCCACCTCTAATTCTAATTCAGTCAAATACGTGACGGAATGTTCTTTTGCGGTCGAGAGATCTATTGATGCATCTCGAAGCCTCTCAGGCAACCGCTAGGCGGGCCACGCTGAATGCATGTGCGTAACAGTATGTAATTTGTTTTTAAAACGATAACCACATGCCATATTGACAGTAAAATTTCCCTGCTAGTGATTTCACAGTAAATCATGTGAAGTACTCATGATTTACTGTACCTCATAGTACTATCCTGACTTGGTAAGTATTTGGTGTTACATTTAGTTTTCTATCAATAAACACCAAATTCTGATTTTATATGTTTAATTTTTAAAAACATGATGAACAAATGATGGATCTTCGATATTTTACTGACTTATAATAGTGGTATTTTAATAACACCCTCATGCGACACAATTGGTCTTATTTAGCATAGTTAAAACCGCTTCTTTGATTTTTTTCTTTTTACCATCTGTTTCTTTTACTACTATAATTAAATCATTTCATTGAACAATATGTTTATTTGTCCATGCGTGTTTACATATTTGAGATCTATTAAATTCTCTATTTTTAATATACGATTAATGTTCACTTTTTCTAACATTTAATAGCCTTGACGTTTTACCTAAATAAAACTGATCGCATTCACATGGTACTTTATAAATACAATTCTTTGTTTTTTTTTGGTTCATTGGTAAGTTTAATTGTTTTGAATGTTGTTGATGTTAAATTTATTTCCTATCTTTATAAGTTTTTCTGATAATCTTTTTATGTATGGTCTTGTATTTTCCTAGTATTATTACTTGTGTATGCTGTAGGATCCCGTTCTCAGTTTGTTCTTGACCATAGTTTTGGACCATACAGAGATGTTTGTGAAGAATAATTTTTTTCGTAAACTTAATAATAAAAGAGTTATCATATTTGTGATACAACATGATATATGTCATTTAGGAGAAATTTTCGAAAAAAAAAAATTCAAAACCAGTGCTAATGGGATACACAGCAAAAAAAGAAGTCGGTTTAATAGTAAATAAAATAATAGAATCAAGGATAAACATAAATATTAACGAGGAAAAAATTATGATAATGATTATTAGCAGCATAGAGTTGAAAAAAAATACTGAAATAAAGATAAAATGTAAAAAAAACTCACAATTGGAAATGGTTACAACGATTACCTTAGAAGTACAATTACTATAGACGGTAAAACAGGCAGGTTAATAACAAATAGAGCATAGAAATCAAACATGTTATACTATGTAACGGCTAGCTCATCCATTGCACCTTGAAACCCCTAAGGGGTGTTGTTCGGCATAAACTAATTTAATTTGAGAAATCGGGAATTAATAATAAAATAATTTTTCAACACATATCTTTATTAATTTTATAAGTTAATCAAATAATAAATCAAAATATTATAACAATTAAAAATTGAGGTTCTAGCAACAGGGAATTAAGCATCTATACATATACAAAATTCAAAGAAAGAAAGAACTTAGCTTAACTCTATGAGAAATCCTCCTGTTGCTGTCTTCTCAACTCGAACCATAAATTATTTGCAAAAAACCATGCCTCTAAGCCAAAACCACGTGGATCCTCAAAACCAAGATGGATTTTCTTATTCCAAAAACAAGGTCAACGTATATTTTCTTATATCATAACCAAGGTGAACGTAGATTTTCTTATATCATAACCAAGGTGAACTTAGCTGGAAAAACAAAAACCGATATAAAATTCATCATAGCATGAATTTTGTCCAACAACAGAAGAATTCTGGCAAGCGGAAAGTTCTTCCTCTAAGAACTGTATACCGATCCAGAACTCTCTGATGTTGCCAAAACTCACAAATTAATAACTGCAATTCATAGATAAATTATTAAAATATAAAATATTAAAACGAAAAAGACAAAGTTGTGCGATTAATACTAGTGATTTATATTGAATTATTATTATTACAGTAAAGGTAAGAAGAAAATAAAAATTGTAAGCAGTTTTTAAGTACCAGCGTACACAAAATTGTACGGAAAACTAACAGTGCTAATGTTCTTGATTAATCTATGAAACTATGTTGTTGTAAAAAGAACAAAGTATTAACTTACTCCGACCGTTGAAAGTTTCTGACCACGAGGACTTATTTTTAGTACCTTGTCGTTTTATGGTTTATTTTAAAAATAAATTAAATCGGATCGGATTGATAGAAGTAAATTATTTAGTGGTGGGGTTTCTGTTTCTTGTATGATAAAGTAAGCGAAGGTATAACTACGAGGGAACTTAAGAAATTAATCGGTGAATTTATTTGTAATAGGAAAATATTGAAATGAAATATAGGAATACAAATAAAGGAAAAAGAAGTTATTATCAACCAAAAACAAATAGTATGAGCAGAAAATAATGGAAAGTACTTTGAAAACAATAAGAAAAAAAAATGTAACGTTTTAAACGTAACAACTATGTGCCCCAATACTAGGAAAAAAGGAACTTACACGGGAGATAAGCGTAAAACACAATGGGGATACCGACTGTGCTCTATGCAGGTGAAAACTGGAGAAATCTGTAAAAACATGAGAGCAGGGTAAAAAATGTAATGGAGATGAGACATCTAAGAAGGATAGTTGGAAAGACGAAATGGGATAGATAAATCAACGAGCATGTCCAGCCCATTTAAGTCTAGCAATTTTTATAAAAGATCATATATCTCTGCCATTTACTTAATTTGACAAAGGTTAAAACCACTAACTCCGAAACAGCGATTTCAAAAATTGTTGTTTAATCATAACTCTGTTATAATTAAACAATGCAGTAGATGTGTAGAGTTCGTTCTGGCATCAAGATCGGGTATCTTCGGCTCGTGTTCGTTTTTCAAGATGGCGGCTCGAGCCGCGTTCCTACGTTGCCATTGACCGAGGGGCGTGGTCCCGAGACACGAGGTACGTTCGGACACGAGCCGCCATCTTGAAAAACGAACACGAGCCGAAGATACCCGATCTTGATGCCAGAACGAACTCTACACATCTACTCAATGCATTAATAAAAAAGCCATTTTGTCCTCTAAATGACTTTAAGAATTAATCTTAACGACATAGATGAAATACCTGTAAATACCTTTGCTGTATAATGTGAATATCTCCGCTAATTATATTCTCAGCGTCCAGTTATATTCGTAAGGGTGATCTTTGTATTGGAGCTGTTCACTAGGTAACATCATCATCCGCGAGAGAGAGCTAAAGCCATTAAATTCTTGCAGTAAATAACAACTTGACGATCTTCAGCGTTCTAAAATTTTGATTTTTAAGTTCTGAGAACCCCATTAAGAGTTTTATTCGACAAAACGGGGTTGGGTGGTTTTCTTTGTTTTCAGCGATAGATCAAATTTGTCACATAGATTCTTGTAAAGTAGTTGAAAAACTGTTCACACTTTTAAAATTTGATTTGAGTATCCGACGAACGAATTTAACTAAGTATATGGGACAGTGAGAAACTCTTCGCCTTGGATTATATTAAAGTTTATAGATTTAAATTAAAATTAAACTTAAAAAAATTACTTCACATGCATTATGATTTCAAAAAGTTTGCTTTGAAAAGCTTAAGAGAGGAGTCTGGTACCTGCCGTTTAGAGTTAACGTTGACCCATTTTTTTTTAGCCAATCTGGTCCTATAATAGGCTATCTTCTATACAGCAATCAATTCACAGAAATATGCCTTCAACGGATTAGAAGTATTTTAATATTTTTTGTAACCTTCTAAGAAAATAATAATTATCTAACTCGATTATTAACAAAAAAAATACAATTTATTACATTGGTTACTAAATGTAATAATATAAGGAAAAACAGCATTAAATACGAAATAATAAAAATTATATACCAGATTAAGTAACGTTTATAAAGTCTACCACAATAAATCTCGAGCATAATAAAATCATATAAGTATAAACATAAAAAATCGACTTAACACAATATGAGCAAATATTTAGACTACGTGCTTTACAACGAGCGTCTACAAAAACGTCTGCTTTTACTGATTTTTTTCGGATTTGTTTATCTACGCTACTGCATTAAGTTTAGACGTTTCGAGTAGTAGATAGGGCAAGAAATAAGAGCCGGAGATTTGTAGAGATGTTGACCTGGATGAAATGTTTGCTTTCGCAGCAAAAACCGAATTTCAGCCTTTTTTATTGCGTCTACCAAGTTTACTTACTTCATAAACATTGGGATGATGCATTCTAGGGGAATGGTTCGTTATTTTAAAGACTATGAAACTTTGTTGCATTAATGTATGATTAGGTGTTGCGAAGGACAAATTTTATAACATATATACAATTTAAATAATATGTTTATATGGGATTAAATCACAATTATTGATTTTAATAAACATCATATTCGTAAATAACTTATATTATTATTTAATTTAAAATGTGATTTTCATTACAACCAATAATTGTGGTTTAATACTGTTTAACCCTTCGTTAGTCGCTAGGAAAAACTTAGCATCAAGAGTCCTATATGAGCATTCCTATAAACAATATTTTATATTAAATGAAATCGTAGGCTTCCACGGCCAGAGTCAGAATTATAGTTTATTCGTCTTCCTGGTTTGGACCGTGTCATTTGTGAGTTACCCAAAAGTGGGTTCACCTCGACGTTTGGCTACAATTGTATGTAGCGTCTTCAGGAGAACAAAGAAAAAGAAAAAGAAAAAGAAGAAGAAGGATTCACTCCCCGCCTCTCGACGCGTTAGTGTTCTGAGCTGTTGGACGTGAATCCCTGTCCTGGCATTTGGTTTTCACCTCTGGCTGTGTTGAGTAGTTGAGTTACTGTGACCAAATGCCCATCTTGGTAGTTAGTATTCGCCTCTGGTTGCGTTGAGTAACTGAGTTACCGCTGCTAACTACCCATCTTCCTGTCTTCTTTTTCTTTTTCTTTTTCTTTTTCTTTGTTCTCCTGAAGAAACTACATACAATTGCAGCGAAACGTCGAGATGAACCCACTTTTGGGTCACTCACAAATGACACGGTCCAAACCAGGAAGACGAATAAACTATAATATTTTATATTGTTTCTAGGAATGACTAAAACATATTTTTGAAAATATTTTATTGAAAAACAACAGATACAAAATAAAAAACACTACTATAACCATTTATTGATATTTGTAATATCAAATTAAATAAAAAAAAAGTTCTTCAAATCTTTGAAATGGAAAAACAGTTCGTAAAGTTTAGTTAAGAGTAGATTAGTTTAGGAGAATATAGATTAACTAAAAAAAAATAACTCAGGTTTTTAACAAAAACATAAAGTAAGCATTTCACTTAATTTAGAAAGTGATACATTTTATGTTGTAACGTCACTCAGGCAAAGCTGACATATTCCATGACTATGGTTAAGGCACACGAATTTTTTTGCATTTTGTACATGAAAGTTTTGGTAGTACAAAATACACAACAATTTTTTGTTTATTATTTTGTTTGTTTTCAAATAGGGAAAAATAAGCTCAGTTGCAAGGTTTCTTAGAAAATCACGTCGTTTAACGATTTTCTGATTCTAATGCAAACGCGTTAACACGTTCCTTGCCGATAACGCGCTGGCGCGTCGCTACAAGACGTTAGCTAGACACCGACGACGCTCTCGCGCGTTCCGATACTTTTAGATTCCGATCTTGAATTATTTCACTTGCGATACAACAGGGTCTTTTATATTTCAAAGGCAGGTAACTCGGGGTACCAATTCTCTAATTTTGTTCTTGGTTCTCCGACTAACGACTTTTTGTCCCGACAGGGTGTCTATATCTTATGGCTTTTTAATAATTGTAAATATTAGTAAAAGTACATAAAATTCTGCAAATGCATATTATTTTATAGGGTGAGTAACCGTGTAAAGATTAGTAATTTTTTTTCACAGTAGAGTAATTCATTGGACAGTATTTAATTAAAAACATATTGGGAAAAGAAAGATAATCTTTTTGCTAATGCAATTTGTTCTACTTTTATGGGCCGGAACACATTTATGGTCATATTGCGTTGTTTGCATTTGAGTAAAAATCCAGAAGAGAGGGGAACAAGTACCTGAAGACAGAATATATAAAATTAGATCGAAGATAAACTTTTTTAATAAGAGAATGTAAAAAGTTTGATCCTAAAAAGAGATCTTGATCGTAATTTGAGCTTAGATGAGTCAAAGGTATTACATAGAGGACAACTTAATTTTAGATAATACTTAAAAAAACAAAAAGCATAAATATAAATCAAACTGTATATGTTGACCAAACCATATGGTCTAATTTTAAAATGTTACAGAATGTCAAAACACCTCACAACAAGTTACAACAAGAAAAGGTCAGCATGTAATGAAACCATAGCCATAAGATAATATAATAAAAAATATGTCTGATATTGACCGAAAAGACCAGATGCTTGCCTATCATCCGTGTCAACGAAAAACTGTACAATGACCAACAAAAATATTTATACATATTATGCAGATGATGGTTATAACTGCCCACATACTATACAACAAGTATTTTGGAAATCAGATTGATCTTTACGAGTTTCGTTTAGAACTAGTTAGATCACTTTTGAAAATTAATAATTCTGAGACCAAACATATTACCAAAGATCACCTAGTAACAAAACGAGAGGTAAAAGATCTTAAGGAAAAAGTTGTGAGAAAACGCTGTAAAACTTGCAGCGAACGAAATATCCGTAAAGATAAAATTTAATAATGCAAAACCTGTCCGATACCCCTGGATTTTGTCTGGATTGCTGTCAAATATCTACATTTAAACCTTAATTTTCTTTTATATATCTATGTTATTTTGTATGTCTTGTTTTATTTTGTATTAGTAAATAAATGTTCCTATTAAAACTCATTTTTATCAATATTATTTACAAAACGCACCAGCGCGTCGTACGGCGTCTGAATACAAATACTAGAGCCGAGCGTCAGTGACGCTCTGGCGCGTTTATCACCAACCCTTATTGTATATATGTGTATTTAGTTTAAAAATAGGTACTTACTTTATTCGAACTTTTCCAAAAACTAATAAATAAATGTCTATGTATCAAAAACAGTAAGCGGCTCTTGGTGAAAACCTACCTAGAATAGATCGGCAGTTAACGTGTTAAAGATAACTATTCAATTAATTCCAGATAATTCAATATGGTATAGAATATAACCACTGACCAACTCTTTATGCTTCTTGAACAGTCGTAGTTAGCACTGAGCTGGTCTATCATGTCGACTCCTATTTTTGTTAAAATGTATAGGGCGATAATTTCTGGTTTATTTTGATTACTCCTACTATAATCAATTGCATCATCATGGTGTAGTGAGGATACAAGAAATACATTTTAATTTTTTTTTGGAAATATAAGAAACTAGTGTAATGTGTTAATTAAAACCAATCATACTTAAACTTATAGGATGCTTTGGATTTGTGAATTGAAACGGCAATTTTCTTTTATTCTTCCTAATGGTTCCCACTACTGTAATTTTCTTGTCTTATAACTTGTTCACCAACTCGACACTTGTAAACCAATTATCATTTTTTCCGGCTTGAATCATAAACAGGTTCACATGGCCATTAAACAACACCACTAGGTCTGTTAATAACTTAAAAATATCCTTCAGGTTGTTGGACAACGTATACCTCTTAATTAGCCGTATAATTTTAGCACCAGAGAGTGCAAAAATTTGTATGCTGTACTTGTTCGGTTTTGATGGGTTATACCTACTGACGAAATTGGCACTTACCCCCAAATCCTGGTAACATCTCATCGATGGTGACATATTCGGAAATACTGTATCCACTTCTATAATGAGTTACAAAAGTGTCAAAAAAACTTCGTGTAGGGGCCAACTTGCCTTTCTTTAGTCGGTTTTTACGAGTTGCTTTGTCATCAAATCGCATATACCGAAGAAGAAATTTAAATCGTAGGAGCAACATAGTCAGGCGGAACATTTCTATACTTGATCCATTAGTGTTCCAAAACTCATCTGGATTCACACTATTAGCTTTCAGACGTTCTCTGTAATAAATCAGTTCTATTTAGGCCTGCAGTTCTAATATATCAGTGTGTCTAGCATCCCGTTTACGAACAAAGTTAATTCTTATTGAATCTATATATTTTTTTGATACTTTCCAAAATCATTTCTAATATAACTTTATTCACAAAATATTTCCAAATATCACTGGGTGTCTTTAAATCACGTGTAGGTAATTTCGACATCGTACTACGTAATTTTCTTCTTAGAACAAGTTCTAACATTTCTTGGTGAAATAACCTTTTTCCCTCTGATAATTCCATCTTTTAAAATAAACGCTAAGGTATTACCTTCACTTACCTCTTCCTCGTCACATCTTGTTCCGATTCACTTCCGCCAGCATGTTCCTTAATTTGATCGATTTCGTTTCACTTCCCTTCGTCAAAATGATTTTCATGGTCAGTGGGAACCATTTCCCATAAATCCAGTAAGCAATTTTGTTCGGCTTTAATTATAAATAAGAAATATGAATCAGAAATATAAATAAGAATTGACAAAAAATTACAAGTAAAATGCAATAATAAGATGCTAAATATTTACCTGATCTGCAAGTTATGCCAACAGGAAATAGCTACACCGTTAGTAGAAAATAACTATAAAACACGGACCACTATACCCAGGCAGGCAAAAATGTACACCAATACGAGTTTTGTTGATAGGGAGAGGTACAGAAAGTGGTGATAGAAAAATAACAGTTTGTAAATTCCGAATGAATAATTCTTTCGTCGGTATCTAATACCGATAGCGACTAACAGAGGGTTAAATATAATAGGGTAAGTCCGGAATATATGGCCACAAAGAAACATTTTTTATGCTAATTCGGGTTTAAAGAACAAAAAAAAAATGTATCACAAATAAAATATAAAAAAATATTAAATATTATGTTCATTAAAATAAACAAAACATACTAAGTACTTGTACTGAAACTGTTCTCTTGTGGCATTTTAAATTAATTACTATGTACCTGATTATAAGCCACAATTAAAGGTTAAAATACGTTTATTGACGTTTCAATTTCCAGTTCGGAAATCGTTCTCAAAATACAAACAGTAAATTAAACAAATTTTGTTTTTTGTTACTTAGTGAAAAATTCTTCTAATAATTTAATTTTATCTGACTCATCTACATTGACAATTCAGACATACATTATGGATTTTAAAGTAGACGACTTTAAAATGATATTGCCAATATTGTTGAGTTGCACTCCTGGGACGACTTTACTTATAAGATAGTTCATTCGATTACATGAAATCAACTTTAACTTGAGAATATCCATCAGAAAAAATTATAGCATTTAATTCGTCTTTAAAAATGCAAACACATGTTATGATGACAGTAAAATTCTCATGTTAGTGATTCCATAGTAAATTCTGAGGGAAAAACCAGCTCTAATTATGCTAAATGAGACCAATTGTGTCGCAAATTCCTCGGCAGAATCTAGTAGGATCTGGTTACCCATATTGAAAGAGCAAGTTATCAATAAGAAAATACCAGTATTAGTAAGTCAGTAACATATAGAGGATACATCATTTATGTTTTTTAAATAACAAACATATAAAATCAGAGTTTGGTGTTGATTCGTCTTTATTTAATTTCTTCACTGTTGTGTAGTTCGAGCTATATTTTCCGTCATCTGTAGCATTAAATAAAGTTAAGAATATTGATTAATTCAGAAAGTTCATTTGAGTAGCTCTTTGAGATATATTCGGGATGTTTAGCATGAAGGGTATTGACTAGAAAGTCCCATATTTTTTTTATAGTTTAATATGAATGAGGTGATCGAATTTCAACTTTGTCGTTTATAAGTTCTACGGAGAAATAATGTCGTCATTAAAGGTTTTGGTTAGTTTTTTAGGTTTTTTCTTTTGTGTATGATTAGTAGAAAGAGTATAGATTTGTGCGTCCGTTTGTCGGTTATTTTGGTCAATGTCAGATGAGAATAAGATTTGTCTGTTAACTTGAGTACATACAAGAAATTATTTGTATGTTAATAAGTTAAAAATTGCAAAGTTACAGTTTCAGTAGGATGATTAATATTATTTGGGTTTGATAATGTTTATTTTGGGTAATCAGAGTTTTCTATAGGTTCATATATAGTTTTGTATAGATATGGTGTAGTTCGTTTCCACATTTTGTTGAGTTTCAAGGTCTGTATCCTGTGTTTCAGATGTCGTATTTGGAGTGATTTCTGAGGGTTTGTTTGTCGAGTTAACCATTGTTATGATGGGACACTCTGGATTCAGATGTTTTGTACTTGAGCAGTTAAGTCCATCAATTGAGAGGCATAAACCATTAGTGGTATCATGTGACTGTATTTAAAATGATTTGATCTCGGAAACTGCAGCGATGCCCACTTTTGTTTGAAATTGTAGGACATACGTTTGAAATTATAAGACGTTTTACTGAGGTGATTATTCTTAGTATTTTTATTTGTGTCGTTTAAGTTAAAATATTTGTAGAAATGAAGAACCGTACCGACCTTGCGTTTAGAAGAGAGGTAGATGCATATTCTGTTGTTTGAAATTCTAAATGCAAACAAAACGTTACGTGGACCAACCAGTGATACAATCGTTACGAGGTTATTGTGGATTTTGATACCTTTGATTCGCCACATTATGTGTATAAACGTATCTACTACATTGGAATAAAAGTTTTATGGTGTATTTTAAGTAGAAGTACTTATGTTGTCGGTTGAAGTCATTTTTATAAATTTTATTTTCTGTGTTGCCGTAGGTTTTATTTTGTCACCGATCAAAGTACTGGCATTGATCAGTTCCGAATAATTCCAAAAAACTAGTTGTAGGCTAAACTTGATTCAATTTGTATAAGTTATATTTACTATTTTCATATCGTATATAAAGATTTTTGTAACTTACGTCAGATTGAGTCTGTTGACATCAACACTGCACAATAATTTGTTAAAAGTATTTAAGAATATAAATTTTTGTTTAGTATTATACATCCAAAAATTTAAAATAGCAACGGTTTAAAACGTGGTATGATTATGTCTTTGTCAGGGCCGTTTCCTACAACAAATTTGTTCGCTGTACCACTGGTGAAATATGGATTCTGATTAATAACATGTTAAATAATTCAAATATTTTTAGGTACACATTCAGACCAGTGTTTACTTTTAGTTTTTCAACTTATGCTGCCATTATTTTTAAAAATACAACAAACTTGTATATCTACATCCATCTACATCTAAGTTGCATACTGTAATAATCAAAGAATAACTTACAACGTTCTGTAGAAAAATCGACACTAAATTTTAAATATAGAATTCGGATATCTCGCCATTTACTTTTACACCTGAACTGATATTATACTGCATAATTTTGGTAGTTTGCTGTATTGATTATAATTTTTAATTTAATATTTTAATTTTAATTTACTACGTTTAAATTATACTGATAATTTTTCGACTGTTCTAACAACCATTCAAATTTCGTTATTTTGTGTCATGTGGAACAATTTCACCCAATCATGTCAACATTAGACTGATAATTGCATTCAGCGCAATTTTCAATCCATATGACAACACGATCGAGTTTGACAACTTCATCCAAATAAAAAAAAAAGATAACAAATCACTCGAATAGATCAACTGCTGTTAGCGAATTAGCAAAAATTGGTGTAGAAGAACAACAATTGCTAAAAATTACTGGTCATGGCAATCAGAATTCTATAAAACCATACTTGAATCTCGATCAAGAACACCACAACAAGATTATAAATATTATGCGTGGTAATACATCTTCTATAGTAGAGAACAGCAACGAATCTAATGTTAACTTAAATTTTAATAATTGTACTTTTACTAACTGTAATAAAAATGTTTCGTTATGTTGAGTTATGATTTTTTTTTTCGAAAAATTATCCGCCGAATATCCCTCGGACATTGATGAATGCCTCATAATTTCATAACAAATTTCTCAAGCTCGTTGGAAGGAACGAGCTTTCGATTGTCATGAAATTATCTCGTCTGTTATCAATGTCCTAGGGATATTACTACTGACAATATACTTGTGTGTATTATTTATCATAGCCTACTTTGAATATATTGTTCTTGAATGACTTGATATTATCTAAATGTATTATCTAAATATCTTTTGAAACATTAAAAGAATAAGAACTTTTTTCATTTCCCTAAATATGATGCTCTTTCATATTCGTTTCTTAGTATAACATACTTATTTTTATAATATATGCAAATGGCACTAAAATATAATATTCCTGAAATATATTGACCAAATATATATGCATAAACATGCGTGATTGTCTTTAAAATAATTGATTTTTCTAATCTTGATAAAAAGCTACATTTCCAAAGTAGATTATAATATCAAGTCTGTACACTAAGCTATTGCTTTTTATTTCATTTTTTGTACACCAGTGAGAACAAAGATCCGGACGTTAACTTTAAGTTTCCCTTTTTTGTTTGCGGTAACCTTCTGAAATGCATATTGCCTTTATTCCCAACGGATTAATCATCCTTTCCCTGGGGAGCGGTTCTCTCTAGCCAGTCTGTTTTTCTCCTTCTGATTTATGAGTCTACTTAGCGTTTAGACGAGTTCTTTTCTTATTTGTATTCAATTCGAATTTTTCTTTTATATTCAGCTCCGAACTGACGTATTGTCTATATCACTGACGCAGTATATCCTTAAAGCCTCCCGTCATCACATTGAAAATTGCATGATGTGAGCTGCGAAATTTTAAGTTGGATATAGAGAGATAGAGAAGATTGGCGTGCATAATCTTATTAAATGTTTTTAAAAATGTATAAAAAAATTTAAAGCAATGAGTGAAAATTTAATTTGAATATTGTGATTATACTTTGATAGTACACAAGGCAACTATGAAACACAGTGATTAATTAAATCTTGCCCAAGTACTTTCGATCAATAGATCATCTTCAGGGGCATTTCGTCAGTTGTGGCCTATCCGACATGAGTAGAATGTCATACATGTAAATTTGGACATAACAATACAATACACAAAGACAAACAAACACTTTAAAATTTTTAAAAAGGAGAAGCTACATGTTATATAGAAGCTGGAGACAGAATTTCTGTCTTTTTGTAACTAAATTCTTGAATTATAACTTTCCTGAATCACTTTACTGTAACTAATCATAATCTGTAACTAACTAACTAACTGATAACTGACTCTAACTGAACTCTCCAAATTACACAGCTTTTTATATCTTTTTCATTGTTTCCAGAACATTCCAGCAATAAATAATGTTCGAATCATTCTATTTATTCTATCTGAAAATTCTGTAATGTTTTTTTTGTCTGTGATGTATTATGTAAATAGTCCTATTGACATTTCTAGAATTCTCTATGTACAATTTACTTGACTTTAGGCTCTCCAGATCAGAACTACACTATTATATGTAACTTAAACATTTATATTAAATATATTTGAACTATTTTACATATGTAATGTCAAATAATATGTAATGTAATTAATGTAATTTAAATTAAAATTCTCAAAATAAATAACTTTTTGACTTTGACACTACAGTGTATGTTTGGTTGCATAAGCACATGGCTGAATTAAACATATTAAATATTAAAAAAAATAAAAAAAAAAATTCTTAAAATTAATTCTTATGCTAAATTCTTAAAAATACGCTCATATAATTATTTTTTAATAATATTATCTAGTATATAACTTACAAATTTTGTCTCTAACCACTATTTAAATTAATTAACATTGTATATCTGGTTGTATATATTTCTATGGTATATATTTATTGCATTTCTGCTCTCACTACCATATATATATATATATATATATATATATATATATATATATATATATATATATATATATATATATAAGTAAATTTTCAATATTGGGTTTGCAGCAATAAAAATGATACGTGTACTCTTTTAAATTTTTATTCCGAGCTTTCGGACATGGTTAGGTCCTTCATCAGGGAGCTACAAATATGATGAATAGTTTGTTACAAGTTTGTATAATTAATTAAAGATTCGCTACTTACAAACTTAATGAGGTTGGATCATCAATGATTTTCTACCATGTCGATAAAACTTATCACAGTCTGTCATATTATTACATAAAACTTATTCCTATATTTAAAATTTTAAAAAATTGCTATACAATCACAAACACTTACTTATTATACACACATTTCTGACATTTTTATTCTTAATTTTATTATATCGTCATTAGTTTTTACACAAGACAATTCAGTGGTTTTTATTATTAGATACTAGTACCAAATTATAGGCCTATCATTAGATGTATTGTGGCTATATAAATTATTTTATAATTATTAATATGTTTCAACACAAAATTTATTAAATTAACCTAAAGAAATAAGGTCATAATTCTAAAAATATTACAATTGAATATGATATTGTTTTGTATGACCCCAGTATCTGTGTGTATACAAAAATTACTAAATTTAAAAACAATTAAAAAAAGAAGAAGAGACAACTTTTATTTAATTTATTAAAAGTCAATTGATAAATTACTGTTTGTGTTATTGTTGCATTTATCTAGTAGTAACAAATAGGAGAACAATTCATTTAGATGACCAATATCCGTTCTATGATTCATTGCATTGTTATTTTGGCAAATGTAGGCCATTTCAAGAAAAAGTCTTTTGGTGATGTTACTTTCCTGTTCTACTACTTTGATGTTATTGTAATCTATCCGATGCCCATTTTTAAATGCATGTTCACCCAATGCACTTCTTTCTGGATGTAATCTATTGTCAGACTTGTGCGATATAATGCGGTCTTTAAGGCATCTTGATGTTTAACCGTAGTATACTTGTTCACATGATCCGCACGGTATACAACAAACAACATCCGTTAACGACAAGAGTGGGGATTGGTCTTTAAGTTTAGAAAAAACTTTGTTAACTGTTAGTACCGTTTTATCTGCAATTTTGATATTATTAAGTGATGAAAAAATTCTACTAAGTTTATGCCCAATGTCCTTAATGTATGGAAGGGATACATATTTTATTGTCGTTTGTTTTTGTAAAGGATCTACAGGTCCAATTCTATCGTGTGATAAAGACATATTTTCCTCGTTTCTTAAATGACTAGTTAAAGTTTGTGGAGTGTTAAACAAAATTTTCTTCAGTAGTATACTTGGGTATGAGTTTTCAATGAATAGGTTATACAGGATTTTTAGATTTTTGGTATGGAAAGCGGTATCACTGATTTTAAGGACACGATTTTTCATTTCTTTAACTAAATTAAGTTTCATTGAATATTTATGGTATGACCAATAATTGAGATATCTTCCTGAACTGAGAGGTTTTCTATACCAATCAACTAGCAAATGGGTACCTTTTCGTATTAACTTGGTATCTAAAAAAGGTACTGAACCTGTAGCATCTTCACGTTCTAATGTGAATTGAATGTAGGGGTTGTAACTATTGAAATACCAAAGTATATCATTTATCCCCGTGCTTGGTAATGCTAATATTATATCATCCATATATTTTTTTATAAAGTGAAATTTATAAGGTAGGACAAGGATGATGGTGTCTAGTATGTGGTCCATTACATAACAGGAAATTATTGGTGATATAGGGTTCCCCATAGGTGTACCAAAAGTTTGTTTGTAAAATTTTTTGTTAAATGAAAAATAATTATTTTCGAACAGAAAGGTTAACAGTTTGAAAAAAGTTTCTTTATCAATGTTACAATGTTGAGCAATAATCTCCCATTTATTACTAATGGCAAGTATACATATATTAAGATAAACATTGCTAAATAAGGATACTACATCTAGGCTCGCAATAACGTAACCTTCCGGTAATTGTGTGTTATTAAATAATTTATTAACTTGAAAGGAGTCTTTAATATAGTATTCATTCTCACAATTGTATGCATTTGTTTAAATATCTGTTAAGTAGTTAGCAATATTTTCTGTAGGTGTGCCAATAGAGGCTAAAATTGGTCTAGCAGATAATGGGGTTTTGTGTACCTTTGGTAGACAATAAAACTTTCCAGATATACCTTTATAGTTAGATAATCTCTTTTTAGTTGCTTCATCTATTTTTTTATTGTCAAACAACGATTTTACTACTTTATTACATTTTTGTTGAATAGATGAAGTTGGATCATTCTTTAATGTGGTATATGATGTATCATTTTCTATTATAGCCACAGAAAGATCCAAATATTTTTGTTTTTCTAAAATAACAGTGACGTTACCTTTGTCTGATCTTGTGACTATCAAATTGGGATTTTCTTTTAAGAATTTTTTTAGTTTTTATTAACAAAAGATTAAATATTGAATTATTAAGTTTGGAATTGTTAACTGAATTCGTTAAAATATTTACTGATCTTGCTGTAAGGATAGTTTTAGTTTTTTTGTCCGATACATTTATAAAAATGTTATCAATGTCTGCTAAAATTCTTTTTATAGAGATATCTTTACCAATTTGTGGTTGAATACTAAACTTAGGACCAAGAGACAGAAATTTCATAATATCGTCTGGTATAATAACATCAGAAAGATTTTTAATCCATCTAGGATTAGTTTTGAGTTTAGCATCTAGTTCTTTATTTAATAATTTATTAAATTTTTTAAGATTTTTTTTTCTTTTGTCTTATGAAAAGTTTTGTTGTAGGTTCTAAGTTGAAAACTATAAAAATGATCAAAAATGTCACTATTTGTTAAATTTGAAATTTCCAATTTTAATGAACTGTTTAATGACTCAAATTTTTTTATTAATTTGTGATTATTACAAATTTCTGAATTTAAAAGTTTGTTTCCTATATATATATATATATATATATATATATATATATATATATATATATATATATATAATATATATATATATATAGAGTATGCTGATTGCGTTATTAATGTCCGTAGTAATAGTTTTATTTAGAAGAAAATTAACATAAATCTTAACCTCATGTTCTTACTACCGGTTGTTTGCGATAATTAAATAGACCCCCAAACTTGCTACAATTGTCAAAGTGTTGGATAGAGAACTCCTATTTAGATCTCTAGGAGACGTAACCACAATAATATTTAATGACATATATAAGTACAAATCACAGCTAGTTAGATATTCTCAATTAAAATATGATTAATGCAAATGATCCAAAGATGCCGTGGAGTGGATTTAATAATCGCAGTGAATAATTATGTGGGGAATACATTAGTTTATTACGAAGCAAATCGATAAATCAATCAGAAATAGGAATATTTTAATGGAATATCCTGCACGAAAACAGGATAATCTTTTAAATCTATTTTATTTTATTATTTTCATTATATTTTAATTATTTACATGTTTTATCGAAATTGGCCACAATTTCAGTTTAAAATACTGTTATTGTGACGTTTTAATTTATTTACTTATTTATTTAAATTACTGTGCATATGACATATATGGTCATTAGCAGTTTACACGGTATATATAGTGTATTCATAAAGTTTTGACTATTATCTTATGGTCTCCTAACTTACTTATTGTTAGAGCTAAACCTCTAACAGGTCAGTAATAATATTTCATTGGCAAATATTATTTATTTATAATAAAATACAATTACAACAAATTTTGGGAATGGAAAATTATTTAAGAGCATTCATTCCAAACTTGGGCATTAATTGGCAAAAATGGGCATTAATTGGAATATAACAAGACCCCCTCTACAAAAGAACCGTTGAACGCTATAAGAGAAAAACAATACGATATAGAACTGCTCCAAGAACGATTAATAACAGAACTATACACCATGTGCACTATATACCATATTATTATAAATAATCTCAACGACTAGTATGTTGCACTGACGAATTGTGATATATTGTAAATATTTACACAATTTCCTAATTCTCCAGAGATTCCAGAGAATCTGATTGATTGATTCTCTCTCCTGATACCGCCAAAGAATGTAGAGCGTAGTAATATTTTAACTAATTTTAAACTGTTTGCCCTTGTTTTTAGCGTAGTGTTTGTACAATTTTATGTTATCATTCATATTCATGACATTCTACGCTTGCCGGATAGCCCATATTTGACGAAATGCCCCTGAAGATGATATATTAAGCGAAAGTACTTGGACAAGATTTAATTAAACTTGTGCTCAATATAATTGCCTTAATTTTCAAAGTTTAGTTATTTGAGCATTCAACCTCATATCAATTAAAATAATAAACGTTTTTAATACAAAATACTATTAAACAATTTATTTCCGTATATAAGGTATCTTTCCGCATTGTTTGTATATAAATAAACCCTTTAAATGAAGCAATCAAACCAGGCTTTTTATCTCTGCAACTAGAAATTAAATCAAATCTTTGGTTATGTTCTTGTTGAAGCATTCTTACAATTAAATTCCATTTGTGGATGGAGTTAGCCAGCTGCAAAAACAAATATTTATATTTCATTCCGTCGAGGAGCAAAGTTTCGAACAACTTCCCACCAGTAAATGGGTTTTTGTCCCTACTGTTCCTACAAGTATTCTCACGCCGAATGTTTTTTCCTTACAATTGCTCGAAAAAAACCCTTTATTTAATGTTTTTACCTTTGAGAAAAGCGACTATGTTTACTTTTCTTTGCTTAAAATATTTAGATTTAGTTGTTATTTATTTTATCTGAGAATTTCTATTCACGAACTATTTAATATCAAAAATGGTGTGTTATACCAACCAAAAATATTATAAACATGGGTAGTACCATTAGATATTTATCTCATATTGGCGACCTTGAAATTTATTTTAGTTTCTTCGAATACACAGATGGCGCTACAGTACCTACATATTTTAAAGAGACATGGCAACTTCACGTCAACGTCAGAGATATGTAAGAGAGGTGCTCTCTTACATATCACTGGTCAACGTCAACATTTGTCAAGATTCTTGTGTGATTATTTACTATTTACAGCGTGGTGGTGTTTATCTTTTGAGGATCTTTTATGTATTTTTATTTAACTCGGTGTGGCATTTATAGTTCTTAATTTATTAGTCTATTATAGTGTTTAAGTTTTATGGTATTAAGTTAAGTTTTAATCTGTATTTGTTCCATTATAGTGTTGTTTTAATCTGTATTTGTTAAGGTAAGAATGATCTATTGTAATTGTAGATTTTTTTAACAAGTTATTTTTTTTTTTTGAATAATATGTTTGTTTTGTTATTCATTTCAGATGGTCAGATGGTTTATATTTATTTTAATATTTTATTCAATATAGATAATAATAATTTTTACAAAACTTATGTGTGGTATGGTGCAAATATCCATGTTCAATTTACACTATAAAATTAAATAAATTAATAAATAAAATTTTTTTTGTTAATTATCAGTTTTATTTATCCTTTTTTTTTTTCTAAAAACATTCGAAACATTTTTCACACTGAGTGCACATTTATGTGCACTCTGTATTTTTAACTGAATAAGAAAACTATAAGAGGCAATAGTGCGGCAACGTTGTATTTAGTTTCTTCGAATTTGTAGATGTCGCCTTTTAGCTTCTAAATGTCATTATTGAGTTCGCCATCTATTTGGTTCTGGTCTATGGGTAGTACGTTCTTCAAAAAGGTCGTAGATCAAAAACAAAATATCTTTTTTTTTGTAATTTATTAGGTCGTTTCGCGAGTTTTATGAAGTATTTCTACCCAAAGTTGAGTCGATACAAGTTACATTACAAGAGTAAGATTAAAATTAATCAATCAAGTGACAGAAAGTGGCTATTGATCCGATCAAGGGTTTGGCTATGTAAAGGGCTATGATGACAGTGATATCTCACACTGTAAGTCCAGCATCTAGCAAAAAGACAAAAGAGGGAATGTAAAGGTAGTGGGGGCAAAAATATTGTTAGACAGGAAGTGCCATCTTGAGAGGCCACATTAAACAAGAAAGGAGAGTCTTTGCTTGTTTAATAAATCAAATTAAGTTGGGTTATGTTATTGTTTGTCCCAACTGTCCCATGAAATCTTATTTATATTGAAGTTTTTTAACAATTGTGTCACATTTTAGACTGTTATCGTTAATATTTATTTAAAGTTTTTCGTCGAAGACACATTCTGAAAACTATTTTATAGCTACTGTTAATAAATGTCGCAAAATTTCCGATTACCGCTTTTGTCTTTTTGCTCGATGAAGTCCAGTCAACTAACGGCACCATCTAGGAAAGAAATATGAACCATATTTCAATCATATTTTGTTTTTGAAACGATACATTTAACTAATAATACTGTATTAATTATTATATATTATTGTAATTAATAATTAATTTTAATAATATTTTCAAGGTAGAGTTTATTATAAAATAATTTATCATTACGTTATATAAGATTTAAAACCTAACTCCATTTAGGAAAGAAAATATAAACTACCGATATCTGACATTTCATTCATCTTTTGTATTTGAAACGATACTTTTAATTAATAATAATTACGTATTATAATAATTACTAATTAATTTTAATAATATTTTTAAGGTATTATTTAATAAAAAAGAATTGTAAAATATAGTAATAAATACTGTAATTATAAGGTAAGATCAATGGCGTATAATATATATTTATTATATGTCACTGGGTAAGATATACAGATTGAACCAAATTAAAACGGAACATACAATTTAATACATGTCTGTTTGAACTGCATTTGAAATAGTGGACCAATATAAAACTTGGACAAAAATAAATTTATACCTGGGTATAGACATTGTATAAAATATCGTTCAACTATCTGTCTCACAACAATGTTGTTTGCGTAAGACGGGTTTGTCTAAGGAAACGGTAATAGTTTAGGAAATGAAGCTCGAAAAAAGTTAAAACCTAGCAATTTTTTCGTCCTGCATGTATATAGTTGAAATTTTAACAGAAGGTAGGTGATAGCCCAAGGATCAAAATCTATATCGAACCGAAGTGCGCTGAAGGGTTTTAGGGGTGAAAGTTACTCCTAATTGTCAAAAATTATAAAATAACATATTAAACCTGAATATGGGTAAGATTTGGTTTGAATTAGTTAAATAATGATTATTTTATACTTTTGAATAGAGTTCCATCATATTTTAACCCTTAAAAAGCAACCCGTGTTAGAGATTAATGTAAAAAAATTACTACTTCTAAAAAAATGATGATAAAAATTTGGATTTAAGCTCAATTCACCCGCTGCTTTATAGTTTATGTCATGCCGATGAACCCTAATTGTTCTTAGGGGTGAAAACTACCCTAATTTTTAAAAATTGTAAAATAGTATTATAAATCTTAAGATGAGTCAAATTTGGTTTGGATTAGTTAAATAGTGATTTTTTTATACTTTAAAATACAAATTCATACATTTTCAACCCTTAAAAATCAATTGTTATGAGTGCTATAGGTGACAACAATTTTTTGCCAAAATTTTGCAACTTTTCAACTTTTGAAAATCACCCTTTACAACATTGCAGTTTTTATAAACTAATTTATAAGATATAAATTGAAAAAAGTAGAATTAAATACAAAAAAATTTATCAACATAAAAAGGCACCATATATTCTTATACATTTACATAAATAGTTGAAAATATTTACATTTATAGGTAAAACAATTATGATATTAATTTTATTCGTCATCAATTACATCTTCATCGTGATCTATGTCATCCTCATCTTCTTCAATTATTGGTGGACTGTTATTGCACCCTTCACCTGAGCACCCAGAACAAGTAGAGTTACAGTATAAACCAACTTTTCTGCACCCATATGAAACGCCGCATTTTTTTTTGCATTGGCAAAAAATAATTTTCAAAAATTTATCGGGTGCAGGTTGTTTGTTCATGCGTACGGGTAATAACAAATCATCTTTGGAATACCATCCCCAATCTGTTGCTCTGATACTTTCATTGCCAAGCCATAGACATATGAGCAGATGTTTTATTCTGTTGTATGGGATTTCAAAATAAGAACGCTTAAAATTTCGAATGTATAACGCCCCACTAGCTAATATACCGATTTTGTAGATTATTATGCTCCGAAATGTACTGTACTATACTAATAGAATTTTCCGGAAAAAAATTCGTTGGTTTTTTTAACGTATTTCCTTTAATTTTTAACGATAGAGTGTTTCTTCAAAAACGATTTGTAAAGGTTTTTAAGAGCTACAAGGATCTGTGAATTAAATCTTTTTGGAACCCTTGGTTTTTAAATGGGGTGAGTTTAAAGGGCTCGAAGAAGATGGTGCTTGATCGTAAATCGATGCTTTAAACGGCTATATCTCGCCAAATATTCATTGTACAACAAATCTAAATGAAGGATAATTTTAGTCATTAAAAAAGCCACAATTTGGTAATTTGTATTTTTTTCATATATTCAGTATTTTTGGGCATATTTAAAAAAAGGAGGGTAAAAAATATGAAATTGTAAATCGTTTCTCGCTTTAAGCTGTACTTTTTCTAACACAAAGCATTTTAGATTGGTCAAACTTCTTGGACGTATTAACAATACATATACAAAGGGAATTTCAGAAGGGTGAAGATCAATTTTAATTATGGGGGTGGTTAGGGGGATGTTTTTATCGATTTTTTCGTAAAAAATGAGGTATTGACCTTATTTCCATCATAACTCACTCAATTTTTAAGCTAGAGTCTTTTTTATTATAGGTCTATTTATGCTCTTTAAAAAAGGTTTTGTGAGTTTTCTTCCAAAAATGCATCATTTTCCCGATATTCGATTTTGAATCTTTCAAATTTGGCATTTGAAGAAAACCGCTGAACATTGATAGGCAGTATTTCGGTTCCTATTATATCGCAAAAACATTTTAAAAAATGAATTGTATTTGTATTTTTAAAAGCTACAAATTTGTTTTTTACGATTTTTTTGATAAAATGCACCATTTTCGAATTATTCGCGAAAAATCGATTAAAAACGTGGATTTTTTCGTCTAAAAGTTATTACTTTCAATCGCGAATAACTTGAAAAATATCATTTTATAAAAAAAATGTATAGCACATTTTTTGTTTAGAATCTCCGGAGATGGGGTGGCAACCACCCCCTAGGCTTTGGCGCACTTTAATTCGATATCGATTTTGATCCTTAGGTTATTACCTACCTTCTGTTAAATTTCAAGTCAATCCAGGGAGCACGAAAAAATTGCGAGGTGAAATGCTTCATTTCCTGGACTATAACTGGTTTGACAGCATAAATCGTAGATTTATGTGTAGCTTTCAATTTTTATGAGTTCAGAATCCAGCAGCCCGCTGAAGTATTGGATTTTTATAATATAATTATTTGACAATCTTTTGTTGGCCAACCACCTACAGCAGAATTGAGCCGAAATACATTATATTCCTATGTTCCGAATTTATTTCGTTCAATCTGTACATACACTTACTATAAAAATAAAGTGACGTTTAACAAACATCAATGCTTTACCAAAATAAAATAAAATAACAACTAAATAAGATTAAATAAAATTAAATAAAGGTAAATAAAAGTAAATAAAATTAAATAAAGGCAAATAAAAGTAAATAAAATTAAATCAAGTTAAACAGAATTATGTAGATTTAAATAATTTTTTGGGCGTTTTGTGGGGATAGAATAGTTCGTCGGATCGTGACGTATGGTATGATACATCATTTTAAAGGAGAGGCGGTAGCGAATATGTTGTGTTTGGCCCGATTGGAGCGTGTGATACTGTCGCTTACCTTGTAACGACTATTTTGCTTACCTCAGGGTAAGGACATAGGGTAGAAGATTGGGCAAACAAAATAAATCGAAACAAGTGCGTACGGCACTCAGTTGGTTGTTGGAGAGCTGGGTCGTGGATAAGTTGAAGATATGGGGGTTGGATTGGGGCAACTACAAAAAAAGAAATAAAGGGGTACTTATACAAATTTCTTGGGACCAACAAAATGAAAATAAACCGGAAACACCTCAAGGAATTTAATACAGGGCGCCACTTGAGGTGCCTAATTATACCTATGACAACCACTAGTTGTAACTAGGGAAATAATTATAAAACATCAAAAATATATCTTTTTTAAATAAAACTCAAAATAGATCAGAGAAATAAATTAAACGATTATTTTTGTCTCAAACAAACAGTTACCAAAAATACAGATTTTAAATACAGGTTTAGGAGTGACGTGTGCAGGGGTGCAATTTACCGTTATCGGCTGGTGAATAGTGACCTCATCAAACACACTCGTACAGTGTATCCTATGTGGGGTGTAGATAAACAAGTTTTAGTAGTTTTTGAAAGTTTTCTTGTGAATTATTATTGTTCGTTTTTTATTTTAATCAATACATAAATCGGATTACCTACAGCGAAAAATGTCACGACGAAAGGTATGTACTTAATCTTTTAAGAATTTAAAATTCATAACGTAACCTAAAATAGTCGTTCTTGTTCCTTCTTAACTTAAATTAATCGAGAACAAATTGTTTTTTTTTTTGTGATCTTTTATTTTCGTTATCGTACAATTTAATTAACCTGTAATTGCATTATGTAAAATTTGCAGAAAATCCTACTCGAAAACAAAAAAATATAATCGTATAGAAAAACAATTCTTAAAAAATCTACTTATTTTTCTTGGGCCTAGTGGGAAACTCTTTTTTGTTTTCAAATGCATTTAAAAATGTTTATGATCAGGTATTTGTTATATTTATTATAAATTTGGTTACTTATATCGTAAATAAGAAGGACGAAAATTATGTATGTTGGATATTGTAAAGGCTGATTTTTTTGTCTACGAGAAAATAATTCATAGGTATTTCAGGGTGAAAAGGCAAACCGAAGTGCAAGAATGCTGAATTTGGTATTATCTTTGAAAAACGACGAGTATCAAATGGAGGAAGACCCACCAGTTGTATTAAATGAAACCGTTTCACAAAGAGATTTTTTAAGTAACAGTACATATGAACGTGTCGGTCAGATAGCTCAGCGGGCTGTACGGCTGCCTCTCATTCGCTTCACTGTCGAATGGTTTAGTGGATGTGGGTCGAGCCCAAGCTCGGTGTACAGAAAACAAAAAGTCTAACGCAGCAGTTTAAAATTCTAGATGAATCTGCGGCTTAGACTAGGATATGCTGGGTTCTGATCGGCCTATGGTGGAGCAGTACGGCAAGAGATAAGGGCTTGCGGCTGGGTGATACTCCTCCATAGATCCCTACCGGACGGGCGTAACGCCTAAAAAAACCGGATATATATATATATATATATATATATATATATATATATATATATATATATATATACATATGAACGTGTTGAGGAGTGGATTAATAGTTATGTACCAGATAGCTTTCCAAAAATAACATGACAAAATATCAGCAAACTTGTAGATTATTCATCATCTTCATCTTCAGCATCATTGCCGGACGCTATAACTACACCCAGTGCAAAATCTCCTTTAAATACTGATGTCGGTCCACTAAGTAGTCATCTGGAAGATTCAGAAATGATATGGAATCCAGAAATTCAACAAGAAGATAGCTCTGATACCAAGAGCCTTGAAAGTATGCCACCCAATAAAGATCTTTTAGTGATAGAGGAAAGAGTAATCCCAAAGCAAAAGTTACTTCCGAAAAAGGTTTCGAGGAGAATTGAAAAATGCACAGGAAAAAATAAAGCAGTACAACCTAATCCTTGTCTTAATAAAAAATGTTGAAATAAATGTGCTGAAAAGTTAAGTGAAGAAGATCGAGTTTTGATTTTTGAAAACTATTGGGGTATGGTAAGCTCACAAAGGCAAAGAGATTGGATCTTATCCTGTATGGTGGAAACCCCAATTAAACGAAAAAAGGCTGAGTCTACGCGAAGATCAAAAACCATGGAATAATATATTCCATATAACAATGAAAAAGTAAAAGTTTGTCAACAATTCTTAATTAAAACGCTTAATATTTCCCAAATGACGCTACGATATACGAAAGAAAATGCCCTAACCAATAACATGGCTAAACAAGACCAAAGGGGAAAAAGAAGCCCTAAAAATAAATTTCATTCTAATCAAGTGTCTTTGGTTAAGGAATACATTAAGCAACTACCGGCTGTTCCTTCGCATTATTGTCGGAACAAAAGCAATAAATTATATCTTCCAGCCGAGTTTGAGAATGTTACAAACTTGTATCGCTTATACAAAAAATATCTCGTTGACTGTGAAAAACTAACTGAAATTGTATCACTCAGTAAATTTCGAAAAGTATTTCGGTCAGATTTTCATATTGGTTTTCATCTACCAAAGAAAGACAAATGTAATCTTTGTGAGAAGATTAAATATCTTCCTAGCCTTGAACAAGGGGAAGAAAAGAAGACAGAATCCTACAGGCAACACATTAAAGATAAAAAAAGTGCCTTGAAATTTTTTTGAAAGACCAAAATCTTTCAAAAGAAGGATCTGTGCTGTGTGTAAGCTTTAATCTGGAGAAAGTACTTAATACTCCTCATGGAGAAAGTGTAAATTTATTTTATTGTAGAAACTACGCATTCTATAATGAAACATTTTATGAGAGCGGCTCTGCAAATGTTTATTGTTACTTGTGGGGTGAATCAGATGCAAAACGATGCTGCAACGAAATTTGTACAATAGTTTACATGTATTTAAAGAAGAAAGACATTGAAGCCACACATCAAACAATTTACCTATATTGCGACAGCTGTTCCGGACAGAATCGTAATAAAGCAATGCTGGCTATGCTCTCCTACTTCATCGAAAGAAGTACATTTATAAAAAATATAAAAATAACATTTCTGTTACCAGGGCATACAATGATGCCCGTAGACTCTGTGCACAGTAGCATTGAACTTTTCAGCCGTCGCAAAACTGTGTGGTCTCCAAGAGAATGGCCAACGATTATACGCAATTCAAGAACGATTCCTTTTAACTATGTTACTGAGTCATTGGATTTTTATAATTTTTTTAATTGGAAAGATTTCGCTGAAACAATAATACCAAATAAATTCAAAATCAACATTAGCAAACTTCGCATAACCATGTTTAATAAAGATAACCCACAAAGCTTTATTTTAAAGTATGGATTCTTTGACAATAGTGAGCAGAAAACTAAAAATTTGCAGGAAATCTTAAAAACACGCCGTAATCGTAACAGTAACAATACCGCTCCCCAACAGCTCTACAATACTCGACTCAAAATTTCGTCAGCTAAGTACCAAGATCTTAAAAAACTCTGTGATAAGGGTATTATTGCAGCAGAGTTTAAAGATGACTACCTTTTATTACCCCATAGTGGTGATATTACAGACTGCTTGAAGGAAACAGATAACGAGGATACAAGTGACGTTGATTTGTGATTATAACTTTTGTTTAATAAATGTATAATTTTCATAATTGTAATTTTTTTCAATAATTCTCACTAAATAAAACACAATTAAAATAAATTTTAAGCAACGTGAATGCTTTAAATTTGAATACACGAAACATCGTAACCATCTCGACAAAAAGCGTAAGTGACACTTAAGCACAAAAATTTGAAAAACCATACATCGTAAGTAGCAGTACTATTATAAAACTAAAACATACAACATAATTACTCTTGTCATTTGTAAAGCTCACTACCAAATAATATAATACAAAATATTTAACTTTCAATACTGATTGGAACAGATATTAATTAAAAAAAACCTCCTCCTGTAAAATTGCACTTTTGCTGGTTACGCTGTTTTTCCTGAAAGGGCTCCATATATGGCCAATTTAGATTTTTAAAATTTTATGGATATCGTTTTTATGAAAGTATTATTGAATTTAACCTTATATATGAAATATCTTTTATATATAAAAATCAAATTGAAATTGTTTTACAAAAACAATGGATTACAGCAAATGCCATATGTCAACATAACATTTCAAATCAGAATAAAATATGACATTTTTTTTAGCTACGACAACATAATATAAAACTTTAATTATTACAATTTCTTTGATGTTTAATGAAAGCAATTATTAAAATGTCTATATAACTTGGTAAAATTAATATATTAAAAGGTACCTTTTTTTTATAATCACTTAACCTTGAAACTTGTTACATCTCTGGGAACGCTTACTTGAACAAACTCTCAAACTGGAAAACATCAGAAACATTTCCATTCTCCAGGACGAACGATCGAACAGGCTCAGGGTTTAGGAATCAAGCTGACAACCGGGATACCTTATACACTTCACAAAAGCTTCCGGTATTTATATAAATCTTCCGGTGATTACCATACCATAGGTAAATAATATAACATATGACTACTCTGTCAAAACAGCAATTAAAGCCGAGAGTATCTTCACTTTTACTAATATTAAAACATTACCAAAAAATAACGATTAAATCGACTTTTTCGATTCAAATCGATACGCCTTGTACGACCAATCTAGCTTGACTGACTCCCCGCGTTCATTCTCTCAATTCGAACGCCGAATCACCTCTTTTCTACGCAGTTAGTCTGTCATCCACAAACTCCGACGAGTGTTCATACAACCTTCAAATACCCTATCCTTACTGCGTGGTAAAAAACGAATCCCTGACTTGCGATAATTATTTCTAAGAACCTGCTTTTCAAACGGAACATTAGGAGACATATCTAAACACATTCGTTCTTTATTTTTGAAGGTTTTAAAAATCTCGACTTTCATAACAGACTTAAACATATTTTTTGGTATACCAGGGGTGTACTACAAAAATTTAAAACAGACTATATAGACAATAAATGTAAAACGCTACAACCTGAATCATCGGGAATGAAGGAAGCTGGTCCAGTGGCACTATCCATAGTTTGATTGCTTTATTGGACCGGAGCAGGTAGTGGTCACGGTCCGTCTGCATATAGATCGTATATGTCCAAAGCTTAATAGGATTACCTTTTTAAAATAAAATGCAATAAAGGTTCACTAATGCTAAGAATCTGTAAAAAGAATATCCGTCTGCATATAGATCGTATAATATGTCCAAAGCTTAATAGGATTACCTAAGCATAATTACACAAAAATAGAAAAATAGTAGTTGAGATTTCAGAAAAAATGACAATTTCCACTCAGACGATTTCTTCGAAAAATAGATATTATGGTTTATTGTGAGTACTTTGCGAATAAACAACAATTACATGGTACATAAGGTTAACACAAAGCAAGTTAATATATTAATGTAATTATTAATTAAATTTAATCATGGACGTATAAACACAGATGGACTCAGTTATTTACATAATATTGTGAAATCAAAATTATTTGAATAGGTCACATTCTCAGCACCTTCAACTGTTGTCACGTTTTGTTTTAAAATTTCTTATTCGCGAGTCGCTGAAAATATTACTTCGTATTTTATACTCTACAGGTACTATCAAACCAAAATAATAATTTATTGGTTAGATTAATATATTTAATTGTAATCAAAATATCAAGTATGCACATAGTGTGCATTATCATTTAATAATAGCGTATAATAATATATCAATCAATTATTTTATATGTAGAAGCACTGAAAACTATTTATAAATGGCAACGGTTGTTTACATTTCTCTGTCTTATGGATCTACGTCAAACTTCAAATGATGTTCCATGTTTGTTTACTTTTTACAGTAAATGAGAAAAATTCATTTTTCGATATTTTGGCTGTATTTTGAGTGATATTTGTAAAAAGTGAAATAAAATAAAAGATATAATTACATTCCGATCTCTCATTTCATTTGTAAGTACATACAATTTACATTATTTAAGATGAGGAAATGAAGAAGCGTGTTTGTTTACATTTTAATAAGCGTACCATTGGGTTTATTCATGTTCATTAATGTATTGAATAAGATATGAGTTTATGGAATTAGTAGACATTTATAAATTTTAAGTAGACATCATCTGATTAAAAAAGATCTGTTTAGTACCTTTTTAATTTAATATTTCTCATAGATACAAATAAATTAGTAAAATGAATAAAACTTATTTATTTTTCTATGTAGGTTTCCAAATAATATTGACGATCGAACTATTTGGGTAGCAAATTAAGGAGAAAACATTTTCGTATGATTTTTTGATTTTTTTTTTGACAAAGATTGTTTATTGTAGCATTATTTTGATACCTATTAAAAAATTAACTTGAATTCAACTATATTTAATTGTATTAATTTTAAAGCAAATAAAATTGTATTTTTGTATTTTTCTATAAAGACGTGATTTTTTAATAGTTAAACTCTCGTTTTTTTTTAATTCTTTGAACGTGTTTTTATACATTATTACTACTTCCAATTTTTAAAATCTGAATAATTACCCGCGAGTAAAAATTCAAGCACGCTTATGCTCATTGCGGAAGCATCACATTCTATGATTCTATGGAAGCTTCAAAACATTGTGTGTTAAAAGTATCTTATTGCTGTGTCCATCTATGTTTATACGTCCATGAATTTAATATATTTTTTAAGGTACTATAAAATAATTTATCATTACGTCATATAAGATTTAAAACCTAGCGCCATTTAGGAAAGAAAATATAAACTCTCGATATCTGACATTTCATTCATCTTTTGTATTTGAAACGATACTTTTAATTTTTAATAATAATAACATATTATAATAATTATTAATTAATTTTAATAATATTTTTAAGGTAGTATTTAATAAAAAAAAATTGTAAAAAATAATAATAAATACTGAAATTTTAGTGTATGATCAATGGCGTATAATATATATTTATTATATGCCACTGGGTAAGATATACATACACTTACTATAAAAATAAAGTGACGTTTAATAAACGTCAATGCTTTACCAAAATAGAATTAAATAACAACTGAATAAGATTAAATAAGTTTGAAACATGGACGTATAAACACAGATGCACTCAGTTATTTACATAAAATTGTGAAGTCAAAATTATTTGAATAGGTCACATTCTGAGCACCTTCAACTGTTGTCACGTTTTGTTTTAAAATTTTTTATTCGCGAGTCGCTAAAAATATTACTCCGTATTTTATACTCTGCAGGTGCTATCAAACCAAAAAAAAAAAATTATTTATTGGTTATATTAATATATTTAATTGTAATCAAAATATCAAGTGCGCATTATCATTTAATAATAGGGTATAATATATATCAATCAATTATATTATATGTAGAAGCACTGAAAACTATTTATAAATGGCAACGGTTGTTTACATTTCTCTGTCTTATGAATCTACGTCAAACTTCAAATGCTGTTCCATATTTGTTTACTTTTTACAGTAAATGAGAAAAAAGTTATTTTTCGATATTTTGGCTGTATTTTGAGTGATATTTGTGAAAAGTGAAATAAAATAAACGAAATATTTAAATCCCGATCTCTCATTTCATTTGTAAGTACATACAATTTACATTATTTAA